>JAUIMM010000241.1:4917500-5407500 GCA_031769625.1 Taudactylus pleione
GGGGAGGAGGTTTGGAGGATTTTGTTCTGGCATATTGTAAGAACAGCTTACAATGTGAACATTGGACGGGATCTTCAGGATCTGGCTTTATAGTACTTTCAGAGTTTCCCTCTCACGTGAGGCATAATACCCCATCATTTTGCTATGTAGCATGGTCAAGGTCCCAGACATGGCGGTGGACCTGGATCCAGTCCCCGTCTGTCATTTGACGTTCGTCGGGGCCCATGGGGTCAGCGGTGGATTGGATTAATCCACCACTGCCCCACGTGCTCAATGGCGGCGTGGGCTATTTAAAAAATGGAGTAACAAGTGGGCCAATCACAAATCAATTCAAGATGGCTGTGGCGGGCCATTCATGGCTTGCCGTGTAATCGTCTCACACCACCCCGGCGCTGGCTGATATTAGTCAGCGCAATGCAGTGATGGCTGGTTCATTAGTGGGGAAGGAGCAGAAAAGAGCTCCTGAAGATTGAAGCAGGAAGAACATACCGGAGAAGACATTGGAAGTCCTGGAGAGCGGCAGCCATTACTAAGAGCTATAAACAGACCGCCTACCTGGTGGAGATCAAAGAGCCAATTCCCAGAAGAGGGGTCGTTGAAGGTGCTGGATGCCCTGGTGCAGCAGTGGCCACTGGGCCTGATTCAGAGCCGGACGCTCTGACCAGAGCGCTCGCTCTGAATCAGGGCCCTCCTACCTAAACTTGGAGCGGCCTCTTGGACGCTCGCATAGCTGTGGGTTACCACCCACAGCTTATGCGAGCGTCCATGATGATGGTCGCGATGGTCAAGACCATCGCGACCATCGGGCTTATGACGAGACCCTGCGGTAGGGTCTCGCTGCCGCAAGCCCTGGAGTGATTTTGGCTCTATCAGAGCCAAAATCACTCCCACTGACATCACTAGTGATGTCAGTGGGGCCGGACCCAGACGGTAGGCGTTCCCATGGGAACGCCTCCGTCTGGCAGCCATGCCCCCGGCACGCACACCAAACATCGACAGCACGCCCCCTTTGGTGCGAGATCTGGAGCGACGGCTTCCCCGCCGCTCCCCGGGTATCGCGCATGCGCACGACTGAGCTCCCTCCATCGTGCGCATGCGCACTAGGGCACCATCGACCCGCATGCGAGCGGGTCTGAATCAGGCCCACTGTTCACTAGGTGAAGATTGGAGCAGAAGACATCGGATGTCCTGACATTGTGGGGGGTGCCACACCCTAGGGGAAGAGTCCCAGAAGCCCTGGGGGTGTTAGCTCACAGGTGAAACACATGGAAGTCCCGAGTTGGGGAGGTCCACTAGCTGAATTAGGCTTGATTCTGCCAAAAAATGCAGGACTGGTAAATCCAATTGTGTTATATCTCCCTAGAGCACTAGTGTTTGGGCATCAGGCCAAAGTGCATCATCAAGCACTTGGCCTGTGGTGCAGCAGGTGGGCATGAGGCCTGGAAGGCATAAGGGGGCACTAGGCCCTGCAGTTTGTTAAAGCCAAATTGTTAGGCAGACAGTAGGCCCTATGTGCAAAGGCAGAGCCGTAACTATACTTTTTGGTGCCATGTGCCAGAGAGAGCATTGGTGCCACACCCCCTATTTTTTAAATAGGTACATAAGATGTACACCTGAAAAAGGGCCATGGCCTCATGGGGAAGGGCCAGGGAAGAGATAGGGGAAGCCAGAAGATGCTTTGGATAAAAGAAGAGGAAGCTACAAGTGAGAATGATAATGAACAGGAAAATTTACAAGCCCAAACAACGCCCCCTGCCCTGCGGTGTCCTGTGCCATGGCACAGGTCGCACTACCCTAGTTACGGCCCTGCGTAAAGGCACTAGGCCCTATACAGTAAATGTGTAACAGGCCAATGGTGTACCATGCACTAGGCCCGAGCCACAGAGGACATTAGGACTTATAGGATCCCTTGTTAGGGGGGCATTAGGCTGGTTTCGCTGATGGGCACTAGGCCCCAGTTAAGTGTGTAGGCCCAGTAATGGGAATGCTCTGTGATATGGGACCATATCATCGCATCTCCCAAAGTCAGGCCCCCATTAAAGGTTGGCTGCTGGTAAAGTACATGCTTGTGTTTGTTGCCTTGTTTTATAACTGTACTGTTGCATTGTTTGATAAATATATTTTTGGGGAGTATAGTAGTAGTGTGTTAAGTGAATGCATTATACCATGACTGTAATTGTGGTTGTTCACTGGGTCAGCTCCAGTTAGGACCCTGATATGTGAATGTGTAGCTAGGCTGCTGTTGGTGGTATACTCTTGGTGGTATACTCTTAAGGAAAAAGGTCAGCCTAGTAAAGCCATGTTGGTGGCCTGTTTTGTTATAATTGTTTGCAGATTCTGAGATTGTGATCTCTCGTCCATCCAGGTGACAAGTATACACTTGGTGAACGTAATCTGTGCTCCGTGTGTCATCCCTAACTCCTTCTCTTCAGGCGATTTTATTCAGTTGCATCCCTGTAATTTTACTGAGATGTAACAAATTCACAGGCCAAAAGTGCCAAAGATGACCGTCCACTGATCCCAGTGTAGGTCATGCAGACTTAGGGCCTGATTCAGATTCTGGAATAGAGTAAGGCCGGGTACACACCTGCATGATATCGACCCAATTTGGCTGATTTAGCCAAGTCGGAACTACAAATCGGGCATATCGTGAAGTGTCTATGCCTGATTTGCGTGTTTCCGCGGTCGCATGCTATATCGTGTGATTGGCCGTGCTACACGGCCAATCACATGATATCGAGTGCGGCGCAATACATATAAATGAAGGACAGAACAAATACTTGTTTTGTCATTCATTAAATCGTGCAGTGTGTACCGGCAATCATGCAATGTTCAGGATGAAGGCAATTCGCCCTGAACATCGACACGGTTGCCGGTCGTTCAGGTGTGTACCCACCCTAAAGGTGGGTATCCACTACCCGATTAAATAGAGTGATTGAACGATAACGACATCGTTATCGTTCAATCACTTGTTAATCGGGCACAAATCGGGCAGCTTAATGTCAAAAACGGCCAGCAAAGCGCGTGCCCGCTGGTCGTTTCCGACATCAATCATCACCCGAACATGCTTGTCAATCTGCTGATAACGACAGATTGGCCATGTTCGGGGATGAGGGAGGGTGCCTACACTGAACGACTGATCGTTCAGTGTAGGCACAGCACAGACTGTGAAACGACTGCACGATTACAATGTCGTAATCGTGCAGTCGTTTCACAGTCTGCTAGTGGATACGCACCTTTAGAAAAAGCAAATAACTAATCATCTCGGTAAAACCATGTTGCACTGCAGGTGGGGCAGATTTAAAATGTGCAGAGAGATTTAGATTTGGAAGGGGTGTGTCCAAACTGACCTCTAATTTGCAGTGTAATAATAAAGGTGTCCAAGGCCTCCTTTAGATCACTTGGTCCTTAAGACGGATATTGGCCAATGGGTGAAACAGTTTTCTTCCTTAACTGTTGATGAGCTTATTAAAATGCTATCCTACTCTATGACCGTATTCCCTGTTGCCAAATACACCGTAATGCTTCTTAACATTTTTCATAGAGCTTCTATGTTTCCTCATGGAGGATTCATTATTGGTATATTGGACAGCCCGACCTGCCCAAAGTGTCAACAACCTTCTGCTGACCTATACCATTGTCTGTGGGCATGCCCCTTAATTAGATGCTTTGGTTGTCCGCTTGGAGATTTGCCTCTAACCACTTAGTTAATTATATCCCACTAATACCTGAATGAGCAAGTTTTAGCATATTACCTTAAAAAGTATTCTACATTTGCAGATTCAGAGCTCTGGGCCTGATTCAGACCCACTCGCGAGCGCTGAGCGCTCGCAAGCGGGTCGATGTTGGGCCAGTGCGCATACGCACGACGGACCCGGCTCCGTCGTCTGCATGCGCGAGACCCGGATAGCGACGGGCAAGCCGTCGCTATGGGTCTCGCTACAAAGGGGGCATGCTGTCGATGGTGAGTGACAGCACGCCCTCTTTGGTGGGCGTGCCGGGGGCGTGGCTGGCCAGACGGAGGCGTTCCCATGAGAACGCCTACCGTCTGGGGCCGGCCAAGTGATGTCAGTGGGAGTGCTTTTGGCTCTGATAGAGCCGAAAGCACTCCAGGGCTTGCGGCAGACGAGACCCTACCACAAGTGTCTCGTCGCAAGCCCGATGGTCGCGATGGTCTTGACCATCGCGACCATCTTTTTGGCCGCTCGCTATAGCTGTGGGTGGTCACCCACAGCTATGCGAGCGGCCAGGAGGCCGCTCGAAAATCAGGAAGGATGGCCCTGATTCAGAGCGAGCTCTCTGTCAGAGCGTCCGGCTCTGAATCAGGGCCTCTGGGCCTGATTCAGAGCCGCTCGTAAGCGGCCGCTCGTTCGATCCGAGCGATGTTCACACAACTGCGCATGCGTATGGGTCGTAATGCGCATGCGCCAACCAGTCAGTGCGATCGGAAATCGAGCACTCGCCAAATAGTGTGTGCCTGCTAATTTGAGTGACAGGATGAGGCGTTTGTGGGTGATAACAGGGGAAGGAGATCCGAACGCAGGCGTGCCAAACGGTCAAAACGGGCATTTTAAGGGTGTGCATAATTAACAAAGCAGCGTCATCGACCACATCACTTGGTTGTCTCTTAGCATGAACTGCTCGCATGATTGCGGTAGGAAAATCCTACCACAAGCACTGCGAGCAATTCAGATGCCTTTCGATGTACTCGATTAATCAAATAAATAGCGGAGATGACGTAGGATGCGAGCGGCCAGGTGGCGTCTTTACAAAATAGTGAGCGCATGTTTCGTTCGCTCGCTCAGACATAGAGGCGTCAACAGACCGCAAAGAGCGAGCGCTCAATTTAAACAGCCGGCCCCTTTTTCTGAACGAGCGAGCGCAAATAGCGTCCGGCTCTGAATCAGGCCCTCTGTCACCTCTTTGGAATTATTCAAGGAGAAGCATTTCTTTCTCTATCATATGGACTGGTTGGAGGCATCTCTTCAAAAGGAAACCTGCATGAATTTTTTTTTTTGCTATGTGGGAAAGTTTGGTCGATGTTATCCCTCATCCTATCAAAAGGTCCATTTACGATTGTTTCCATACTACTTTATGGTATGAAGCACGTATATACCTCCAAGCCCCACCGATAACTATATGCAACATTTTATACTTAGGTTTTGACTAATGTACTCTCTGTAATCTGTATTATTTTACATTGTTACCCCCATTACCACTCTGTAGATGTTTGTTCTTCCAGACACAGAACTTATCTCTGTAGTCTTGCATATTGGTATATACGGATATAACTTCTGTACTTATTTCTTATACTTCAATAAAGAAAATTAAAAAATAATAAAGCTGTCCAGCAGTTGTGGGCACCAGTACTTACCCCACATGCAAAAAAAGTATGTATTTGCACACCTTGCATTGCAACATGGTTTGTCCAGGTACATAGTTACTTGCTCTCTCTAATTGTGCGTACACACGCTATCGTTCATATCGTTATTGTTCATATCGTTCACTTTTTTGCAGTCACCAACCTGATGTAACAGGATGACTTCACTGAAAGATATCTTTCAAGTCGTTGGTGGTACAGATCGTACTGTGTGTATGCACCTTTACTCTGTTCCCAAATCTGAATCATGCCCTTTGCAGGGTCTGTGAGCAGGATTTTCCACCTACACTGTCCGCAATGAACCCGCATTCCACGACCTTCGACCGGTACTTGATCAGCGGCCTGAAGGTGAGAGAGAGTAACATGATGTAAATGCCCAACTACAACTGCACGGCAGCAGGCTTACACCCCTACTGCCACCCCTCACATTTCAACACTTGGGCTTAGCTTTGGCTGGTGAAAGACTTGGCCACAGTTTCTGTTACCCAGTAGCTAAGCTTTATCTAATCCACCTTGGTACTGTGGCCCTCCAGGGCAGCCTTGTCAGCACTGGAGTGCACTGTATGACACAGCAAAAGTGGGTGGTGTTCAACCATGTCATCATGGCCTAGCCCGCGCTATACAATGCCACGATTACCAGCATTGTGAAGGGGGGCAGAGCCATGATGAGGCGATTCAACGCAAATCATGTCATCGGCCACCTGTACTGCCCACTTCACAGTTGGGTACGGCTCTGGGAGACTTACCTACTCTTCTGAGCCACACTTAGGGATTCTCTTGGCCATGCCAGAAGGGTAGTCAAGTAAGTTTTTTGTGTGCTTTGTATTTATAGGAGTATTGGTCTCAGGGCTAATTGTGAAAGTGGACGGGATATATACAAGCTGCAACCAGAAGACCTGTGATACACCGCAGCAGAACCGTTCATAACACAATTAACTCTCATCACCTGAAATCAGCAGTTCTCAGTTTTATAATGCTGAGTTAAACTTAGCTTCCTGCACCTAACAGCCTGATATCTCTATAGTAACCCATACCTCCCAACTGTCCTGCTTTGGGCGGGACAATTCCGCAATTCATAGACTGTCCCGCCATCCCAAGGTGGGGGAATTTGGGGGACAGCGCTCTCACAGCCCAGCATCTTTGGGAGTGTTGTGCTCGCCCCCAAATTGATGAAAACTGGAATGTGCCATGGGGCCATGCCCCCTTCACCGTGAAATCATGCCACCTTTCTGGGTGCATGCACGTGCGGTGCACGTGGGTCCCAATTAGAAAATGAAGACTATTGGGAGGTATGGTAACATCAGAGACAAGGGAGCAATACGTGTTGGCGTACACAGCACACTGAATTTTTGAACTACTGAATTTACCAACTTTCATCTTCACTGCCAACACACGGACGGCCGAAACTTGCTATACGGCCACCTAGTGTGTCCAAACCCGCGACCAACAACCGAGAGCACCTGTGATATCCCATTGAAATAGTTGAAGCTGCTAAGAAGAGATGAGGCAAATGCTGACCAGGGAGGGTCGTGCTCTATGCCTCTGGTGAGGCAACACTATTGATGTGAGGGAGAGTCACAGTGGATCAGGAGGAGACATAAGAGAGGCAGAACTTCACGAGATGCGGATCTTTGGTGACAAACTGACAGTTCCTGTGATCCATGTGCCTTGTAAGAGAGGTACAGAGGGAGTTGTCCCAAGCACTGTGATGTTAATGACGTAGTCAGAGTGCTGCTAGCATGAACATCTTTCCCAGCTCAATACAGCCAAGGAGAGTAACACTGACCATTAAATCGTAAATTTCAGCTTAGCATCATTATTTTCCAGAAGAACATCACTTATCAGCTGCCTAATGCTTATGAATTGATACACTACACCGCAGGTTCTCAAACTCGGTCCTCAGGACCAAAACAGTGCATGTTTTCCAGGTTTCCTCACATAATCAAGTGAAATAATTACCTCCACCTGTGGATCTTTTAAAATGTGTAAATGAGTAATAAATACACCTGTGCACCTGCTAGGTGACCTGGAAAACATGACCTGTGTGGGGTCCTTAGGAACGAGTTTGAGAACCTCTGCACTACACCAACTAAGCTAAATCTTGTAAAAAGTAATGATAATTCTATATTAAGCCAACAGAGAATAAATAAATAGATTTTTGCATTAAACAGGGAAGACTTAATATACTTTACAACACATAACCAGTTATCAACCCCAGGATAGACTGTAAAACTCCTAGATTATACTAAAATGTTCATTTATTGGTCACATGTTCCATGGAGGAGACCATCTAATATACAGCTGCGGTGTCCACTAAGTGCCGCCTGAACCATCTCTGACTTGAGGTATATTGTCCTACACAGCGCTGCAACAATCTTAATTTCAGTAAAGACTCACTTTATGCATGCATTATTGGTAAAGGGCCCCAACTGTGCAAACAGCATAGGCGTAACTAGCGGCTTGCACCGGGCCCGCTGTGGTGCAGGGGCCCATAGCTGCCTGCATCCAAGGCGCCACTGCACCCACCGCCAGTGTCCCCCGGGCCCCACAGTATTTAAGTGTAGTGCAGACCGCAGCGAGAGCAGTCTGCACTACACAGTATTAGCAGCCAATGTTATAGCAGCCAATGAGAGTCAGACAGACTCTCATTGGCCGCTGCGTCCACGGAGGGAGCCGGCTGCAGCTCACTCGTGAGATCTGCCTTCAGGCTCCCCCCACAGCGGGTGATGGGAGAAACGTCATGACGGCTCTCCCATAGTGCAGAGCGGGCCAAGAGGAGTGGACAGCGGTGGTCGCGGCAGGAGCGGGGATTCAGGTAAGTTGTGTTTTTTTTATTTGTGTGTGTGTGTAAGGGGCACAGGCACTGACACTGCATAGGGGGGGCTACTGGGGGCATGTATAGGGGGGTGGCCGCTACTAGGGGCACTGTATAGGGGGACCTCTTCTGGGGGCATTGTATGAGGGGGCCGCTACTGGGGGCACTGTATAGAGGGGGTAGCCACTACTGGGGCACTGTATAGGTGGGTCTACTACTGGGGGCAATGCATAGGGGGGACTACTACTGGGGGCAATGCATTGGGGGGACTACTGGGGGCACTACATAGGGAGGACTACTACTGGGGGCAAGGCATCGGTGGACTACTACTGGGGGCACTGCGTAGGGGGGACCACTTCTGGGGGCACTATATGGGGCACTGCATAGAGAGACCACTACTGGGAGCACTGTATATAGGGTACTACTGGGGGCACTGCATAGGGGGACCACTACTGGGGGCACTGCATAGGGGGGCCCAAAGCATATTCTTGCACCTGGGCCCACCACTCACCAGTTCCACCCCTGGCACACAGAGGGCCTGATTCAGAGCCGGACGCTCTGCCCAGAGCGCTCGCTCTGAATCAGGGCCCTCCTCCCTCAACTTGGAGCGGCCTCATGGACGCTGGCATAGCTGTGGGTTACCCACCAACAGCTATAGCGAGCGTCCATGATGATGGTCGCGATGGTCAAGACCATCGCGACCATAGGGCTTGCGACGAGACCCTGCGGTAGGGTCTCGGTGACCGCAAGCCCTGGAGTGATTTTGGCTCTATCTCTATCTACTGATGTCAGTGGGGCCGGACTCAGACGGTAGGCGTTCCCATGGGAACGCCTCCGTCTGGCAGCCACGCCCCCGGCACGCCCACCAAAGGGGGCGTGCTGTCAATCAACATCGACAGCACGCCCCCTTTGGTGCGAGACCCATAACGACGGCTTGGCCGTCGTTATTCGGGTCTCGCGCATGCGCACGACGGAGCTCCCTCCGTCGTGCGCATGCGCAATTCGGCACCATCGACCCGCTTGCGAGCGTCCTGCGCTCGCGAGCGGGTCTGAATGACCCCCAGAGTTCCATAAAGAGACCCAAATTGTCTACGTTCAAGTGTTTTTGATTCATGTAGTGTCTGGAACAATTAATTGCGTTAGATAAGACATTGGTAATCTAAAATTAGACAATTGCCTAAAAGTTATGTAGTTGGAAGGATAACTAAAATGTGCGTGAATTTAGAGTCAAAAGTTTCTTGCATTGGTTTAATCATTCAGTTAAGAATGAGAGTGCATAGTTAGAGTAAAATATTAGGAAGTTGTGATATTTGTTATATTTTAATTTTATGAAGCACGATCATTGTGTATGTTAACGTTGCAAATTGTGGTATCACATATCTTTAAAGGAAAAAGTTTATATATAAGATATTTACTTGAGCTTTAACCTATCTTTAACAACATCCTAACAAGTTATGTTTAACAGAAATAAAGTAAACTTTTGCACAAATAGTTGTATCTAAATTGTGTCTGGGGCCCTTGCCTCTCTGTCGGAGTGTGGTATAGTGAAGGACTTTTGTTGAAGGAAGAATATCCTCACCAAGTAAATTTGTACCTGTGCCTGCACCACATCATTTACACCATTACCACCCCAGGGTATTACACACCTTCAGCAACCAGCCGAGTCCTCCGATGGTCCACCAGCGTCAAGACGACCAACGGCCCATCCAGGAGAAGTGGACTTTACTAAAGGGACCTTGGCATACGTCGCTCCTACCAGTAGGTAAACTTAACCCACCCCTACCAGTGTGGGACACCGCCACACCAGGGTACATCAACATACCTGTGACTGCTTGATCTGCTAATCTGTTGACCATAGGTCCAGCAGGGGAGATGTGCAGGTCCAGAACCGCATTGCAAGGAGCCCCTACAAGGGTTGACCTCCCAACCAAGCTATTATCACACTGATATCACAAGCAGGAGTCAGTAGTCATACTGCTCGGACAGGGCTGTACCAAACAGCACACCATATACCATCACCGCCTTTCCAGGGAAGCACTGTGTCTACTCAATAAACAATTTGGCCCTGCAATACTGTGTCCGTCTATCTTTTCCTAGCACATTTGCACTACACCTAATTTAAATCTGGACCATACAACACCAGCCAATACACCTCTCACACACAACATATAAACACTACACCTGCCACCATTACATGCCCTGCCAATTATACCCTCCACAACTTATCACTTCTCCATACTCTCCATTGACACACCACACAGCCTCAAACAACCTCTGCAGTCTAATCTATGTCCACCTCCCCTCTTTCAGTTTCACAAACACCACCACTATTCCACATTCATTAGTAACTCATGGTCTACAAAAACATAATCAGTATGGTTTACCGCAGCATGGCCGGCAGTTCAAATCCCGACTACGGAAGCCCGGTTGGAGTGAAAATCCTGAAGCTGCAAAAGGTAAGTATAACTAACTTTTTTTTACACCCTAACTCTCCTTTAGGGGTGCCTAACCCTAACCTCCCCCCTAAGTGCCTAAACATAACCCCCCTCTAAGTGCCTAAACCTAACCCCCACTCCCCCGTAGTCTAAACCTAAGTCTCCCGGGGGGGGGGTGCCTAACCCTAACATCCCCCTGGGGGTTCCTAACCATAACCCCCCTTTCCCTAGCCTAACCCTAAGTCCCCCCCCCGGGAGCCCCTAACCTAACCCTAAGTCCCCCCCCCACGATGCTGCCTGTGCCCGGCTTACCTGCGATCGGTAAGCCGGGTGTCGGGCTCCTGGTGCAGGTCTAATGACTGGCATCGGGATTTCGACACTTGTCAGTTGTACCTTGCTGGGATTAGACAGTCGGGAAGCCGGCGGTCGGGATTTCGTCCTTCGGCTTCCCGACTGCTTCCCCCCCAAACAACCCTTTCCCCCTTCACCACACTCACACCAGGAGAGAGAGTACACATACCTCATTTTACTACACTTGCACTTAGCAGGATTAGCTACTCCTTCAGTACGATGCAGCTCTCCACTCTCCCATCCCCACTTGCACACACTAATTCCCCACCATACCAAACTTCAGAAGCACGGCTCATCCTCTACTTCTACTTCATTAATTGGGATATACAATTAGATAGATTTTGGGACCTATATGAATCAGTAGCTGAGCAGTAAGGTTGCAAATGACTTAATACAATTGATCTAAGTAAGTTTTCTCTTAGGAATCCCTGTATGGTGTTGGTTTAAGATTTTACATAAAAAGTTTACTTATCAAAACACAGCATCAGAAAACACAAAATGAAAGTAAATACATAAAAAAGGACAATAACCATTTTGACCCCAAATCAAATATCTAAACCTTCACCATTGTTGAATCTACTGTCATTCCAATGGGTTTGATGGTCCTGTGGGCCCGTTGTGAGCTGAGAGTCCAAACAGGGCTTCATTGTGCATGCCACAAAGACCAGAACAGGGGCAATGGATGGCATAGGCACATATAACAGGACCCCAAAGCAAAATTTTCAAATACTGGCAATCGTGTTATATCCCTACACTTGTTACAAACAATATCACCAGTTAAAACAACGGGCAAGTAGAAAACTAAAGAAATAAGTGAATGTGGAGCTTCTCTGACTGCTATAAATATAAACATACCAATTAGTAAAATGGTTGTCACCTGTCATCCAAGTCATCAACTGTTAATCAAACCTGTGTATTCCCAACATATTAGGTGACTATTGTAGAATATATAGGCAATGGTATAGGATAAAGACTCCATGCCTTTCCAAAGTATGTGCTTCACACACTATCAATACCAATTCTAAAAAATACAAAATGCTCTATACTGAATTAATGGATGTTTACTAGCATAGCTCTCATCAATTCATTAGTTCAGTCTTGAAGATCTGAGAAAGAGATCAGCAGTTAGCTGTATACTAGCTTTGTGTCTCTATCTACGCCTCAAGACCTGTGGTTCTCTTGTCATAGTGAGATTGTAGTTCTTCAACAGGTGAAGAGCCGAATGTCTCTGCTCTACATGCTTATTTCTTGTTTATAGCTTTCACAGTTATTTATTTCTGTCCTATTCTTCTTGTTTGGCCCAATCTGGCTGGTGTTATTGTATTATTCTTAACTTTTTCATGCAGTATCCTTGTGTAAGCCACCAAACTGTAGCTCAGTGTCTCTCATCTTAGGCTCCTGTGGATCCAGTGTTAGGTCATTTCTCCGGGCTGCTCTCCTGCTGTCCCAAACGGCACTATTTATAAATCAGTGTCACGGGACTCCCCTCCCCCATGACAGAATGAAAAGTCTGGGCCAGCATACTCCCCTCCTCCCCGTCAGGGCAAGTCCAAGGAGCATGAGCAGGATAGCACACTGGAATCTGGTGCAGAATACAGAATACAAATTAATTTAACCTTTGCAGAAATTGGATATGTAAATCTTCCAACATGTAATGCAATTTTGATTCGGCAGTTGTTTCCCTTTCAACCAAACCTATTACTTACTGGGCCTTATGTGCAGAAAGGTAGAAAAGTCTCTAGAGGTGGAGACATCGGGGCGTGGCTTGGCTGGCAGGGAACGCAGACGTGCCTCATGATATCTCCAGCGGCCTGGCCACTCTACAGGGCATTATTTTGGGGTTTCCCCATCCCCAGTACGTCTTTACTAACACCCAAGCCCGTGCACCTAACTGTGGCTGACTCCTGCTGGTGCCCAGTCACCTCCACTGCAATGCTCCTGGTTGGGGCTTGCTCCTGGACTAAGCCGCGGCCTCAATTTTTGGCTCCCCACCGCCGCGTCCCGTGGTAAGCTCTGCCGCTGACCTGCACTTTTACGGCCTGTTCCCCTCCACCGCCGCCACGGACTTCCGGCTTCCTTCCCCGGCTACAGCAGTGGATCACTGCGGCCAGCGCCTGGAGACAGACCCGCGGGTGGACCCGTCTGCCATCTTGGAGATGGCACAGTCGGACACAGGGATAGCTGCTGGTGTCATCACTGCCTCCCTGCTTCCAGTACCCATTTGAAAAGAACATTTGTGCCCCCTTTATACCTAGGACTCCCCTGTGACACTGAAGTAGTCTGCTGGTGAGAGTTTTGGAGAGGTGACTCTATTATTACTGCATCACAGCACTGAGCCAAACCTGCGGACTTACCACTTCTCCTGTGCCTGCAACAGAACCAATTGATGAAAAAGTGGGGGCTTTGGGGACTTATTGTTTTGTTATGTACTACATATATGTTCTATTTCACTCATGTTCTCTTAGTATAATGTTTACAGTATATTTTTTGGCCTTTTAATGAAGGTTGTTGTTGTCACTGACCCCCGGTGACCCCCTAGCCACCTGGTTTATTCTTGGTCTCGGTCATGCTCCACATGCCCGGGCTCCCAAGTGGCGGTAGTGTATAGTGTTTTTATTTATTTTCTATTTCTGTTTCTTATTTTGTTCTCTGTCAGGTTCTTATTATGTGCTGTATGTTTTTTGTTTCACCCCCTCCCTCTTTTCTCCAGTGTGGTTCCCTGTCCCGGTAGAGTTGATGCCCTCCTCCTCAGTTCGTGTTCCGCAACATGCATAGTGATTGATGGCGGCTAGTACTCAAGCAACGACCATTAAATTGGTCTCGCTTAATGCGACAGGCCTCAATTTACCTGAGAAACGGTCCAGAGTCCTCCGGGACCTATTTGCTGCTAGTGCGGATGTTGCGTTTATTCAAGAAAACAATTTTAGGTCTGATGCCGCCCCTACCTTCATAGGCCGTAACTTTCCAATCTCCTTCTATAATAATAATAGTGCAGGATAATCTCTTGGAGTTCAAGATGTGACTTCGACAAGCTCTGGAGGAGGGCAGAACACTCTTGGTTAAGTGCTTATTGTATGGTCAGCTTAATACATTTATTAACCTTTATGTCCCCAATCAGAATAAACCTGCCTTCCTTTCCACTGTCCTGGACCGGATTGCCTCGCTGGTCGTGGGTGTTCTGGTAGTGGGCGGTGATCTGAACTGGTCTCTCCAACCAGAAATTGATGTTTTGGGGACCCCTGCCAGACCCTCGTTGGCTTCACATTGCAAGGTAAAACATACTGTACATTCCATGATCACCAGCTGGTAGACACTTGGCGCTTGCAACACCCGGGTGACAGAGACTACACATTCTATTCATGATCCCATAATGTGTACTCCAGGTTAGATTATTTTTTACTTTTGCACAGATTTTTACACTTAATTCAGGCCACCACTTTAGGTTTAATTACTTGGTTGGACCACGCTCCTATCTCCCTGACCCTTGAGACCTCTTGCCCCCACTTTAAACAATGTGTTTGGTGCCTTACCGAGGAAAATTCTTGCTGATCCGCGCTGTAGATCTCAACTAACTGAAACGATTAATGATTATTTTTTTTACTAACGAGACTCCCGAGGTCTCAATGGTCACGGTGTGGGAGGCACACAAATGTGTGCTCCGTGGAAAACTTATCCAATTAGTTTCTATGCTAAAGCGAAAGAAACCTGGTAAGAAACTAGCCTTGCTCCAACAGCTGAGAGGTTTGAAGACGACACATGAGTCCTCCCCTTTCAGGCAGGTCCTGTCTGTTCTGATTGAAACTAGGTCCACACTTAATACTTTGCTTTTTGATGATATTAAAAGAAATTTTAACTTTGTAGAAATCGTTTTTTTTCAATGGGGCAATAAGCCAGTTAAGCTGTTAGTTACCCCCAACTCCCTTTGAGGACATGTGCCTAGCACCATCACGCCTGGCGCATTTCCTCTCGAGGGCATATGGACTTCTGATTGAGCATATGTACTCTGCTCCCCCTAAGTATGCCAAAGACTGGGAATGTGACCTAACCTCCCCCCTAGTGCCTAACCTTAACCTCCCCCCAGGGGTGCCTTAACCTAACCACCCCTTCCCGCACCCTAAACCTAACCCTCAGGGGGTGTGCCTAACCCTATCCTCCCCCCTAGTGCCTAACCCTAACCCCCCATTTCTTTAGCCTAACCCTAACCTTCCCCGGGGAGGGTGCCTAACCCTAAGTCCCCCCGGGGGTCCCTAAACCTAACCCCCCCCATCCCTGGGCTAAGTGTTCTACTTACCCGTCACGGACGATCGGGATGGCGGGGATCGGTGTTCCGGCATCAGGATTAACATAGGCGTTGGTATTTCGATACATATATTAAATCCCTTGCTGGGATTACGCTGTCGGGAAGCCGGCAGTTGGCATTTCGAGCACCGCTTCCTGACCGCATACCGTAACAGTGTAATATAACACAGTGTATTATAACTTTAGACATAATGCTTTGATTATGTTTAAAGTTAAAATGCTGATGCCGTTACTGAATTTTTTTTTTCAGAATTGGATTACTCACTACTTGCTTTGAATATTGAGAGTAATACCCCTTTTACACCAGAGCAAAAACCTGGGTTTTTGCTGGGTCTACCCGGGTCGCAGCTCAGTGTAAAAGGGTCCCTGAAAAATAACCTGGGTCAAGTGACCCTGCAATCCAACCCAGGTAGCTACCAGGGTTGGACCCAGGATGGACCCAGGTAATGGTGCAGTGTAAACGGTGCAACCCGGGTTATCTGACTTGGATAATGCCTAAAATGAGCGGATTGGTGGTTGTGGAGCATTCACCTCCCACTTTTTATGACCTCACAGGTTTAGCAGGGCAGACCTGAGTTCAGTGTGAACAGGGCTGACCTGGGAGTAACCCAGATCAAAGGTGCAGTGTAAATGGGTCTGACTTGGGTCTGACCAGGGTTGGAACCATGTCCAAAAACCCAGGTCGGACCTGGGTTTTTGGTGGAAAAGAGGTATAAGAGAGAGAGAGAGATACTGCATCTTTTTTGAAGCAAAAAGCAAAATTGTGATCACTGATAGTAGCCAGTGGGTTTGGTGTGGGAGGGGTGAGAAGAGATTTAAATGTATTAAAAAGGCACTTTGGGTTAGAAACTAGAGCAGAAATGAGTGATTGGAAATATGTTTATATGTTTAGTCCAGTACATTTTGACACGATTGGTAGATAGCCATATAGGTGAGGAAGTCATTAGGAGTACGAGATCTACGCTAGGGATTAGTTTAGATGTGGTACACCATTATCAGAAGAAAAAAAGTGTATAAACTGGTGTGAGAAGTTGTTCCAGAGAGGTGGAAAGTTGTTGAACATTAAGGGGTAAATTTACTAAGAATCGAGTCTGGGAGAGTTTGCTAACTCTGGAGAGTTTGAGCATTTTTCCCACTCGCAAATTTACTAATGTAAAAATCGGGAGAGAGATTTCAATTGCTATTGGAAAATACTGGAGAGTTAGCAAACTCTCTTCAATTTACCATCGGCAAAACTCGAGAACCTTTTCACTGGTGAAGATAGGATTCGGGAATTTACCAAGCAGAGAGATTCTAAACTCTCATGAGATGGAAAAACACTCCTGCAAAAACTCATGAAATAAATACACCTGCCTGTGATCTGCGAGTTTGGCAGAAACATACACAGATCACTGTGATCCATGTATGTTTCTGCCTGTAAATTGTGATAAAAGGTTAAACGTTTAAAAAAAATTACATAGGGTGCCCCTCCTAAAGCTTAACCAGCCCCGGACTTGCCAGCCAGTCGTTCTTAAAATTACAGGGAATAAAATATGTAGGGTTCCACTGTAATTTGAGAACCAGCAGCAGGCAGCAGGGACAGAGCTGGTTTTAAATATAGGGCGAAAAAAAATGGTGTGAAGTTCCCCCTACATTTATAACCAGCTCCGGACCCTTTCTAGCGGGGGACTGATGCCACAGCCAGGAGAGCCCTTTCACCAGGCCCCCCCAGCCGCAGCATCAGCCCTGACCGCTAGTCATCCCAGGCCAGGGATCCCTGGGGAGTTGGGGATCCCTCCAATAAAATGGTCCCCCACTCCAGGGCACCCCTGTCCTAGGCTGATAGCCCGGAGCTATCCCCGCCACCGCTGGGCAGTGGGTGGCGGGTTGATAGTGTATGTAGTGTTAAAAATAGAATTATCAACATTGTCTTTACAGTGGAATTACTGGCCTGGGCTGACTGAGCAGTCAGGGCTGATGCTGCGGCTGGGGGGCCTGGTGAAAAGGATCCCCCAGCTGTGGCATCAGCCCCCACTAGAAAGGGTCCGGAGCTGGTTTTAAATATAGGGGGAACCTCACGCAAATTTTTTTCACCCTATATTTAAAACCAGGTCTGGCCCTCCTACCTGGAGCTGGTTCTTAAATTACAGTGGAACCCTACACATTTTTTTCCCTGTAATTTTAAGAACCAGGACTGGCTGGCAAGCCCGGGGCTGGTTAGGCTTTACAGGGGGGCCCTATGTCATTTTTTTAAAAAACTTTTAACCCATTTTTTGACAGGCTAGAACACAAGCAGCCTTCACATATCTCACTGATATGTGCAGGCTGCTTGCTCGGGAGAGTTTTGCAGAGAGAAGACACTGCAATCTCAGGTGAGTAATCTCCTGCAAAACGTGCTACTCGGGGGAGATATCTCGTTCGGCTTCACCATCGGACCTATCACTCTCAGCTAAACTCACTTCTTGGTAAATTTGAGAGTTTCAGGAACCTCAAATCTCCCGAGTTTCGGCATAGCTAATCGAGTTGAAAAAAAAAGCAAACTCTCCCAGACTCGATTCTTAGTAAATTTACCCCTAAGAGTTAATATTTCTGAAGAAGTGTGGTAGAGTATAATAACAGAGAGCTTAAAGTAATGGAGGTGAGTTTTCAGATGATAAATTTGTGATCTGACTGAGAGAAAGGAGTGTTAAAGAAATCAGAAGCTGAGCACAGTTTAGAGCAGTGGTTCTCAAACTTTCTCGAATCACTGAGCCCTAGAGTATCAGCATTTTTTTCACTGCACCACTAGGTAAAAAGTTTCCTTTTGAGAAATTCAGCAAAAATGATTTAATTAAGTAAATTGAGATTCATTGTCATCCTTAGGTTCAGTTATGTGGTGGTGGATAGGGTTGTGCTTGTCTTATACACAGTTTATGATTGGCAGCCACCAGCACTGTCACAAACCGGACTAACAAAACCTATTTATGCACCAAGCGGTGCTGCTTTCTAGCAGTGCATCACTCACCAGTAACTGCCACACATATTCCCAGCTTCATGAACCACTTAGGTCTTAGGTGGTTGTTTACTTCCAAATGGCACCAGCACTTCTGGGACAAGGGGGCTGCCATGTTGCTCAGAGCCAGCTGACCACGGTTCCTCCAATACTTCTCCAGATCTCCAGCACATGACTCCTGTATCTAATCCACATTATATACAGTATATAAGTCTCTCTTTGGCTCATTGCGAGTACAAATTCTGATGACTCCTGCCTGTTCTTCTGTCTGCAGCTTCCAGAGTTTGGCTCCACAGCATGTCTTCCATTCACTGCTGTTGTTCTCAGTGCCAGTACGCCCTGCTGCATTCTGCTTTCTTTCCTGCGATTTCAACCTCTGGATACATTTTATTTGATTTGCGCTATCTATTCTATATAATGCAGGTCTGTTCATTCTACTCAAACAGCAGTATTGCTATTTCTTCTCAGCAAGTACTCAATAGCACCATCTGCAGTTTTTACTGCCCAAGCATCCAGGATTTCTACTTTTTCTCAGGAAGTGCTCAACAGCACCACCAGCAGTTCAAACTACTCATTAAGAGGTCTATGGACCTGATTCAGACCTGCTCGCTAGGATGCGATCGCTCATTGCTGGCCGATATTTGCGTTCTGCGTATGCGTATGCATCACATTGCGCGTTCGCGAACCACTGCTACAGATCTGGAAGCACGCGTTCAATCAGCATAGACAGCCCAGTTGAATGAGTGACAGGGGAGTGGAAGTACGGACGCAGGCGTGCCTGTGTGTTTCAACGCCGTTACATAGGCGTTCATAATTAACAGGGAGTGTCATTGTACACATCACCTGGTTGTTTTTCACACTGAAGGGATCGCAGTGCTTGCAGGCACATATAGTCAACCTCAAGGACTGCGATCGCATCCGATGGTGCTCAATGTACCAATGTTTTCATGCACTTCCTGGAGATGACATGCACTTGTGGGCGTCTTTTGAATGGCTGGTGGGCGTCTGCATACACAAAGTTATCGCTCGCCAAGACATAGTGGGCGTGCTAATGCCTTGCTGAGCGATCGCCTGCCTTGCTGGCCATGCGCTGGATTTGCATAAGCTGGAAGCGAGCGATCACATCTAGCGAACTTGTATGAATCAGGTCCTATGTACTAAGCCTTGGAGAGAGATAAATTGGACCAATCAGCTCTTAACTGTCACTTTTCACACACAGCCTGTAAAGTGACAGTTAGGAGCTGACTGGTTGGTACTTTATCTCCATCCACTTTATCTCTCTCCAAGGCTTAGTACATAGAACCCTTATTATCTCTACCTCCTCTCAGGAAGTGCTCTACAGCAGCACCTACAGATAATACTGTTCAAGCATCCAGCATTTCGACCTCCTCTCAGCAACAGTTCTACAACACCAACTGCAGTTCACACCATACTTGCTGACATTGGAGTTTTCCTCCCCGGGAGAAGCCTGGGGAGGAGAAGCAGGTGGGAGGTGTTGGGGCGGGGGCGGACAGGTTGTGACATTAAGCCCTGCCCCTTGCGGCAGTTTGCCATGAATTACTAATAATTAAATAAGGGGCGGGGCTAAAATGACGCAATTCTCATAGAATCACGTCTTAAGGTCGCGTCCCACTAAGAAACTTTTTCTTATTCTGCTCTTTTCACTGGGAAGTGGGCAAAGGGCAGAATGTGGGAGAAGTGCCTACCCTTCCGAGGGTGCGGAGGGTTACCCAAAAAATCGGGAGCCTCCCACGACTTCCAGGAGGGTAGGCATGTATGGTTCACACTGCTCAATATTAAGTATCTCTACCTCCTCAGCAAGGGCTCACTAGCATCACCTACAATTCAAATTGCTATAGCACTACCCTTCTGAGTATTCTACTATTGAGCTGTCCGCTCATCCTGTGCTGCATCCTGAAGTACTGTCAGTCTTCTGTGATTTTATCTATGTTCGCACTGTATGAAGAAAAACCCGCTTAGACTTCCAAGTTTTCTCCATACACCCTCCAACCATAATCATACCCACGGCACCCAGTTTGGAAACCGCAAGACCAAGGCAGTGTCCACCATGTATAAGTAAAAGAGTTAGCTTGGAGACACAAGGAGAATGTTGACAAAATAGGGATCTTAAATGAAAATTAAGTCTCAGTCTGCATCTCCCCAGTGCACCTCTGTGTGCTTAGAAAGGCAGAAAGGGTGAGGGAAAGGGTGGAATGCTTAGCCTGAGTATAGTAAGAGTGTGCTAATGCATCTTACATGCCATGTTGGTGGGAAGCTGACACATCTCTCAGGAGGCGTATCACCTGCGACTGATTCTCCCTGATACAAAATCTATTCTGCTTATTATAATGAATGAAAAAAATGTGCCCCCCAAAAAGTAAAACTAGCACTAGCAAGTGCTGTCAGAGATTTGGTAAATAACAGCCTATGCCAAATAACAGGAAAACCAGCAACATGGGGTCCCCCTGCCATAATACTAATCATCCCTAGGTTAGCACACTGCTGTATTTCCTAGGGGGATAGGGTCTGCTGCTCTGCAAATAAAATGAACCCCCTCACTAAGGACTAATCAGCCCCATGCTAAAAGCACATTGATAGATGTTAAAATGATAATGTTTCCATGACAAACTATACTACTTAGCACACAGAAGCTGCCGTTAAGTGGCAATGTTGATTGTTGTACTATTATCTTCAGCATGCACACGACTACTAGGCCACAAGTGACAGCACATCCTGGCTTTCCGTGCATGGTGTAGTGCTTCAAGGAGAAGCTGCTGTAATAAAAACACAGCCACCAAATTTAATTAGTCTCTATTATAAATAAACACATGCTCTCACAGACCCTCATTCTCCAATTTATTGATCACCTAAATCTTGGGGGCTAGGGGGTCCATCTAGGCATCCACGACTTGAAAAACTTGAAAAGCCATAATGAAACAGTGATTTGTTTTTTACGGAGCCCAGACATGAATAACTACCAAGCAGTGTAACATTTCTATTTATACAATATGAGGTCATACCATGGGGGTTCCACACTGTGATACATTGAAGTGATTCACTGCTAGTATAAGATATGTTAACAGCGTATGTTATTATTGTATCTGAAGCTGGGAAAACACTAAACGATAGATCGGTAAGCAGATCGATCTGCAGTCTGAGAGGCCAATTTGTATGCTATTCACACTTACCAATTGGCCGCTCGATATGTCTGGCCTGACATCAATCACAACTGGGAGGGCATTTAAATTTGTCCACCCAGTTGTGATATCAGTGGTTCCTGTAGCCAGGGTGGTCGGCGGGTCACCCATACACATATGCAGATGCACAGATATATTATTATTATTTATTTATATGGCACCACAAATTTTCCGCAGCACCTTACAAAGTACATTGGGAAATAGGTTGACTTACAATACAATACAGGACATGGATACATTCGCGACCATAACACCCAGATAGGCAACAGAGCAAAGCAACCAAGTGTTAGGTGCCCTTGTGGGGAGTAAGAAGTAGATGAAAGTAGAGTTACGAGAAGCACAAGAGGGTAGAGGGCCCTGCTCATAATAGCTTACATTCTAAAGAGGAGGGACAGACAAACAGGTGTGGCACAGATGGGTAGGCAGGGAGGAAGTAGTATGTAGCAGCAAGTTAAGATGAGAGTTGGAAGGCTTTCATGAAATAGTGGGTCTTGAGAGCCCATTTGAAGGATTGTAGAGAGGTGGAGAGTCTGATGGGAAGAGGGAGAGAGTTCCAAAGGTGGGGAGCAACACGGGCAAAATCTTGGAGGTGGGAGTGGGAGGAAGTAATCAATTGGCATGAGAGGTGGCGTGCATTTGTTGAACGAAGAGGGCCGGACAGGAGAGTGAAGGGAGATGAGAGCCGAGAAGTAAATGGAAGAGGAATGGGTGAAGGCTTTGTAAGTGAGTGTGAGACCCTTAAATTGGGTTCAGGGAAGGGGAGCTAGTGGAGAGCTTGTAGGAGAGGGGAGGCAGATGCATAGTATTTTGAGAGGAAGATGAGCTGAGCAGCAGCATTGAGGACAGACTGGAGAGGGGATGAAAGGAAGTTGGGGAGGCCAGATAGGAGGAGGTTACAGTAGTCCAATCTGGAGATGACCAATGAGTGTATGAGGGCTTTAGTGGCATCCTGGGAGAGAAAGGGTCTAATCTTGGAAATATTTTTAAGATGAAAATGACCTGGAGTGCGAGAGATTCTGGATATGTGGTTTGAAGGAAAGGGAGGAGTCCTGGATAACTCCAAGACAGCGCACATTGGGGCTAGAGGAGATAGTTGTACCATCAACTGATAAAGAAATGGTGGGAAGAGAGATTATGTGGGAGGGTGGGCAGATGATCAGCTCAGTCTTAGACACATTAAGTTTGAGAAATCTCTGGGACATCCAGGAAGAGATGGCAGAGAGACAGTTGGAGATACAGTCAGGTGCATAAATATTGGGACATTGACAGAATTTTCATATTTTGGCCTCTATTCACCACCACAATGGCTTTGAAATTAAACAAACAAGATGTGCTTTAACTGCAGACTTTCAGATTTAATTTGAGGGTAATTACATCCAAATCAGGTGAACGGTGTAGGAATTACAACGGTTTCTATATGTGCCTCTCACTTTTTAAGGGGCCAAAAGTAATGGGACTATCAACTCAAAAGCTATTTCATGGACAGGTGTGGGCTATTCCCTCGTTATTTCATTATCAATGAAGCAGGTAAAAGGTCTGGAGTTGATTCTAGGTGTGACATTTTCATTTGGAATCAGTTGCTGTCGACTCTCAATATGAGATCCAAAGAGCTGTCACTATCGGTGAAGCAAGCCATAATTAGGCTGAAAAATCAAAACAAACCCATCAGAGAGATAGCAAAAACATTAGGTGTGGCCAAATCAACTGTTTGGAACAATCTTAAAAAGAAAGAACGCACCGGAGAGCTCAGCAACACCAAAAGACCCGGAAGACCACGGAAAACAACTGTGGTGGATGACAGAAGAATTATTTACCTGGTGAATAAAAACCCCTTCACAACAGTTGGCCAAATCAAGAACACTCTCCAGGAGGTAGGTGTATATGTGTCAAAGTCAACAATCAAGAGAAGACTTCACAAGAGTGAATATAGAGGGTTCACCACAAGATGTAAACCATTGGTGAGCCACAAAAACAGGAAGACCAGATTAGAGTTTGCCAAACAACATCTAAAAAAGCCATTACAGTTCTGGAACAACATCCTATGGACAGATGAGACAAAGATCAACTTGTACCAGAGTGATGGGAAGAGAAGAGTATGGAGAAGGAAAGGAACTGCTAATGATCCAAAACATACCACCTCATCAGTGAAGCATGGTGGTGGTAGTGTCATGGTGTGGGCATGTGTGGCTGCCAATGGAACTGGTTCCCTTGTATTTATTGATGAAGTGACTGCTGACAAAAGCAGCAGAATGAATTCTGAAGTGTTTCGGGCAATAATATATGCTCATATTCAGTCAAATGCTTCAGAACTCATTGGACGGCGCTTCACAGTGCAGATGGACAATGACCCGAAGCATACTGCAAAAGCAACCAAAGAGTTTTTTAAGGCTAAAAAGTGGCATGTTATGCAATAGCCAAGTCAATCCCCTGACCTGAATCTGATTGAGCATGCATTTCACTTGATGAAGACAAAACTGAAGGGAAAATGCCCCAAGTACAAGCAGGAACTGAAAACATTTGCAGTAGAGGCCTGGCAGAGCTTTACCAGGGATGAAACCCAGCGTCTGGTGGTGATGTCTATGCGTTCCAGACTTCAGGCTGTAATTGCCTGCAAAGGATTTGCAACAAAGTATTAAAAAGTGAAAGTTAGATTTAGGATTGTTTAGTTTGTCCCATTACTTTTGGCCCCTTAAAAAGTGTGATGCACATATAGAAACCGTTGTAATTCCTACACCGTTCACCTGATTTGGATGTAATTACCCTCAAATTAAATCTGAAAGTCTGCATTTAAAGCACATCTTGTTTGTTTCATTTCAAAGCCATTGTGGTGGTGAATAGAGGCCAAAATATGAAAATTCTGTCAATGCCCCAATATTTATGCACCTGACTGTACGAGTGAGTAGAGAGGGGGAAAGGTCAGGGGAGGAAAGTTAGATCTGAGTATCATCAGCATAGAGATGATATTGGACGTCAAAAGAGCTGATGAGTTCACCTAGTGAGGATGTATAAAGTGAGAAAAGGAGAGGTCCAAGAACAGAACCTTGGGGAACACCAACTGTAAGAGGCTGTGGGGGAGAAGAGCAGTCATGAGAGGAGACAGAGAAGGAGCAGTCAGAGAGGTAGGAGGATAGCCAGGAGAGGGCAGTGTCACATAGACCAAGGGAGTGAAGGATTTGCAGAAGCAGAGGGTGGTCCGCAGTGTCAAAAGCAGCAGAGAGGTCAAGGAGAAGGAGTAGAGAGTAGTGGCCCTTGGATTTAGCAGCAAAGAGGTCATTGCTGACTTTTGTGAGGGCAGTTTCAGTGGAGTGGAGAGAACGGAAGCCAGACTGAAAAGGGTCAAGGAGGGAGTGGGAGGAAAGAAAGGTGGTAAGGCGGTTGTAAACAACACGCTCAAGGAGCTTGGAGGCAAAAGGGAGGAGAGAGATGGGACGGTAGTTGGAGAGAGTGTTAGGATCAAGGGAAGGTTTTTTTTAAGAATAGGAGAGACAAGGGCATGTTTGAATGCAGCCGGGACAGTACCTGATGATAGGAAGAGATTTAGGAGGTGGGCAAGATGGGAGCAGGCAGAAGGAGAGAGGTAGCGGAGGAGATGTGAAGGGAAAGGGTCAAGGGGGGAGGTAGAAGGCGGGGAGGACCGGATGAGGGACATGACTTCCTCTCCAGATACAGGGGAGAAGAATGTTAGAGTAGGTAAAATGGATGGGGAGGGGTGATCCGGGAAAGGAGGAGGTGGATAGCAGGGGGACTGGTGGGATATGATGTCCTGACGTATGGAGTCAATTTTAGATGTAAAGTAGGTAGCAAAGTCAAGGGCAGAGAGCGAGGAGGGGAGGCGAGGAGGGGGTGGGCGGAGGAGTGAGTTGAAGGTGGTGAAGAGACGCTGGGAATTTGAGGAGTGAGAGGAGATTAGGTTCTTGAAATATGACTGTTTAGAGAGGGAAAGGGCATCCCTGTAGGATGAGAGCATAAACTTGAAATGGAGAAAATCTGCCTTAGAGCGTGATCTTCTCCACTGTCGCTCGGCAGTTCGTGAACACTTTTGCAGATATCTGGTGCATTTGGAATGCCATGGTTGAGGTGTGAATCTGCAAGGGTGAATAGTGATCGCCGGAGCAACAGAGTCCAGAGACGATATATCTTTGAGATATATCGTCATTGGCTGTGCTGCAGGGTCGACCTGATATGTTTATGAACAATGTCATTCACAAACATATTGGGTGTACACACCCGCTGATGCACTCGCAATATATTGTTTGTCATTCGAACAAATGATATATGAACAGGTGTGTACGCAACATTATGCTATTAGCATATCTTAAGGTATTAGAATAAATGACAAATAAAATATGCACATTTGCAGGAATCTTTAGATACATGCAGCTCTTTATAATACGCAAATTGCATATTTTTTATGGATGCAATTTATGTTGATGTTTTTGAAATAAATTGTGTCCAAATTAACAAGTTTGCATTTTGCATTCCACCTATACTAAACAACTTTCTGTCTGTCTTATATGTGATGTGCTGCCACCCAGTGGTCATATTGCATACTATAACCTTTAAAATGATGTTTTATTACCAAACCTTTGTCAAAATAACAAGCCACATGTACAGAAAACACATAATAACAGTTGGTACATCACCATTTTGTGGTTGATTGAGAAGTCCCTGCCCTAATAACCTCTAGATAAGCCTCCTGCTACATTCTAAATTACAGATGGGGATAGATTTACTAAAGCTTCTAAAACAGGTAAGTCGTGGTGTTTCCCATACCAACCAATCAAATTCTGATTTAGATTTGGGAGGGGTGTGTCTAAAGTAGGGGTGAGCGGGTTCGGATTTCTGAAATCCGAACCCCCACGAGCCCCCCCGATCCGAGGCCGATCCGAGTCAGGCTCGACTTTTCCCGCCTGACTCGGATCTGAAATCGAGGCAAAACGTCATCATCCCGCCTTCCGAGTCTCGCGGGTTTTGGATCCTATATAAGGTACCCGCGTCGGCGCCATTTTCTCACTCGGCTGTGGACAGTGAAGAGGGAGGGTGGGAGTTAGGGCTGGCTGGGCTGTGTAGTGTAGTGTAGTGCAGAGTAGTGTTGTGCTGTGCTGCGCTGTGCTGCTGTTGTCCACTACTTCAAAGTCCATAGGGGCTGGCTGTGTTGTGCTGTGCTGCTGTTGTTAATAGGGGCTGTGCCCACTACTTCAAAGTCCATAGGGGCTGGCTGGACTGTGTTGTGCAGTCAGTTCTCCATAGGGGCTGTGTCCACTCCAAAGTCCTGTGCAGTGTCCCAGTCCTAAATGGGTGCTGTAGTGTTGTCCAGGGGGTGCTCTGTCCATCAGGGGTGCTCCCCCCCAAGTGCTAAAAAAATAATATTTTTTGTGTGTTTGTGAATTGTGTGCGCAGTAGCCGCACGTGCATCAACAAAGTAGTGCCAAGCGTGCGCCTGTGTCATAAGTAAAGGGCCAGCTGGCTTGACCGTTAAAGGGTGCTGTAACCCCCAAAGTACACTCCAGTCCAAACCAAAAAAAATTATTTTCTGTGTTTGTGAATTGTGTGCGCAGTAGCCGCACGTGCATCAACAAAGTAGTGCCAAGCGTGCGCCTGTGTCATAAGTAAAGGGCCGGCTGGCTTGACCGCTAAAGGGTGCTGTAACCCCCAAAGTACACTCCAGTCCAAACCAAAAAAAAAATTATTTTCTGTGTTAGTGAATTGTGTGCGCAGTAGCCGCACGTGCATCAACAAAGTAGTGCCAAGCGTGCGCCTGTGTCATAAGTAAAGGGCCGGCTGGCTTGACCGTTAAAGGGTGCTGTAACCCCCAAAGTACACTCCAAACCAAAAAAATATATTTTCTGTGTTTGTGAATTGTGTGCGCAGTAGCCGCACATGCATCAACAAAGTAGTGCCAAGCGTGCGCCTGTGTCATAAGTAAAGGGCCGGCTGGCTTGACCGTTAAAGGGTGCTGTAACCCCCAAAGTACACTCCAGTCCAAACCAAAAAAAAAATAATTTTCTGTGTTTGTGAATTGTGTGCGCAGTAGCCGCACGTGCATCAACAAAGTAGTGCCAAGCGTGCACCTGTGTCATAAGTAAAGGGCCGGCTGGCTTGACCGTTAAAGGGTGCTGTAACCCCCAAAGTACACTCCAAACCAAAAAATATATATTTTCTGTGTTTGTGAATTGTGTGCACAGTAGCCGCACGTGCATCAACAAAGTAGTGCCAAGCATGCGCCTGTGTCATAAGTAAAGGGCCAGCTGGCTTGACCGTTAAAGGGTGCTGTAACCCCCAATGTACACTCCAGTCCAAACCAAAAAAAAAATTATTTTCTGTGTTTGTGAATTGTGTGCGCAGTAGCCGCACGTGCATCAACAAAGTAGTGCCAAGCGTGCGCCTGTGTCATAAGTAAAGGGCCGGCTGGCTTGACCGTTAAAGGGTGCTGTAACCTCCAAAGTACACTCCAAACCAAAAAATATATATTTTCTGTGTTTGTGAATTGTGTGCACAGTAGCTGCACGTGCATCAACAAAGTAGTGCCAAGCGTGCGCCTGTGTCATAAGTAAAGGGCCGGCTGGCTTGACCGTTAAAGGGTGCTGTAACCCCCAAAGTACACTCCAAACCAAAAAAAATATATTTTCTGTGTTTGTGAATTGTGTGCGCAGTAGCCGCACGTGCATCAACAAAGTAGTGCCAAGCGTGCGCCTGTGTCATAAGTAAAGGGCCGACTGGCTTGACCGTTAAAGGGTGCTGTAACCCCCAAAGTACACTCCAAACCAAAAAAAATATATTTTCTGTGTTTGTGAATTGTGTGCGCAGTAGCCGCACATGCATCAACAAAGTAGTGCCAAGCGTGCGCCTGTGTCATAAGTAAAGGGCCGGCTGGCTTGACCGTTAAAGGGTGCTGTAACCCCCAAAGTACACTCCAGTCCAAACCAAAAAAAAAATTATTTTCTGTGTTTGTGAATTGTGTGCGCAGTAGCCGCACGTGCATCAACAAAGTAGTGCCAAGCGTGCGCCTGTGTCATAAGGGCCGGCTGGCTTGACCGTTAAAGGGTGCTGTAACCCCCAAAGTACACTCCAGTCCAAACCAAAAAAAAAAATATTTTCTGTGTTTGTGAATTGTGTGCGCAGTAGCCGCACGTGCCTCAACAAAGGAGCAGCGCCAAGCGTGCGCCTGTGTCCCATAAGTAAAGAGCCAGCTGGTTCATTTCTTAAAGGGTGGTGTAACCCACAAAGTGCACTACTCTCCAGCAAAAATAAAAAATATTTTCTGTGTTTGTGCGCGCTTTAGCCGTACGTATATATCAATATAACATAAATGGAGGACCAAACTTTCTCCGATAAAAATAAAATAGGGAAAGATCAAGAACCACTTCCTCCTAGTGCTATTGCTGCTGCTGGGAGTTGTTCATCATCCCAGAGAGGAAGTAGGAACATCACTACTTTTACTAAACAATTGACCCTCCAACAGTCCCTAGCGATGAGGTTGAAGTACGACAGCAGTCACCCTGAAGCAAAACGTATAACTGAGGCCTTGACTGCTATGGTGGTGTTAGACGTGCGTCCGGTATCCGCCATTAGTGCAGTGGGATTTAGACAATTGATGGAGGTAGTGTGTCCCCGGTTCCAAATCCTGTCTAGATTCCACCTGCATCCTCAAAGCAGCAGCGACAAGCGTGCGTCTGTCTGTTAGAGGGTGGTGACACCCTCAAAGTGTGCTACACAAACAATAAAAATATTGTTCTTTTTTTTCGGTCTTTGTGAAATGTGTGGGCTGTAGCCGCACCTGCATCCTTAAAGCAGCAGCGACAAGTGTGCGTCTGTCTGTTACAGGGTGGTGACACCCTCAAAGTGTGCTACACAAACAATAAAAATATTGTTATTTTTTTTTCGGTCTTTGTGAAATGTGTGGGCTGTAGCGCCACCTGCATCCTTAAAGCAGCAGCGACAAGCGTGCGTCTGTCTGTTAAAGGGTGGTGACACCCTCAAAGTGTGCTACACAAACAATAAAAATATTGTTCTTTTTTTTCGGTCTTTGTGAAATGTGTGGGCTGTAGCTGCACCTGCATCCTTAAAGCAGCAGCGACAAGCGTGCGTCTGTCTGTTAAAGGGTGGTGACACCCTCAAAGTGTGCTACACAAACAATTAAAATATTGTTCTTTTTTTTTCGGTCTTTGTGAAATGTGTGGGCTGTAGCCGCACCTGCATCCTTAAAGCAGCAGCGACAAGCGTGCGTCTGTCTGTTAAAGGGTGGTGACACCCTCAAAGTGTGCTACACAAACAATAAAAATATTCTTCTTTTTTCTGTCTTTGTGAATTGTGTGGGCTGTAGCCGCACTTGCATCCTCAAAGCAGCAGCGACAAGCGTGCGTCTGTCTGTTAAAGGGTGGTGTAACCCTCAAAGTGCTCCAAAAAATAAAAAAACTATTTTTTTAATGTGTTTGTGACTTGTGTGCGATGTAGCCGCAAGTGCATCAACATAGTAGCAGCGCCAAGCGTGCGCCTGTGTCATAAGTCAAGGGCTGGTTTGGACATCTGGCCGGACTGAAGGACGTGCCAACAATTTCTGACAAGTCTACTGTCACTGCATATGATACTGTCCTCAAAGCAGCAGCGACAAGCGTGCGTCTGTCTGTTAAAGGGTGGTGACACCCTCAAAGTGTGCTACACAAACAATAAAAATATTGTTCTTTTTTTTTCTGTCTTTGTGAATTGTGTGGGCTGTAGCCGCACTTGCATCCTCAAAGCAGCAGCGACAAGCGTGCGTCTGTCTGTTAAAGGGTGGTGACACCCTCAAAGTGTGCTACACAAACAATAAAAATATTCTTCTTCTTTTTTCTGTCTTTGTGAATTGTGTGGGCTGTAGCCGCACTTGCATCCTCAAAGCAGCAGCGACAAGCGTGCGTCTGTCTGTTAAAGGGTGGTGTAACACTCAAAGTGCGCTCCACAAACAATAAAAATATTCTTCTTTTTTTTTCTGTCTTTGTGAATTGTGTGGGCTGTAGCCACACTTGCATCCTCAAACCAGCAGCGACAAGCGTGCGTCTGTCTGTTAAAGGATTACATCGGAGACAGCATCCAAGTAGGCATGTCAGACAGTCCGTACCTGTACTGGCAGGAAAAAGAAGCAATTTGGAGGTCCCTGTACAAACTGGCTCTATTTTTCCTGAGTTGCCCCCCCTCCAGTGTGTACTCCGAAAGAGTGTTTAGTGCAGCTGGGATCCTTGTCAGCGAAAGGCGTAGGAGGTTGCTTCCACAAAATGTGGAGAAGATGATGTTCATAAAATGAATTATCAACTCCTCCAGGGAGACCAGCCTCCAGAACGTACAGAGGGACCTGTGGTTCCAGCGGGGACGAATTAATACTCTGTGAGGATGAGGATGTACACACTGAAGAGGGTGAGGAATCGGTGGATGAGGAGGATGAGGATGACATCTTGCCTCCGTAGAGCCAGTTTGTGCAGGGACAGATTAATTGCCAGCTTGTTTTGTGGGGGCCCAAACGAACCAATCATTTCAGCCACAGTTGTGTGGCAGACCCTGGCGCTGAAATGATTGGTTTGTTAAAGTGTGCATGTCCTGTTTATACAACATAAGGGTGGGTGGGAGGGCCCAAGGACATTTCCATCTTGCACCTCTTTTTTTTCTTTGCATTATGTACAGTTTGGGGCCTAGTTTTTCAAACTGCCATCCTGTCTGCCACTGCAGTTTCACGCCTAGATGGGTCACGTGTTTGTGCCGCCCACTCGTGTCGCTTAGCATAGTCATCCAGCTACCTCGGTGCAACCTTTTGGGCATAAAAACACTATTGTGAGGTGTTCAGAATAGACTGGAAATGAGTGGAAATTAAGGTTATTGAGGTTAATAATAGCATAGGAGCAGAAAAATCTACAAATTCTGTGATTTTAGCTGTTTTTATGCTTATTTAAAAAAAAATACAGATCCAAAACACAAAACCCAGAACCCAAAACACGGAAGGGTGGTTTTGGCAAAACCAATCCAGATCCAAAACACGAAGAAAGATCCAGATCCAAAACCAAAACACGAAAAGTGGCCGGTGCACACCCCTAGTCTAAAGTGAAATCTAAATTGTGTAAAAAAAAAGCTGACAGCATATATGGGCTGCATGCAAAAGCAGCCAGTATTTACCGCACATGCAAAAACAATGTATGTATTTGCACCCCTTGCATTGCAACATGTTTGTCCTGGAACGCAGGACCTGATTCAACAAGGAATGCAGTTGCTTATACGCACACAATCGGCCGATTGTTGCGTACTGCGCATGCGTCCGCGTCGCAGTGCACAAACCTTTCACTGCAATCGGCTTGCGATCACAGTAAGCCCACAGCATCATTATACACTGATTGACAGGAAGTGACCATTCAGGGGTGTGAGGGGATGGTCAGTGAAACGCAGGCATGCCAGTGCATTCGAACGCCGTTACTAGGGCGTGCATAATTAAGCCACTGCGACAGAAGACGCAGCTTGAGCTCTAGATACACAGGAAGTAAGGTCTGGTCAGCCACTATTGTGCGTATGGGTCCGATGGTTCTCGATGTTACCGATTATTTTGGTATGTTGCTCATGTATGGGTAATGCTGAAAGCAGATTCCCGATTATTGGGAATCTGCACATGCGCAGGACCCGCTCTGCGAATGTGTAGAACGGGTCCTATGCAATCGCATGCAGCCACTTCTCTGCCTGACTGACAGACAGTGGCATTTAAGGGGCGGTGCAGGTGCGGGTATGGTCTGCGTTCCCGGAAAACGGGGCAGACATGCCACAGTTTCAAAATGAGTAGTTTGAACTGACGCAGTTTCCTGGCCTCGCAATCTTGCCAGCCTGAGTAGGGCTTATTTGCTGGCCGGTGGCCTCGGCGCCATCCACCATCGCAACGTGATCCTGGCCTGCAACCTTGGTCGCAGTGCTGTGATTGCAAATTCAGCAGGGGGTGTCATACACCTCCTGCTGTATTTGCATATTAGCAAGGACGGAATTGCAAAGCTGCCTGCATGCAGCTTTGCAATTCCGTCCTAAGCTGAATCACACCCTCTATTCCCAAAGCTGAATCAGGCCATCTGTCTGGTATTTAAGCTCTGTCTTCACACTCCACCTCTGCCAGTGATAGTTTTTGTTCCCAGCATTCTGATTCCTGTGCTGTATGTTCTTTTCTTTATTACCTGCTACAGCTCCAATTCCTAGATTCTGTGCTGTATGTTCCTGGTGCCATTTCATGATCCAGCTTCTGTGATTCCTGGTTCAAATGCTGTATGTTCCTGGTTCAGTTTCCTGATACAGCTGCTACTATTCCTGATTGAGTTTCTGGCCTTAGACTACTACAAATCCTGGTTCTGATCTCTGTGCCTCATTCAGCAGTAGATGCAGGTGCACTGCTGAACCCAGGATCCTGTGTGATTGCCTGCAGAGCGACAGCAGACTGTCAGTGATTGACAATCTGATGCCATGTGGGGGTTGGGGTAGGGGCAGCCTCCATTTTAAAAAATGGAGGTGGGTCACCATCAGGGCCAGACTGGGACTAAAGATAGGCCCTGGCATTTAAAGTACACAGGCCTACCTCACGTTCCACTCCTTAGTGTATGCTCTTACAAATATAATTAGTATTAGTACAACATACAATTGTACATCATTGTCTGTATTAAAATACACACAACAGAGCACATCCTGCAGGGTATTCATACATGTGCCATAGTCAGACATTTGGTATTCGGTTGGTTCTATTATGTAAAGCTACAGTAGCACTTACCGTATATACTCGAGTATAAGCCGAGTTTTTCAGCACATTTTTTGTAGGCGTAGGCGAGTGTAGTAAGGGTGGCACCTGTGAAAAATAAAATGTTAGACAACAATGGTTAAAGTGTTAACAGACTTAGGTGGAGAGCCGGGAGCTGTGGCCAATCGGCGGTGCCGATATCCTTAAGTACTGGATGCTACCTATCCCTATGTAGCCATACCTGGTATCTTCCTGGCTGAGCACTCTGGTGTGCTCAGCGTGGTAAGGTCTGCTTTGCTTCTCTGGAGTGTGCCTGTTGGATAATCTGCAGTAACTTCATCAGCAGTGTGGAATATGGTGGAGATCCAGTGTCAGCCATGAACCGCTTCCTGTCTGCAGCAGGCGTCCTGTGTATTTGGTGCCGGTCCGCACCAGCATGCAGCCACAGCAGCGGCAGCCATGGAGAGACAACACCACCGGAATTTTTAATCTATTGCCAGTATTGAGCCAATCAGAGCTCGCGGTCCGACAGCTGCTGCTGATTGGCTCACAGTACGTAAGCTCCGATAGGCTCACGACTGGCGCCAGATTAAAAATGACAGTGACGCTGTCTCAATGGCTACCACTACTGGCTTGCATTCCAGTGCAGACCAGCACCAAATACACACGGCTGCCCCTTGGGTCCCCTCTTGGCAGGACTGGCTGGACCGGCCCATATGGCCATCGTCCCATCTGGCATTTGCCAGAACTGCCAGATGGGCAGTGCGGCCCTAGTTCCTGCCATTGGGAGAGAGAGAAGATGCCAGGATCTCCATCGACTGACAGAGATTTCCTGGCCTCTTTTTCTTATCTGCGATGGCCGGTCTGTGTGACCCAATTGTCACTCAACTGGCCAGATGATTTCATTCTGCATCCATGGACGCAGCTCGGATCATTAATGTATGCCGGAGGCATGACGCCTACTGTTGCATTAACATGACAGGAAGCCTGGATTGTGGTCTGGCTACCTGATGGGCATCCTAGTTTATGCTTCAAGTCTGGCTTCCATGTGCTGAGCATACATTTCTGGCTCAGTTGGAGGTGTCCAGTATTGCCTTATCTACAAAGATATCACCTTCTCTTGATACTCACTCTATTGGCTGACTTCTGGTGGAATATCTGCCGGTGGCCAACCACGGTATGCATTCAAATCCACATCTAGTCTGGCTTAATCACAACCACCATCTGTAAGCATCCCTGCTCCACGCAATCCACCTGTGGTAAGGACTTGTGCTTAACATACTGGTGTTAAGGTAATTTGCCGGTTATGCTGAGGGTCTCTGTTCATTGCTGTTTACAGAATGTGACTAAACATCCTTCCACATTTGCCTAATCAGAAGTGTACTCATACTTTTTGTATCTTGGAATATTGCTTAGGGGTTCTGGGCCCGTCTCAGCTATTGGATTATACTGGACTCTGGGCCTGATTCAGACCCGGAAGCAAAGTGGCCGTTCGTTCGTTCAGCGTAAGAGCGAAAAAATGTAAAATCAAGCGCTCGCTCGTATGTTCGCTCGCAGCTAATCTTCCGCCCCATAGTCTCCCAACCCCTCCTCTAGCTAGCGAACGTTCTAAATAGCGACCGTCCGTCTCCTCTTTGGATGCAGGGAACGCTCGCACAACTCAAATTCGGAAGTGGGCCTGTCATTTATCGTTTGCCTACTATTTCATTGTGCAAACATACTTGAATCGATTAATAGCAATCAGTATAATCATTAACTTAATTGGTATTCACATCTTTGCAATCGTTTTTTTTTTACAGTGTCAATAAACTTTATTTTTGTTTGTGTGTGTCATTCCTTCCGCAGAATACGTACGTTTGTACCAAGGGGATGGTTTTTCAAACGTTACAGTTTGTTTGAATGCTACTATTGTTTTGCGTTTGTTTATATGCCGATTTTTCAGCTTTATTAATAATATTTTAATTAGCTTACGCATGTCACTGCATCAAGCCTATCATAACTCACATTATATTTGTGAGGGTGTAGGTCACATGACTCATACAATAACCAATAGAATGCTTTCTGTTAATTTTCAAAGTACATTAGCCAATCAAATTTTTTCTGGGACCTTTATTAAAACTTTTGTGTGGAAAAAATCATTGCCATCATGAGAGCAGCAGCATTTTGTCGCCGCGAACTCCTGGTCCTCACAGATGTGATGGACCGGAGAATAACCGAACATCCGGCCCCCATCACTAACCTCCGCAAGCGGAAAGCCTATGCGGAGGTGCGGCGACGGCTGCGTACAGTGGGCTACCGCCGCAATATCGGCCAGCTCAAAAGGCGATGGTCTAATCTACGTCGCAGATCCCCACGCCTTTTGGCCAATTTGCGTTAGCAAATTGTTGAAAGTAAGTGTTTTTTTTTTAAACATTTTAAGTGTAAGCATACCTGCGTGTGCATGTTTTCGATATAGCCCTGTTTCTTTATTTAGGACATACCTGCGTGTGTATGTTTTCCGTATAGCCCTGTTTATTTAGGACATACCTGCGTGTGCATGTTTTCCGTATAGCCCTGTTTTTTTATTTAGGACATACCTGCGTGTACATGTTTTCCGTATAGCGTTTTTTTTTTGTTTTTTTTGGGGGTGTGTAAATTTTTAAATTAAAAAATAAAATATTTAATAATATTAAATTTTATCCATCGTTTAGGGGCTGAGCGCAGACTACGACGTCTACGACGTCAACGACGTTGGGCTCGTCCCCTATCCCCCACTCCCACCCAAACCTCCTCTCCCCAACCTTCCCCAAATTCCCCCTCCACCCCAGACCTGGCAGACCATGATACCCCTCCCTCTCATCACATTCCCATCCCTCAAAATTCACCCTCCCCTCCACCCCCCCTCTCTTTTACTCACCCTCAACTTCAAGCCAAATAACCCCTCCTCCATCTGACCACCACTGGCCCACCTCTGAGGAGGACGATGTCTGGGCTCCAGGCCCAGTCATCATTATGACCGGTATGTTTCCCTTTTAAACTATGGTTGCTTTTGCATAATTTTGTTTTTGGTTGATGTTGTCCTTTTGCCTGTGCATTTCAAATTTGTTAAGTATTTCTAATGTTTTGGATATATATCTTTGTGAAACAATGTCTAGGATGTTTTCCCCTTACACATATAACACATGTCCAAACACTCATACTTGTGTCTTTCTTGTTTACGGTACCAACAAATGTAGTATTTTTGCGTAGTTCTCCCTATTTTTTGAGGGGTTTTTTTTTGTTTTGTTTTTTTAATTTTTTTAGTCAATCTTTGCGTTTGGCATTACTTTGTTGTTGTTTTTTTTTTTCTCTTTTTTTAAGTATAGTCTGATTTTTAAGTTGTTGGTAACATATAAATTAAGGTCTCATTTTAGTAATCCACACATTTTTATAACCCACAGAGGACCAGAGGCGGAACCAAGACCTGTTTTCAGGATTGCAGAGCTTGAGGGGCCATGTAGTAGGCATGCTCGTGGTCCTGGATCATTTGTTGACGCTCCAGCGGCACTAATTTTTTTTTATTTCACATTAAAAATGTTCCATAAAATAAATAATATTTTGATTTATTAAAGTCTCATTCCTTGTCTGTAAATATTAGATTGTTGAACCTTACATAAGTCGACTATTGTAGCATGATTTTTTACGTAATGTAAATTAGATTGTAGAAAGCTCAAGTAAGTATGTAAGCTGGCACATTAAACACCTAACAATACCAATAGGTTTGTAGAATTAACTGCATTATTTTTTTAAAAGTTTTGTGGGTAATGTAAAAATTTAAACAAACCTGCTTAGGCCATGATTAGAAAACATACTGATTCGCCATAATACCTTTGGTGTTTGTTTTTAGCCACAAAGCAGGGCAAAATACTTTGCAATTTAACACATTACAGGATTAGCCATTAAGCAAGTTTGCCTTTTTTGGACCAGGTTACACTTGCTTGTAATTTACCAAGGAAATGTTTGTTTAACGTTAAACAAAAATTTAATGCACACAAATAATAAGCACAAAGTGAATTGTCACAATCAATTCACACAGTGAAAATACACTCAAAAATACAACCAACACCAAAAAGAAGAAAATAACAACAACAATTAAGAACTGTTTGAAGAAGTAGCATGCCAACATGAATCCACAAATGAGGCGAAGAAATCATTGTTCCAGAAGTTATATCCAATGTGTCCACATGAAGTCATTTTTTTGGATCAGCTAGTAGGCATCGTTTTTTAGTTTCATTTTATGGAATAAAAGACAAACAAAGAAAAAACACAAATTAAAATTGGCCATTAAACTCTTACATGTCTACATTGTGTCAATTAACTTTTTTTTTTAAAATAATTACCTAAAAAATCTGCCCACCACATCATCGCGTATGGCCCCCCCACATACTGACCTCCGACCAACCTCGGGGGGGCCATCCTCAGGTAAGGCATCCTCTGGCTGCATTGGGACACCACTCCTTATGGCGATGTTGTGAAATATCCCACACAGGACCACAATTTTGGAAACCATAGCCGGCAAATACATGAGGTCGCCACCAGAGCGGTGGAGGCATCTGAATCAGCCTTTTAAAAGGCCGATACAGTGCTCCACCACCTGCCTGGTGGCTGTAAGTGTGGAATTATACTCACTTTGTGGCCCTGGTGTGGGAACCAAATAAGGAGTGAGCAGCCAGGGCGTGCAATGGTAACCACTGTCTCCTGTGAAAATATATAAAAAAAAAGCAGGACCATTGTGTAACAACATTTGCATTGGTTTCAACAGAAGGTTTAAACTTACCCAGAAGCCATGCATCACCAGCTTGGAGGTTGTTTAATTTGTGCCAAATCCCTGATTGCCGGATGACGAAGGAATCATGTGCACTTCCGGGGAATTTGGCATTCAGGGACAGGATCTGGAGGGAGGCATCACATACCACTATTACATTAATCGAATGAAAGTGCTTTCGGTTCCTAAATATAGCCTCCAGCCTTGCTGGAGGCTGAAGTGGTATGTGAGTGCCATCCACAACCCCTATGATGTGTGGGAAGCTAGCTATTTGGTAAAAATTAGCCTTCGCCACACTAAGGGAACCCATATCCAATGGCATTTTAATAAAATGATGGAGGTGTTTAAAAATGGCCTCCATCACTGCCCTCAGGATCCTTGAAAAGGAGGATTGGGAGACTCCGGCAACTATTCCCACAGTGGTTTGAAAGCATCCTGAGGCACAAAAATGTAACACCAACATTAATTGCGTATGTGGTGGTATTGCTGTAGGACTGTCAATTTGCCGTTCAAGATCACTCTCTATTAATGAGAGAGTGTCTATGATGATTTGTGGAGGAAGACGGTATCGTCTTAATATCTCATCATCTGGCATTCCAAAAAGGGTGACACGTGTTCTATATATCTGGGGCCTTGCACGCCTACGAGGCCTACGCCTGGGACGAAGTTGAGGTTGGTCTGGTTCTGGAACCATGGCCAATATAATACGACCAACATCAACCTGAAATGGTAAGCCAGGTAGTTATTGTTTTAGACAAATGTGTAAAGAAAAATATATTTATCTTTTCTAAGAAATCCAAAGATGCTTACAGGCTGGGGACTTGTCATGAGTAGAACAACCTACATTTCAAAAGTAGAAAATATTTTTCTCTTTTTTTAGGAAAATTTGGATTGTAAACACATTTTTTTGGGGTAAAAAATAGAGAAGGGAGCACACATTAGTTCGGAAACTCGCACGCTAAATTTAGTGGTAAATCATAATTTTACAATGAAAAATTCAAAACACATTAGTGCGCTAAATAGTACGCAACTTTTACAGTTAAATAAGGAGACATTAGTGCGCTAAATAGTACGCAACTTTTACAGTTAAATAAGGAGACATTAGTGCGCTAAATAGTATGCAACTTTTACAGTTAAATAAGGAGACATTAGTGCGCTAAATAGTACGCAACTTTTACAGTTAAATAAGGAGACATTAGTGCGCTAAATAGTACGCAACTTTTACAGTTAAATAAGGAGACAGTGCGCTAAATAGTACGCAACTTTTACAGTTAAATAAGGAGACATTAGTGCGCTAAATAGTACATTTTAAATTAAAAACAACTCAAACATTATTTCGCAAAAGAGTACGCTATATTTAGTGGTAAGACATGATTGGTCCAAGAAAAAAAACAAGATTACTTAGCGAAACATATGCGAAGACCAACACATCAAAATTGTAACTTCATGAAACTAAAAACACTTACCAAAAACAGACAAATATCCCAAATTACAAAAACTTCAATGGGGCAATGCCAAAATAACTGTAAAAAAAAAAATTAGTACAAACATTTGTAAACTATTTACTATTATTTTTTACGGTGGTTTTTAAAAAGACTTACACTAAAAATCCAAAAAAAAAAGCTAAACAATAAAAAAAAAGCGAACGGAAATTAAATAAGTAAGAAAACAAACAAAAAGATCACAAGTCAAAAATCCGCCTATAACTCCAAATTCCGCCAACAATCAACTCCTACGCAAAGCCTCCAACATTCATAACACGCCACCTCGACTCGAGTCACACCAAGCCATAAATAGTCTTTATTTTCCAGCGCAAATTAAGGACGGACAATAGGAGCATGTATAAAAACGTCACTGATAACCCCAATCGGTCTGCTGTAGTAAGACCTGAAAGTCAAAAATGGCTACAGAGCAGCAAAGCACTGGCCAAGAGGCGCCAGGTAAGTATTTGTCTTTTTTGGACTAAGGGATTATGTTTAACAATAATTTTGGTAACATTTTACATTATAATTTTTACAATCTTTTTAAAAAAAGGAGTGGAGGATGCCATGGAAGAAGCTGCTGGGCCTAGTAGGCCAACTAAACAAAAAAAAAAAGGCAGCCACAATTCACAAGAAATGAGATGGAGGTTTTGGTGCAAATGTGCAATGACAACCTGCCACAGGCACCAAGGAATATGGGTGCAAGCCAGAAATGTAAAATGTGGGATGACATAGCCAGTGCTGTCAATAGGGTGGGTGAGTTTGAACGTTCAACCCGGGAGGTAAAACACCGGTACGTAAAAACAACATTTGAAAAAAAGTTGTTTACAGGTCCAAATACTGCAGGAATAATGCCAACTTTTTAACCCACAGATTATACGACTTCAAATATCGGCTTAAGCAAAAACTGGCTGATAGGGCTAGGCATGCAGGGGGGACAGGTGGGGGTCCCACCCCTGTGTCACTGGAGCTCACCGATTTGGAGGAGATGACCCAGGGGTGTGTGCAGGATGAGGAGGTGTTTGGCGTGTCGAACATGGATACCGACATGCCAGACTTTGCGGCTTCTCATGTTGGCCAAGGTAAATGTTGTAATGTTAACAACTCAGAAATGTGTTTGGGCCAATATCTAGATTCTAATGTTACTCTTTTCTCTTTTTTATCACAGAGACACAGGCAGATGAGTCTGCTCCAGAGGGGAGCTTTGGCCACAGAATTTCTGCTGGCTCTGCAGGGGAGGAAGCAGTAGATCCGGCTGGGGACCCTGTGGCAGACAGTCCAGGGCATTCCCCCTCGCAGGCAGTGGGCCTCCTCACTGATCTGAATATTAAAACGGATCAGCACACCGAGATTCTGCTGAGGCTGGATGCCAGTCTGCTACGGGTGGCGGACGCCCTGGAGCAAAGTGCTGTGGCCAACGTGACCATTGCTAAGGCCCTGGTGGAAAATACTGGGGCCAACGTCCGAATAGCAAATGCCCTGGAGCAGCTCGTTCGCCAGCAGATGTTGGAGCCAGCCTCCCTTCCTGCCGGAACATCAGGACCCTCCACCTCGGGCACAACAACTGCCATCCCTCCAAATGTGCCTAGCCCTATGCCTAGTCCAGAGGACACAACATCTGCCTCTGGACAGGCCAGCCGAAGGACCTCCCGGACCCGTTCACGCTCCCTCCCTACCCCGGCCAAACGGGCCAAAAGGCGATGACAGCACTGGCTAATTTTCCCACAATCCTTCTCTGTGTTTGCCCCATATTCCTTAATGCCCAAAACCTCCCTCTCCTTTCTTGTGAATTGTTTTTAAAATTTGTTTGTTTGTGTTTTTCAAATTACACTTTTTTTGTTTGTGTGTTTCTAAAATATTTTGTTTATTGTTTTTACGTTATCTAGATTTTATTTTTGAAAAAACACAAAAATAAAAAAAAATGTGACAAAAAAAAAATAATGTTTAAAATCTGCACAATTCTATTGGTAATTTTTAAAAAAACTGGTTAAAAGGTAATCCCGCAAACAAAATTACAAACAATACAATGGAAATCTAAACATTATTTTTGCAAAAAAAAACCAAGGGTTAAAAACAATTTATGAGTTTTAATTAACTCTTAGCAAAAAACAAAAGGACGATTGTTTTCTTTGCCCCTAAAAAATTAAGAAAAAGAACAAACATGCGTACAATATTATTGCCCTAAAAAATTAAAAAAACAAATGTGGCAAAAACATGCAATTTTTAAATAATTTTGTAAGCTAATTGATTGTATAACCCAGAAATTAGCAGCTGAGTAGTTCACCTGCGTACTGTTTTTTGCTACAAAAAAAAAGCTATTTGCTAAACACCTTACAAGCATTTTTAAAATTCAACACTGATTGTTTTTGTGGCATCAATTGATAAATCAAAAAGAGCATCGATGTCCCTCGGGAAGGACGAAGAGACCATCGTCATTGCGGTAGAGTATACCAGACCACAAGCTGAGCGAGAAGTTTTAATGGAAAGGAGATCAGTCAGTGACGTATCACTTTTTCCGTTCACATTGGCCGTTCGCATCAGATAATTTATGTACGCCCCAAAAACGCCTCGACACGCCTGCGTTTTCCCATCTCCACCGCCCCAAAACGGACAGTTCTGTCAATCACATTTGACATGTCACTTCCTGTTCGCTATTCGATGAACGACGGGATGACTACGAGTGTACGGCCGCTTACGAGCGGCTCTGAATGAGGGCCTCTGGGCCTGATTCAGCAATGATCGCAGATGTGATTGCGTACGAAGTCATCCAATTGTTACGCTCTGCTTATGCGTCAAAGCCGCAGCGTGCGTGCGTGAACGCTGCGCTGCAGTGGCTACGCAGACCCATCACAGAGTGATTGACAGGAATTATCGTTTGGGGGTAGTGATGAGGGGGGTGGTCGGAGAAACCCAGGCGTGCCAGTGAGTTTGAACGCCATTACAAGGGTGGGCATTATTAAGCCCCTGCGACGGCATACGCAGCCTGAGCTCTAGATACCGACAGGAAGTTTAGCAGTTTGTGAGTGAGGTCCGCTCAACCACAACTGTGCGTATGGGTCCGATGTTAATCGATGTTACCAATGTTTTTGCAGACTTGCAATGGTATTGCAGATGTAAGTAATGGGCACATTGATACACATCATCCAGTCACGAAACATTTACAACAATTCTGGCCAGTCGCAGACAATGCAAGCTTCCTCACACAGAGATGTGGCTAATTTATGCAGTCTCTCGTGAGGATAGAGATGAGTGCGATGAACTTCGAATCTGGAGTCCCCTGTATGCTGTATGGAGTTTTGTTGGGCTGACATGCGTAGAACTACTGAGCCCAGCAACACTGGGTATGTGCTACTATTTCACTGCTGTGTCATATGTTTAAGTCTGCGCTGGAGGTGTTCGTTTGGAGTGGAACGTAACTAATCTTCTGTAACCATTAAGCGTAAAATGCAGCATTTACCATCTGCTGCAAGAATTGTGCTGGAGGAAGTTGTCCAGTAGAGCTTGTAACCATTACGCTTACTGTGCTGGAGGATATGGAGGAGTGTAAATAAAGTTTTCCTGCTATTGCCGCATGAGATGGTCTGGCGCCCAACATTTCTTTATTGCACTGCACCTGTTGTCCACGTGTGTTCCCTCCATCAGGTACTTTGTGCTAAGCACCCGAGTATTCGGGGGCCCTGCTGGTCATGGATGCCATACCCACGCCATAGCCGGAGCAAAGAAGGGTCACCGTGAAGAGGTGAGAGGCAGTATTCAGGTACTCTATGTAAGTGTACCACAGTACCAGTAGGGTTTCACACATTCACTTGTAGTGACAGCTCTCCACCACAAGGAAACCCATTGCATTATTTATTTAGATGACCTCCTCATAGCCCTTTCAGATTTAGAGGAGTTACTCATTCAATGAGAGCTAATTATATCCCTCCTTCTCAATTTAGGTTTCTCTATAAACTATGACAAATCAGTACTGATACCATAACTGTTAATCATTTTCTGGTCTTATTAATAGATTCCCATTCTTTCTCCACAGCAGTCCCTTCAGAGAAATGAGCAGACATTTAAACCTTTGTCTCCCGCATTCTTTTTCACCAGCTCTATATGAGAGATCAAGCCAAGGTCATAGTGAAGATGAAAGCCTTCATGCTCTGCTCATATAGTATGTAGGCACTCTCAGAACCTAATGGGATCTCTCTCTCGAGGTAAAGTTTCACTTGGTCAGACAAGATCCTGCTGACCCCTATAGTTTTCCAGGAAATAGAGAGTTGTATAATTGTCCCTTTTCCCCTTCTCTGTACTCTTCTAGACCCTTCACCCAACAACATCATCACCTCAGACACTTCCCTCTCAGGCTTGGGAGCATTAACAAAAGACAAGGCAGTAAAAGGAAAGAGGTCTGCCCAGGAATCTGGAAACCACACAAATTTCCTGGACCTGTGAGCAGTGAAGCTGGCCCTACCTTCTCTGATCCCTCCTTATTTCCGAGTGAGATTTTCATTCAGTTCTGTCTAATTAACAAAACTGGTATCATACCTGAACAGAATGGGAGGCACTCGGCCTATCATTCTCTGCCGAGAGGCAGTCATTGGACACCTGAAATTGGGCAGTACAAAGATCCTTTCTAATGTCTACAGTATATGTACCCAGAGAGCTAAAATTGTTTGCAGATTCTCTGTACAGGGAACATTGGACCAAGTAAGCCTGAAGCCGGAGATCTTTCACAACATCATAACAATGTTCAGCTAGCTGCAGTTGGACCTATTTGCAAACCCATCCAATGTGTATAGTACAACCTTTGTCTCCAGGATCTGGACCCAAGCAGCTCTCTGCATGAATACAATTTCTTTTGCGTGGACAGATCTTGTCCTGCGTATGCCTTTCTCCCTCCAGCTATGCTATGGTACTTCTCAAAATCAAAGTAGACAGAGTATCTCGTCTCGTTCGGGTATACCCTATGTGGCCCTGCAGAGTCTGGTTCCCTTTATTCACCCAGCTGTGCCAGGGACCGCAAACCTCCCCTAGGATTGTTCAGGACTATTTCCAGTAACTCTGGACCCGCTTCAGGAGCTTCCACAATGTATGTGGATGGTGACATTGCTCGACTGTTGACAGACTCTAATTTTTTGGGTTCCTCAATAGCTTTAATGAATGGATCACTGAGTTCAATGGCTGAGATGTGTCTGAGTGCTAGGAGCCTGTCTCACCCCCTACTCACTGGAACTCTCCCCTCACTACCCTAGGCTTCAGTGTCCATTGATTTTCCTACCTGCATCACTGTGTCTTCTCTTGCTTCTGCTGACTGATCTCCAATCTCTAAACACTGCAATACACTTCCTGGTCACGTGACACATCCAAGGTGTCCATCAGTGCTCAAGGCACGCCCCCATACTCAGAAACATGCCTCTTTTAGCTCTTTCTGTGCCCCGCCCCCAGCTCTGCAAGCAGTGTCTGACTATACGGAAGCAAGACTGAGCTGTTTCTGCCTCATCTCTCAGTCCCAGGGACCTCCACAAAGCTGGTGAGTGTTAACTATAAAAATGATTACAATAAACAAACAAGATGTTTTATAAGTTATAAATATCTTTTGTATTATTCTAATCATTTTTATATGAAATGACAGGGGAGGCTCTGCCTACCCTGGGTCTAGGTACCATACTATCACTTGTGAATTTATTTCCTTGCTAACTAGACAACCAATCTCTTGTTCATCTACTGCTCTCTTCTTGGCATTAGATTTACTTGCTGCTAAGTTCAAAGCAGGCTTGGCCTCTGCTACTACGTTCTTTTGGTTTTGCTCTTACCCTCCGATTGCTTAAAGATATTTTCCTAATCAGGCCATTGTGTCCATGCTACTCTACCACATGGGATATTTATACTTTTAGGGGTTTTCTAGCTACTTTTTCTTACACCTCTGACATTTTCTGATTGTCACTCTTGTCCTTGGCTTTTGCGGCAAGAGATGCCAGTCTCCCTAATAGACATCTCAGCCCCTTGGATAACTCAGACACTGGTTGGTTTCCATGTTATACTCAGAGGTAACACAAAGACCAACTGTATTCAGAACCCATAGTGGAGTTTGACCTGGTAAAGACCAGTCAGATCCTAATCTGTGATAGTGGAATGCTTATTGTATTGCCTCACTTTCACGGTTTCACTTAGACTTGACAGTTCCCTGCTTTTCATACCCTGCGTTTCAACCATTCCAGACTTCCACAATCCAAAGATGGATAGTTTCTGCTATGCGGGATTCGGAGATACAGACTTCACTTTGTAAAGATCATAACTCTGTGGTGCTGCCAAAAGATTACCATTACAATCTATAATGCAGGCCTACATGTACCTTTGTCAAGCACTACTGGATACCTTGCAATCCCCAAAGGAATGAGGGCCTGATTCAGGAAGGAACGCACAGGAGAGGATGCACGCACTCGGCCGATGTATGTGCACTGCACATGCGTATGCATTGTACTGCACGTGCGCAAACTAGTCAGTGCGATCGGGTTAGGGTACACAGACTACACACAGTGTGTACGCAGACCCCCTCCGATATTGATTGATAGGAAGTGCCGTTTGTGGATGGTGACGGGGGGGTGGTCGGGCGAACGCAGGCGTTATATTGCCATTATAGGGGCATGCATAATTAAGGCAGTGTGGCGGCATATGCAGCCATACCGTAAGCTGTTACCGATGTTTACGCTATCTTGCGTGTTGATCAGGCTGTGAGTAAAGGGAGATGGGCGGCATAGTATGGAGCTGGGCATCTGCATCTTGTGCTGCGGTCTCTGTGCCTGATTCAGCAAGTAACGTACAGGAGAGAACACACGCACTTGGCCGATGGTTTTGTACTGCGTATGCATTGCACAGCGAATGCGCAAAGTAGCCAGTGTGGTCTGGTAAGCGTACGCAGACAACATGTACCGTGCATGCAGACCCCTTCCGATATTGACAGGAAGTGCCATTTGTGGGTGGTGACGGGGGGTGGTTGGCGAACGCAGGCGTACCTGTGTATTGGGACGCCGTTTTAGGGGCATGTATAAATTAGCCACTGCTGTTCCGCACGCAGTGATGAGACTCCGTGCACACAGGAAGTTGCCAAGATCCTGCGCGAGGTCTGGTCAACCACTATTATGCAAATGTGGTTGATGGTTTTCGATTTTACCGATGTTTACGCTATCTTGCGTACTCATCAGGCTTTGAGTAAAGGGACTGCGATCACAGTGACTACGCAGACCCATCGCAGTGATTGACAGGAAGTACCGTTTGGGGGTGGTTTTGGGGGGTGGTCGAAGAAATACAGGGGTGCCAATGCGTTTGAACGCTATTACAGGGGCAACCATAAATTAGTAAATTAGCCATTGCGGTGCCATATGCAGCTTGGGCTTTCACTGCGTGCTATGAGATTAGCAATTCCTGAGTAAGGTCAGACCTTGTGCAAGTGTGCGTGAGACTGCGATTGTACTCGATGTTACAGATGGTTTCGCAGTCTTGCTAAGTATTACGGATGTGTGTAAAGTAAAGGGGGCGTTCTTATGTTTCTTTCTTTGTTCTAGGGAATTGGATTGTCACCTAGCAAAGACACACACAATCTTTGTTGATTTCATTTATTTCTAATACCTGATCTCTGCTTTAGTTAACAGGTGCTCCAAGAGGTCAGAAGAAACAGCTGGTGCAATAGGGATCCAGTCAAGATACCGGCGGATGGGATGCCAAACGTCAGGACACCAGTCAGAATGCCGACGCTGACATCCTGAAGGTATCAAGATACCAACGTCGGCAACCTGAAGGTAAGTGTGTGGGTTAGGGTTAGGCCGGGGATGGGGGAGCTAGGTTTAGAGACCTGATGGGGGGGTTAGGCATCGACTGGGGAGGGTTAGGGTTAGGCTGTGGGGGCAGGGGGGTTAGGGTTAGGCACAGCCCGGGGAGGGTCATGTTGAGGGTGTGAGAAGGGGGAATTAAGTTTAGGCACCACTGGGGGCAGGTTAGGGTTAGGCATCACCGTGGGAAGGTTACGGCTAGGCACCCCTGGGGGTGGGTTGGGGGGGAGAGGGGGAGGTTATGCTACCTGCCGGCTCCTGCCAGGATCTTCACCATCGGGATGCCAATGTCGGTCTTCTGACCGCCGGCATCCCGTCCACTGGTATATCACATGGATTCCGGTGCAACCACCTAATGAACAGAAGGGACTCCAGTCCCTTCTTCTTCCATTACTGCAAGTTTGCCTGAGCTTGCATTCCATTCCCTGGTTCCGGGACTACCCATTGTTGAACTTTTCCTTCCATTTCTCAGTTGTTTTCAGTTCCGTGTTGAAATGTGTTTTATGAATACTACTAGTAAACACCATTCACTCTTCAACTCTTTATGCACTAAGAGTTTTGTTGTTAGTTACACCTCTTCACTTTGGTTGTCGTTAAGATTGCCACCTGTAAGCTTCTGTAAAATCAGCCTGAGGAGATGGGCTTTGCACAGATGCTCAATTCAAGGTTGATGTGCACGCATGCCCGAATAGTGTCAATCACGCCGTGCCCCCTCCCTCGTCTGTGGGGCAGTCTAACTGAAATAATTTTTGCCTTATCGTTCCCAGTATAGTCAGGAGACTTGCACACCTACCCAGGGCCGGCTCAAGGCTTGTTCGACCAGTGCGCCACCCCGTAGAGGGCACACCCATCCCAACATCCCAATTTCAGCAGGACAGTCCCACTTTTCGGGCACTGTTCCACCCGTGGGCCGAGTGTCCCGCGGGTGGTCAAGAAGTTGGCCACCCCCAGCGGCGCAGCTGTGTGGCGGTGCTCGACCCCGGAGAAGCTGAATGGATGCTGCGCGCATGCGCACGGCATCTATTCAGTGCAGGCAGAGAACTGGGGGAAGCCCAGCTAGTGACGGAGTGCTGGGCTCGCCCCCAGTCTGACGTTACACGGGAGGTGTGCCATGCGGGCATGCCCCTAAAGAACGCCATTTAGAGGGTGTGGCCTATTTTAATTAGGCCACACCCCTGGCACAGAGTTCAGCTCCTACTGGAGCCGGCCCTGCACCTACCCACCTGCTGTTGCTAGGTGCCAATCATATTTGCAGGCCATAGGTTCCTGCAAACTACTGTTGTGCTGCTGTAACTAATAAAGTTTAACAGCGTGTGTGTGTTTGTATATATATATATATATATATATATGATTCATATAATCGCGTAATTTCGCCCCACCCCCTCCTCACAGCCCTGTGAATTGTGGGGTTTTCCTGTAAAGGAGGCATGGCCTAATGAAGGCGATAGTATGGCCGCGCCCCCCGAACCTGAGAGAAGCGGCTCCTTTCCAGCTGCTCCCGAAAAGAAGTCCTTCAATGTCGGTAAGTATGAATTACATTTGTTTTGCATGTAGGGTAAATACTGGCTGCTTTTGCATGTAGCCCACCAGTGCTACACAGCTTTATTTTTACAGTGCAGTTTAGATTACAATATAAAATCTAAATGTCTGCACATTTTAAATCTGCCCCAATTGCAGTGCAACATGGTTTTACCAACTTATAAAGTTACTACTTTTTTAGCTTTGCTCCCATACTAATTAGTCATACTAATAGAAGAAGGAATCAGAACATAATTGCATATAGCACCATAGTGTATAAGAACGAAGGCCGACTTGAGACACATTCCGTGTGTGTGGACGGACAAGGGCGCCATGGTCCTGCTCCGGAAGAACCCCTTCCTCCCCCCACCCACTGGCATTATTAGAATAAGCTCAGGGGGAAGGAAGGGGCGGAGGGGGAGCACTGGACGGTGCTGGGTGCCAACTGCCAAGTATCCTTACACTGACCCTGATAAGAACTTCCACAGTATGATCTTAAATAGAAGACTAAAAGGAAATGCCCTTTCAGACATATTATGGCGCACCATCCCCCGCACAGCTACAAGGAGTACTTAATACCCATTCACACTCCAAACCCACACACAAAAACATTGACAGCTGATTAGATAGATGCTGTGTGACAAGAAAGCAGAGGGCACAACTTGTATCCTTTCAATAAATATTATTTTGTGTATGTTAATGTGTTATAATGCCATTTCATTTAATAAAAATATTTTAAATTATACATGTCTCAGGGTCATTCCTGTTTTGCAGCTCACTTTGCTCAAGTGAGTTAGAGGTATGACCCACTCTATATGAGGCTATGATGGTTATCTATACAAAGACCAACTATTACTAATTAGCTTTTTTACATGACGAGAAAGAGATTGTTTAGTCACATCCTATAGTGACGCTGACACTCTTATACCATTCCCCTCTCATCACCGGAGATACCATGTCCTGGGGTTCAGTCAGGAAACCCCTATCTCTCCATAGGCTGCAGAGAGAGGATTCCTTCTTGGCCCCACCCATATTTAATTTTTTTGCATACTATTAATAAGATGTCGTATTGCTATTGCTATTTGCTATTGCTATTGCATATTTGTTTTAATGAAGGGCACAAATGTGAGTTATTATTCTGGACAAACTAAAAATGAATGAAGACAGGTATCCAGCGAGTATTCCAGGCTCTGTGGGTTACAACATGGGCGTATGCAGAACTTTATTTAGCTCAGAACTCCCTTTGAATGACATCAATACATATAAGAAAGAGCGCTTTGAGCCAGGGGCGTATGCACACGGGCCCCTGGGTCCAGGGGACCCTGCACCGCCCCCCTTGTACCCATATTATGCTTACCTCTCTGGAGTCCCATGTCGGCGCTGGTGTCAGCGCTATAAAAACGCCCGTCTTTTTGCACATGTTGCAGTACAGGGAAAATGGCCACCACGGCCATTTTCCCAGTGACCTGCGCATGCGCTATAGACTCTGGGCACACTCTAGTGCCCAGAGTATATCAGTGCAGCGCTGCAGCCCCAGGCGCTGCCGGCCACCGGACTGAGAGGATGGTGCCCGTGATGGAGACTGCACACGGGCCCCCTCCTCTCTTGAAACACCCCTGCTCTGTGCGTATATGTGTAACAGTCTAATTCTTCTATTCCAGAGGACAAAGTGTAAGAAATGACTTTTCCAAAAAGGATAGAGGAATAAAGGACACAAAAACATCTCTACCTCAGAAAGCAAATGATATAGAAAATGTGCACCCTTTTCAGAACTGATACCACAAACACAAAACAGACTATACAATATTGCCACTGACCAAACCAATAGCTGGTTCTCGGTTATGACTAATATATTTAAAAGGATATATTTTTTGAACAGTATTAAATAACATATGATTTCCTTCCTTACTCCAAGCTTGACATAGTTCATATAAATTAAAGACCCAATAAACATCTCAGATTTATTTTGGAACATATCCGACATGGTTCCGGCGTTCTTGAACTACTTTGTGACCTGAAATAAAAGACTCACTGATACAATGAAGGTAAACATATTTTAAATCAACAAAAGCCTTGTGTACAGTGCATGTCTCGGACAAGCTGGAGGTGAAGGACTCCTATATAAGTCAGCCACACCTGACTGTAAGCCTATTACGGCTAGAAAATGAACAAACTGCTGCTCATCACGGGTGAGTTTCTCTCAGTTGTCTTGTACATATCCAGCCGTACACTGCTTCCAGTAGAAAATGACTTATTTTGCTCATCCCATCATGCTCAAATCTCTTCTCTTTTCTTCAGGTTTGGCCCTCCTACTGCATGTGCAGTTGGGTAAGTGCATGTTAACATATAAAAGAAATTATGTAGTCTAGTTGTTTTTTGCCTCTGTCTTGGTAAATGGTAATTATTTGCTTTTGTCTGATTACGACCCAATAGGTACCTAGACAACATACTGTTTTGGTGCCCCACTTAAGTTCTCCAAAAAAAAAGACATAATAATTGGTTAAAGTAGTCCTGACCTCTCAGTGCCCACAGGGCTCTAGTCTAATGCTGGGTTGCTAATGGATGATTTGGCTCTGTACACAAACACAATGTATACTTATGGTTTAATGTGTAATTTACTGATCTAGCTACAGCCATCAAGAAGTGCACAAAGCTTATCACATGAGGAATGTAGCCATTATGGTGACAATAACAATGATGGCATTTATAATGTCAACACCACAATGTCGACAGTTATGATGTTTACATTGTTAACATGTCGATGTTGACATTAGGGCTAGGCTGTGGGATGGGAGGGTTAGGTTTAGGCACTAAGGGGACGTTAGGGCTAGGCTACAGGGATGGGGGGTTTTAGGGTTAGGCACCAGAGGGAGGGTTAGGGGTATTGCTTAGGGTTAAGGGGACTGTACTTACCAGAACGTTGGTGCATCAGATAACTGTTGCCGTGACAGACCAGGTAAGTGACCGTTGGATCATCAGGGATGATATGTCGGCATTCTATTATGTCAACATTTCATCAGTGTCTACATGATGAATGTCAACATATACCTAAACCTCACATGAATATGGAACTTATGGGAAGCATAACTTTGGGTTAACCACTTGCCTGGCATGGCTGCATCTTTCCCGGACACACCAGGCAGTGCTTTAACTGAAATGGTTTCCAAATGATGCAACCTGTCAGTCATGCACAGTGGGCTGCTACCAAAAGATAATCTTCCAGCAGCCACCAATAGCAGAGGGACCTCCCGGCCCTCAGCATCCCTGCACCCTCCCCCAGTGTCTGCCGTGCTGCCAAACACTGCAGAGAGCAGCAGCAGTCGGGATATGTAAACTACCCCCTCCCCACCCCAGCCCCCCCTGTGTACCTGGCAGCTGCTCAGAGGAGCAGCTGCTGGGGAAATTAAATTTGCGATGGTCACGATATTCCGAATATCGATGGTCTAATAGATCGATGACCGATATAAAATTATGTTAATATTATGTATTTTAATTTTTTTTTAACTAAAAAACATGTGGGATAATTACTAAATAGACATTCTTGAACTAATTCAATCATAAAAAAACCCGACAATTTCTGAGAGGGTTTTGGGAAAAAAAATTGTCAAAGCATTTCTCAGCCTCTTGTATGTACATTAAGTCGATGTTATAACAGGTTTCTATGTTCGTTTTAGTATTTGAAATAAGAATTATTAACCCAATATTAAACCATTCCAACAGGAAGAGAATTAAAAACTTCTGTTTTGTACAGGTTGTGCAGTAAATAATTTTTAATTCATTTTGATTTGTCTGTGTTATTTTTTTTTCTTGATGACCAGGTTCTACTGTCAATTTGGTATGTTACTTTACCAACTGGGCTCAGTACTACCCTGGAGCAGCCAAATATATGCCAGACAATGTTGATCCCTGCATGTGTACTCACCTTATCTATGCCTTTGCCACCATGACTAACAACCAGATTGCAACTTTCGAATGGAACGATCCAACACTCTATGCTTCCTTCAATGCCTTAAAGAACTAGTATGTACTGACAAGCTAGCATGTTACAGTATATTTTCAATTAGTTTAAGTTATGTGGCATGAAAAAATTCAGGTTTTTTTGTTCATTTGGGCTACATAGAAGAGTTTGTCTTATTGACTAATGCTGTCCAGCCACTGTTAAATACGCTTAGATCTGTTTCCAATTTGGCCAAGCAAATGCAGGATTAAACTGCACAGATCATGGATACCATACAACTTAGTTACAGGAGTCCCGGCAGTATGGTCATTTAATGATTGAACATTTGCACACTTATTATAATTTCAGTTCTGGCTGATCAATCACAAATCTTAAAAGATTGACCACATGAAGAGCCATTTAAGCTGTAAGAAACAAGTTGGCCCTTCAAATGTGCCTGTGACTTGGAGCCCTATAAGTCTACAAAGAACAATACCTTCTTTACATCAGCACAAACACATGGCACTTTTATCTTCAGATAACGTATAAACGTTACTAATGAAACATTAGTAATGTACTATACACGTAATATGCTATGGACACACTCTTCAATCACCTTCTTAACCTGTTACAAAGCATCTATTTTGCATAACTTACTTAACCCTCTTGTTCATGTACAGCAACAGTGAACTGAAAACTCTTCTCTCTGTTGGAGGCTGGAACTATGGAACCTCTGGGTAATAACAACACAATTGTTCTTCTCTTATCTCTTTGCTCCTTACCTGCCATTCTAATCATCTTACTTTAACTAATTTTCATACAAAACAAGTTTGTCTATAGATTACAAAGATGATGTTTTGGTTTATACAGATTTAACACCATGGTATCCAATTCCCAGAACCGCCAGACTTTTATTAATTCCGTTATCACATTTCTGAGGCAGTATGGCTTTGATGGATTGGATATTGACTGGGAGTATCCTGGGGATTCAGACAGAGGCAGCCCCCCTGAAACTCAGCAGCAGTTCTCAGTTCTGCTGCAGGTAACAGACTTTTTTTTTTTTTACAATTACAACCACAGCATTACAAATCTTATTTGTGAGCAAGGTAGCCTATTAGTGTTGTACCATAAAACAAAACGGGTAATATACTCAATACAATGACAGCAGCAACAAAACTTATCTAGTTTTCTAAGTTAAAACAATAGTGTTTCTTATCGCTCTTCTCAATGGACTAGCACCATTGAGTGGGACCTGGAACATAAAGCCATCTTTGGCACAATACCAACCATTTTTCCATGTCCATGGCAGGTTTTCTTTGATGCGGTGATTTACTGACAGCCACTCCAGCACTTCAGAGTAACAACCTTCTTGTGCAATATAAGAAGCACAGAACACACAGACACTAACCTTTAGGATAAATAAATCTATCACAAATAAGTGCTTAATTAGCACAATCAAATTGACAGCTGCCCCTACACGAATAGGGGGATACTGGATGCCACAAAAAGCATGACTAGGAAAATACTCAAAAAGTGTTTGAGGCGCTAGTCAATAAAAAACAGACTTTAATTACATACTGTATCTATACAAAAAAAAAACCCATACAGTACAATGGATAAGAACAACCTAAAAACACTCATAGGCTATATATATATATGTATGTATGTATATTCCACTGGATATAACCCTGCTCTAATATATCTATGTACTCATAAGACACTATTCATGCTAGGCATAAATAACTGCATATAGGATACTGTTAGTAGTTTACAGTTCATGGATCAGCAGATAAACATAAAACCATATATTCTATTTAAATTGTCAGATAGGTAAAAAATAACAGTCATGTAGACTCTGCAGAATAAAGAACCATAGAAATGGCAGCAATCAATCGCAATATAGTGAAATCATTGTTCACAGTAATGAGGTTTATATCCTTTGGAAAAGATGTTGTTTCCGTTTTGCAGAAATATGAGAAACAGTCTTAAGCTCCGTACACACAGAGCGATTAGACGATGACAATATTGTTGTCTGATTGTCCTGCGCCCTCCCTGGTGTGCTGGATGTTCGATATCGATCATCCAGCACACCACCAACAAGCCAACGACTATAACTACCCCCACGATCAACGATTTCCAGGTCCCTATAGCCAAGTTGACCTGCATGCACGGCAATGGACGATATCGCTATCGTCTATGAGTGCCCGCGCATCGCAGGTCATTGGTGAGTTGGAAGGGGCCAAAAACTAAACGATTTGAACGATATCTATATGAACAATATTATTATCATTCAAATCGTCCAGTTTTATCGTACCGTGTGTACGCAGCTTTAAAGTTCCAATTCAACAATTGTAACAATGTATCCTTGTATTGATAGTTTGATACTAGCTAAAATTGATAAGAGTGTATTTGAAAAAGAACACTCCATTTCAAATACAGTAGCTCAAGCAGACAAAAAGAAAATAAAAAAATCCAATGTTAATGAGTTAGTATTCAGGCTCGTAATACCAGAAATACTGTGGATTATTTAGGTATGGGTGGCAGGGAGAGTTGAAATCAAGTGGCATGCATGCACAGTTATAATCGTCCCTATACTCAATCCCACATGGTATCCCGCATATGCAATTTGCACTCGGATAGTTCTTAGTTTAAAGACCACACTGTTTTAGCACTGTAGTCAGAAGCCGGCGAAACATTATATGCTGAGAAAAGTGTTTGTATCCGAATGGGGATCAACTTAGTCAGATGCCAACCCTTCAGTTTATTCTTACCTCTCCACAGATGGACAATAATTTACGTGTTTCTTCGCCTCTCAGGCCCGTTGGCGGTATCCTGCGGTGATTTACTGATAGCCACTCCAGCACTTCAGAGTAACAACCTTCTTGGGCACTAGTAGTCCCTGCTTTCGTTTACCCTTGCTTAGCATCACGAGTATGCGCAGTGAAGACTGTGTTCAAGGTGGGGGACAGAGCCCAACTTACTTTTAAGAGATTAAAAAAACAGATTTGTCTGTAGAGAAGATGGTATCCCCTGTTATCCAGCCTTGTTATCTTATTTTCAGCCACTCTCTCATACTAAACAACACAGACTAATCCTATTTTTCCATTTTACCAGTGAGGATTGGTCCATTGAAAGCATCAGGCACACTCCTACTTATTCTTACCAATGAGATCCAGCTTAGCATGCAACGTCTCCTCCAATCAGAAGACTCTTCATCCTTAGACTTAGATTAATCTTTGACAATATTTGAGGCGCCCAACTTAGATTCCTTAATGGTAACACCTGCAGTAAAAACAAAAATAAAATTAGCCTAAAATAAGTGGGCACATAAATACCAAAGCATATATATATTTCACATTCAAAATACACTATTACATATTTAAGTTTGTCATATCTGCTCCAGTATAACTATATAAATGGGGGAATAATGTTATTTATGCCTCATTATTGTATTGCAGGAAATGTACGAGGCATTTGTGCAGGAATCCAGTCAAACCAACAAGCCTCGTCTGCTCATGTCTGCTGCTGTGTCTGCTGGCAAGTCCACCATAGAAAATGCATACCAAATTCCACAGTTATCTCAGTAAGCATCTTTCACCAGATTGTGGTGACATGGAGATCCTGGTTGTGCAAAGTATGAATATCTGACAAAAATAGCCACATACATTGTAGACAAACTGAGTTTATGCCGTTTAATCGAGCTAGCCGAATGGGTCCATTTGTGTCATTTGTCAGCAGATAACTGAGGAAACAGTGCCAGCTAATGACCAGTTATCTGCAGACAGGATTGTCCACCCTTATAAGGAATTAAATGCAATCAGATCTAATTTGATACTTTTATAGCCCCATACATTAGCCAATTTGGTTGAAGATGATCAAATCGAGGGAAAACAAGCTTTGTGTACATACTGCCATGTCTTTGTCTCTTGTTTTGATACTTCAGAAGGTTTTCTATACAGAACAAAAAATGTATTTTGTAAGTCCTGTAAATTTAGTCTTATTCCTCTAGAAATGTAATGACATCGTTATCATCATGGTGGTGTTTGCAGTGGATGCTGACAGATACAATGTGACTGAACACAGTAGTTCTTGCCTTTCTTTCCAATACACTCATCTATAATATTTTTAAATAAAAGAAATCGATGTTTTGACCAAGGTGCATAAATAAAATAAATGAAAAAGGAGAAAGTAAATAACTATAAAAACAACAAAAGCAATTGTGTAATGCCCGACTAGTTTGACTACATGGTAAATGCAGTCCTGGTTAACGTTATCCTTTAGAGAGAACGTAATGTGTTATGACATAATTGTGCTCATTAATCATTACGTAAGCTGCCAAGCTGGTTTATCAGCCAAGGAAGTTTCAGGGAGCTCATATTTTAATTGTAGTGCATTGTAACTTAGTGCAGAGCTTGCAGTGATGCCTATGTCATCCGTAGGTACCTGGACCTTATTAATGTGATGACATATGACTTGCGTGGTTCATGGGAAGGATTCACAGGAGAGGATAGTCCCCTTTACCAGGGCCCAGCTGATCAGGGTGGTTACATATACTTCAATGTGGTATGTACTGTACATTCTTCTTGTGTCTTTGGTAACTTCTAGAGACTTTGGCGCTGAAATTGCTCACTCATCTTACGTTTAAGGATTATGCTATGAACTACTGGAAAAATAATGGAGCTGCACCAGAAAAGCTCATGGTTGGGTTTCCAGCCTATGGACGATCCTACACTCTCACTAACCCTTCCAACAATGGCCTTGGTGCCCCAACCACTGGAGATGGTCCTTCTGCTACATACACACAAGAGGCTGGATTCATGGCATACTTTGAGGTATCCTCATAGTGACTTTTTGTTTTTCTTCATTGTATTTCTTGATTTTGGCTCTATCAAAGTTAAATTAGATGTGTAAACCCAAACCTGTTGCTATATTAAAAAATGTGATACCAGTTTGTTCTACATACTCTTATGCAATTGTAGCATTAAAATGAGCCATGTCACACAAGTTCGTTGATTAGATGCTTATTATCCAAGCAAAAACTGCCTGAAAAGCTTTCTTGGGGCCACTGCAAAGTTTTCTTAGCATGTAGGAATGTTTGCCTCTCTTTGATTAAAATGCCAGGGACATGGTATTATAACGACCTGACTGAGGCTGCTACCAGCACAAACCGTTCTTCACTTGTCTTTCTATTTTCATATAGATCTGTGGTTTCCTGAATGGTGCTACAGAAGTGTGGAACAGTCCACAAGCAGTCCCCTATGCCTATAAGGGCAGTGAATGGGTTGGATATGACAACCAGAAGAGTTTCCAGATCAAGGTATAACATATTCATATTGAAATAAGCAAGAGGGAATATGTAACCACAAAACAAACTGGGCTAGTGCATTAGGACCTGGAAGTGTAGATTGCTAGGAACACATTGGGGCTTCTGCAGAGTTGGCTATATGTAAGATACGTGCAGGTCGGTATTAGTAGCACAAGCTTGGATAATGTCAAACACACATACATACACTTACGCCCATGTTTATAACCATTCGTTATGTTGGCAAAATAGGTATTGATTATTAGGGTGTCAATAAGACTTCTCTAATGTATCTGACAAAACTCTCTGTTTCGCGTATGATAAAAGAAAACAGAAAAACAAGTAAACAAATAATGTGTGTTTTTTCAAATTTATCTGTGTCCTATTCTGCATATGTTCACAATTGTGCAAAGTAAACACATCCTTACTGTCCTCATGCTACATTAGAACACTGCTTTCCTCCCCTATCCGCGCTTTCTAGGCCCAGGCTGGTCTAAGTACCAGAATAAGGAGTCCTCAGAGCAATTTCACACTAGAAAAGCTACAATACAGTAATTGGTGTAGTACATCACTCTGCAGAGGGCTCACAGCCTGCATTTATGCAGACTGGTAGAAGGCTGTCAGTGCTTATGAAGGTTCTTTACATATTTCATGATCCGCACACAGTACATTCCTTCTTAGAGATGTCTGCATTCATGGGTCAAAGAGTATTTCTATTTTGCCACTGTTTATTATGTCATAGTACATTTTAGTCTCCTGACATGGGTGATATATGGGAACTTTGAAATATCTGCTAATAGAAACTAGGACATGATCGGTTCGGTCTTGACTCAATTCTTTTCACCAAATTAGCGCAAATTCGAATTTATCTTATTGGCTATTAGAAACACGAGTGCCGGATAGCCAATAAGATGCAGTTTATGAGAGCCGAACAAAGCCAAATTGATTATCTCTAATAGAAATGGGTTAAGAGTAGGCTTCCATTATAAAAAATAAATGTGTGGACCATATGTGTGTCAACCATTTGTCCCTGTCGAGCTTTTGAACATGTCGACCATTTGCACTGTCGACTATGTGTGTCGACCATTTGTACATGCCAACCTTTTGTCCCCGCAACCTATTGTCTGTCTACCATCTGTTGTCGATCTATTGAGTGTCTATCTAGACACTTTCGATCTTCTATACCACACCCTCATTAGCTGTGTATGGGAAATGCTGATCTTATCTTTATGGTGACCATATGACTTTATAAGTAAAAGGTGTTTGGCAATTGAGATGTTCACTTGTAGAAAGGCATTATAAAAATGTTCTATTTTGCTGACATAATTCTAATACACAGAAAAATATTTAAAGTGGTTGTGACATTAAAGTTGATATCTGTATCAACCTGAAGATTCTTTAAAGAAATAGGATGTCCAGATCTAATGACAACCTATTATGCATGAACCATGGGGGGCAAAATGTAACATGACACCCACTATGGTCCAGAGGGTTTTACTGCAAATCATTGTGAAATAAATATTCAGATATAAATCTGACCCCATCAGAGGATACATATGTAAACTGATTAATTTGTTTTTTTAAACTTCCATTAAATTAGAAGGCTTGAAACTCCATTAAGTATGATAATGGTCAAAGATCAAAAGATGCTGAGAAGAATTGTTCGTCCAGTAATGAATGTCATGTACCTTCTCTCTCATACTAGGCAGAGTGGTTGCTGAAGAATAACTTTGGAGGTGCTATGGTGTGGGCTCTTCCCTTGGATGACTTTAGTGGGACTTTCTGTGGTCAAGGGAAATACCCTCTAATGAACACACTGAAATCAGCTCTGGGAATCTCTTTCCCAAGTAAGTGTTCAAAATCTATGTATATGTCTTATGTTTCCAAACACATTTTATTTAGATGTGCTCTAAATAATATGAACTTAATTTTAAAGGAAAACTGAGTCCAGAAGCCCCCAAGTACTATTTAAAAATGTAGGAGAAATAGGGCATATGGCCTGTCGTGGGTTCCATCAGTAAATATCCTAGTAATGGAGTTTCAAGGCGAAAACCTGTATTCCAACTTTTATCCTCAGGGGTCAATTTAGTTACTATTAAAGCTATCAGCTTAATTTGTGGCCTACTATTCAAAGGGTGCCCTATGATAGTAATATGAGAGCCATTACAGATGTCAAGTTGCCATAGAATGTCTTCAACGTTCTATTAAATGTTATGATCAAGTACTTTAGTATGTTTCTTTAAAATATATACAGTATGCTATCTATGGAATGCTGATGTGATGTATATAAACTTTTTTCTTTTCATGGTATATGCATTTATTAATATTTCATTTGTCTTCATGCAGATTGTAAGACACCAACAGTAACAGTTGCAACAAACACAGCAGCAGCTCCAACTGCTGCAGCTCCGACCGCTGCAGGTGGGACTGGAAGTGGTAGCAGCAGTTTCTGTGTTGGAAAATCAAATGGTCTTTACCCAAACCCAACAAGCAAAAGTGGTTTCTATAACTGCCTGAATGGGAACACCTACCAGCAGTCCTGTCAAACAGGCTTAGTTTTTGATACCAGTTGTTCTTGCTGTAACTGGGCATAAACAGAAGAATAAGAAGTACACATTGTCAATAAACCACTTGCCAGTGATGACTTTAATAAACATACTACCATAAAATGATCATGTGTACTAGTGATGAACTATTTCTTAACAGAAAAAGCATAAAAATTTGCAATGAAGAAAATTTATTTTTTTATGGTGAACTTCACCTATCTGATGTGAAATTCCACGTGGAAGTACAAGACTGACAATGTGTAACATTGTTACTAGGTAATGAGTTATATGGTTCACAGCTGTATGACTTATCCATAAATGGATGAGACCACAAATGCGAAATCTTATTATCTGACCATAGAGTAAATCATACAGTATGCTGTAATATTAAGCTGGTATTGGGCAACTGAACCAATATAGCAGCATGTAAGCCCCCCAAGATACAGAATACAATATTAGAATATTATCAATGGGTGTAACAGATAATGTGGTCAGAAGATGATTGGTAACAGTGTGTGTGTGTGTCTGATGAATGCCATTATGTGAGATCAAATCAAATGCATCTTTTGGCAATGGGAACAATAATTCCTCGGGATGAAATGTCTTGGGGGAAAGTTCCACTGCTGAACTTTCAAGATGATACCTTCCACCCAGTAAAAAAAGGCTATGTTACTTTCTTCCCCCCTCTAAATTTCTATGTAATTACCTGTGCTGAATTAATCCGTTTCTGATTAAATACCAAACAGGTAAGTAAATGGTGAATTTGGGAACAGAATTTTTTTGTCATGTGACCAGAAATTCAGGAAGCACCCATAATTTCTATCTGGCTTTGGGGCGTGGTATAATGGATCGACAAAAGGTCGACAGTGAAGAATGTTAACAGGGTTAAAAGGTTGACAGGTTCAAACAGTCAACACACAAATGGTCGACATAAAAATAGTGTACGCTTTTTTTTGCAATTTAACCCTAACAATCCCCCATAGTCCCTAAATCAAACCCTCTCCCTAGTGCCCCTGTTACCCTTTTGACTATGTTGTCCTATTGCCTGTCGACCATCTGGTGTTGACCTATTGACTGTCGATATTCCATCCGAATACCCTGGAAATAAATAAAGTGGAAAGTATGTTTTTTTCAGGTGTCTTATAAAAGAGCACAATTTTGCTCTTTTGTGGGCTATCAGATCTATTTTCACAAATCAGAATTATCTCCCATGGAGGCATGCTGTGGCACGTCACTTAATTCTTCTACTATATGCCAATTTTGTTTTGCACATCATCACTTTAAAATGTTGGCACCAAAATGCGTGACAACATGACATCACTCCTATGGGGCAGAGCCACCGACTCTAGGAAATGGATCACTGCTCGGAGCATCCTAAGGATACTCTGGGCAGCTCTGCGGGCTGCAGTGCCTGTACAGAGCATCCATTCCAGCCTTTCCCAGAAAAATCCATGTCGGCCTTGAGCTCAGCCGCCATGGGAACAGAGGGCCTGATTCAGAGCCGCTCGTAAGCGGCCGCTCAGAGCGATGTTCGCACAACTGCGCATGCGTATGGGTTGTAATACGCATGCGCGAACCAGTCATTGCGGTCGGAAATTGTGTGCTCGCAAAATAGCGAATACCTGCTAATTTGAGTGACAGAATGAGGCGTTTGTGGGTGGTAACAGGGGAAGGTGCTTGAAAACGAGGAGTGGAGATCTGAACGCAGGTGTGCCAAACGGTCAAAACGGGCGTTTTAAGGGTGTGCATAATTAACAAAGCAGCGTCATCGACCACGTCACTTGGTTGTTTCTTAGCCTGAACTGGTCGCATGATTGCGGTAGGAAAATCCAACCACAAGCACTGCGAGCAGTTCAGATGCCTTTCGATGTACTCGATTAATCAAATAAAATAGCGGAGATGACGTAGGATGCGAGCGGCCAGGGGGCATCTTTACAAAATAGCGAGCGCATATTTTGTTCGCTCGCTCAGACATTGAGGCGTTAACAGACCGCAAAGAGTGAGCGCTCAATTTAAATAGCCGGCCCTTTTTTCTAAACGAGCGAGCGCAAATAGCGTCCGGCTCTGAATCAGGCCCAGAGGCCCTGGGACACTGCCAAACTCCATCTATGGAGAGCATCCAGCCACATCAGTCCCCCGGAAGAGACCAGCCCACAACACCTATTTGCCACTGCACCAGAAAATCCAGCGCCACTGAACTTCATCCATAATGTCTGATTGTCCACTACTGTCCACCAGAGAAGACTGCAGGAATGGAAACTGTGTACCATCTCTAGGGGATAACAAGCCATATTTGCAATCAAGTTCCTTAACCACTTGCCTCGAATCTGATGTGATCACTACAAGCTGACCTTTCCCTGACATGGTCGAATCTGATGTGGCCAGTCAGAAATGACCATTGGGTGGCTACCAGAAGGTAATCTTCCATCAGCCACCAATATCAGAGGGATCTGCCAACACCTCTGCACTTGTGCCCCCAGTGTGTCCTGGCCACAGCCTGTGACACATCCATCCGGCATGACTGCAGAACAGCAAGGTCTCCACTGTTTCCCGATCACTTTGGCCAGCAGTGATCGGCCAGATAGTGGCACCCCCTCCCAGTGGCTGCAGAGCAGCCATGACTGTAAGATCTCTGCTGTGTCCTGATCACTGGCTAGCAGTGATCAGACTGCCCAGCAGCACACCTTCTACTTGCTTCAATGCAGCTGTATGAACTAGAAAAAGCAGCTCTGGCTCTTTCCCCCATGTGTCCTAATCACTGCTGGCCACAGCCCAGTGACACCCCCATCTGGTGCGGCTGCAGAGTAGCCATGACTAAGCTCTCTGCTGTGTTCCGATCACTGTGGCTAGCAGTGATTGGCCTGCTCAGCAGCCCCCCCTTCTACCGGCCTTAGTGCAGCTCTGCACTAGAAAAGCAACTCTGGCTTTGTCCCCCGTGTGTCCCGATCACTGCTGGCCACAGTGATTGGGCAATTTCAAGTGTGTGTATGAGTATGTACAAAACTTAACCAGACTGGCTGAGTTATTATTAAGGTGATATTGCTGATTACAATTGTGGTAATATTACTTTTCTATTGTTATCGTAATTCCACTATAATGTGTATTATTCCTATTTTTTTATATGATGTTTGTATTTGGTTCTATGTCATATTTCCCTCTTGGAGCTCCCTTTTATACCATATTTCCATATTTTTATATATTGGGCCCACTAACTGTCCCATATTGTTATGGAATTTATGTGCTAATAATTTTACTTCATTTATCCACCTGTGCGTTCTTACCGGACTGCAAGCTATGATATTAGTGTACTACAAAACCTTGAATACACATATATTAATATATTTGTGCTCTTCCTCTAAAAATTATATATATTAATAATTTTGCTCATATTTTTTTGGCCTTCCAATTGTGCGTTCCATGCAGGAGCGCACAGTAGCATAATAATCTACTACTTGATACAGTTTCTGTCTCCATAAATCTGGGCACCTATACATGTGTGTTCTATTCTGGTTCGCACATTTAACATTAATATAATTGTGTTGTTTTTTTCAAATACCTAGTCTATTATACTATAAAGTTTGCATTCTTTATTGCTAGGTTGCTTTTGTATTCCGTACCACACATTGTGTGTATTACTTGCTATTTATTAGAATTTATATCCATGCTTTTCGCACCTAATTGAATATGGAACATTGGGCCTGATTCAGACCCACTCGCGAGCGGCTGTCTGCTCGCAAGTGGGTCGATGGTGTGCACTGGGCATGCGCACGACGGAGGGAGCTCCGTCGTGCGCATGCGCGAGACGCGACGAGCGAAGGACTTTCCTTCGCTCGTTGTGTCTGATCAAAGGGGGCGTGCTGTCGATGTTGATTGACAGCACGCCCCCTTTGGTGAGCGTGCCGGGGGCGTGCCTCCCAGACGGGGGCGTTCCCAAGGGAACGCCTACCATCAGAAGCCGGCCCACTGACATCACTAGTGATGTCAGTGGGAGTGATTTTGGCTCTGATAGAGCCAAAATCACTCCAGGGCTTGTGGTCGAAAAACCCGACCACAGGCTGCTGGTCGCACTGGCGATGGTCGCGATGGTCAAGACCATCGCGACCATCATCCTGCATGCTCGTATGTGCTGTGGGTGGTGACCCACAGCTATACGAGCGTCCAGGAGGACGCTCCATTTTTATGGAGGACGGCCCTCATTCAGAGCGAGCGCTCTGCTCAGAGCGTCCGGCTCTGAATGAGGGCCATTGTTTGCTACAAGGGCATGGCGCTAATGTAATTTATCCTTTTATTCTAAAGTATCTGATTTAGATACAGGGTATAATTTACAAATTCTGCAAGTACCACATCTATGTCGTTTATTGTATAAGATTCTATCCTGATTTTGTTTATTGTGTGCCATAGGAGCCAATGTAATACTCTCATATATAATATATATAATTTTTTATTATTTATCAAAACCAGAGAATAAAAATAGGGTTAATATTTACAATATTCAAGTTTTTTCATAGTTCAATTTCTTGCTGATTTGTCGTCAAGTCTGTAATAAAAGTAAGAAGTAAATGTTCTGTTTTATGTAAGAAACTAGTGACTCGTCCCGGCTTTGCATGAGATCAATTTCATTATGCCACAGCTGCCTGCATCTCATAACAATCTATGTCATGTCACCACACTCACCTGCATCTCACCACAATCCCCTGCTTCTCACTCCTGCCCCCTGCATCTGATCAGTGTCATCACAACCCCCACTGCTGCTGCCCTGCAGTTGGCTGTGGCCTGGCCACTGGGATGTGCTGAAAGAGCATGAAGATCATGGATGAAAAAATTTGTATTGTAGCTACTATAAGTATTACCAACAGCATGTCCTCAGGGCTGGGGCATCTGTGCATATTCTGCAGCCTCCACGCGAGCCTCTCCCCAGCTGCTGAATATAGTGATGAGCAATGTCCTCTTTGTACAATGTACCATGTATTTCCTGGGATTCCTGTTGAGCTTCCTCGCCATGGTGCCCCTGATCGAGAACAGTGCTGACTTCCATGGGAGGTGTCTCCTGTTCACCGAGGGCATGTGACTAAGCAAGAGTTCACCAAGGAGTGTTGGCCAGAGTCCGTCTGCAGGTTCAGTGTCGGAACTTACATTGGAATCCAATGTTTACTAACCATCAATGTTTTTGTTCTGACGGTAGTGTGTTTACAATTTGATGATGGTGGTCCGATATTTGCCATCATCAAATGGAAATCATTCTATGGTGTTCCAATGGTTGTTTTAGTTTTTTTCCTGATAGCTATGCCTCTATTTTCATGGGTTTGTTGGAGGCTGTCTCTCACTCTGTCTGCCTCAGACGTGACCCTACTCAGTCCCTGACTTCCTACCCTGTCTAGGCTGCTGCTAAGCAACAGGGAACAGTGCTATAGTATCTCTGATTGGCTCTTGCTGTTTGAGCACCTTGACCAGCTCCTATATCTTTCTGTGACTTTGCTTCACTAAAATCATCACTGCTCGGCTCCCTTTTGTCACAGATGAACAGGGGTACAGAAGAGGGACGAACCCTATTTACTATGCAGCCCGCCCCCTTCTGCCACTGTTGCTACTTTGATTCAGACAGGGAGTGAGAGGACTGACTGCTGCTGGTGCAGCAGCCTCTCTCCCCAGCCCAACTCATGCTGCTGTCACGCTGTGTGCTGGGCTAGGTAGAGAGGCTGCTGCAGCAGCAGTCAGTTCTCTCTCTCCCTGTGTTATACACGGCATGGAGTGATTGCACCCCCGGATACAGATGCCCCTCTGCATGGCGCGCACATTTTATTTGTTGTAAGGAGATGGTCTGGCCACACCTCCCTTGGTAGGTCATGCTCCTTCCTGTATTTGGGTCCGGTAGAGCTTTCGGCAGCCCTGTAGATGAATGGTTCATACACCTAAACCTTTCTCGACCAATGCTGTATAGAATAGTGAACCCAACAAAATTCATCCAGTGGTTCAAGAGATTAGCCCGAACGAACAGGCAGACCACTAAACTGGGGACTTTGGCCCTCATTCAGAGCCGTACGCTCTGAGCAGAGCGCACGCTCTGAATGAGGGCCATCCGCCATAACTATGGAGCTTCCCCCTGGACGCTTGTATAGCTGTGGGTCACCACCCACAGCCTATACGAGCATGCAGTTTGATGGCCGCGATGGTCTTGACCATCGCGACCATCAAAACTGCGTGCCGGAGCCTGCGGTTGAGGTTTTCAACCGCAAGGCCCGGAGTGATTTTGGCTCTATCAGAGCCAAAATCACTCCCACTGACATCACTAGTGATGTCAGTGGGCCGGCTTCTGACGGTAGGCGTTCCCTTAGGAACGCCCCCGTCAGGGAGGCACACCCCCGGCACGCCTATCAAAGGGGGCGTGCTGTCAATCAACATCGACAGCACGCCCCCTTTGATCAGACACAACGACCGAAGGAAAGTCCTTCGCTCATCGCGTCTGGCGCATGCGCACGACGGAGCTCCCTCCGTCGTGCGCATGCTCAGTGCAGAACATCGACCCACTTGCGAGCGGACAGCCGCTCGCGAGTGGGTCTGAATCAGGCCCTTTATTTTATGTATATAGAAATATTTTCGGTCCATAAAATGTATTTACTTTCTTACTGTGCTAAAAACATATTTTATCCCTTTTCATTAAAATTATTAATCATGCAATCTGCTTGTTTGCTGTAATTAAATTCAGAAGAATTCCATTAAGCCAAGTGGTTTATGTCGACTTCTAGCATGCAGAAAAGTTTTGCACTCAACACTTTTAAAATGAAGTCTATTATGTTCAGAACCTAAGTCAATATTTAAAGCTACAATGATAATACTGGATTAAACTACACAACTGAAAATTAAAGTTAGAGAATTTGTGTTTCAACCATACAAAATAAGTTTAAGTAATACAAATATTATTCTAGATTGTACTTAGGGCTCAATTCAGAGCAGCTAGCTAAATGCGTTCGCACGCAGCCAGCATATGCAAATCCCGCGATCGCACGGCAAGGCATTAGTACACCCACTATGTCTTAGCATGTGATCGTGGTGTGTATTTAGACACCCACTAGCCTGTATTAAGATGCCCACTAATGCACGTCATCTCCAGGAGTGTATGCAGCCATCGGTACCATCGAGTAACATCGGATGCATACACAGCACTTGTGGTTGACCATACCCTACCGCAAGCACTGTGAGCGCTTCATTGTAAAATTCAGCCAAGTGACATGTACTATGACGCTGCATCTTAATTAATTATGCACGCCTCTGAAACGGCGTTAAGACACTTAGACACGCCTGCGTTCACACCACCACTCCCCCGTCTTTAGCACCCAACCCTTGTCACCATCCAAAAACGGCTTCTCCTGTCACTTATTCTGGCAAAATGGCTATGTTCAGCGAGCAAGTGCTTCACGATCGCATGGACTGGTTCGTGTACATACACCGTGATGCGTACACGTGCGCAGAATGCAAACATCGGCTGACTGTGGGCCTGATTCAGACCCGTTCGAGAGCGCTGAGCGCTCGCAAGCAGGTCGATGTTAGCCCAGTGCGCATGCGCACGAGGGAGCCGGCTCCATCGTGCGCATGTGCGAGACCCGGATAGTGACGGCCAAGCCGTCGCTCCGGGTCTCGCTACAAAGGGGGCGTGCTGTCGATGGTGAGTGACAGCACGCCACCTTTGGTGGGCGTGGCTGGCCAGACGGAGGTGTACCCATGGGAACGCCTACCGTCTGGAGCCGGCCCCACTGACATCACAAGTGATGTCAGTGGGAGTGCTCTCGGCTCTGATAGAGCCGAACGCACTCCAGGGCTTGCTGCAACGAGACCCTACCACAGGGGTATCATCGCAAGCCCGATGGTCGTGATGGTCTTGATCATCGCGACCATTTTTTTAGCCGCTCACTATAGCTGTGGGTGGTCACCCACAGCTATGCGAGCGACCATGAGGCCGCTCTTAAAAAAGATAAGGATGGCCCTGATTCAGAGCGAGCGCTCTGTCAGAGCGTCCGGCTCTGAATCAGAGCCCGTGTGCGAACGAATCCTAGCGAGCGGGTCTGAATAGGGCCCTTAGTTCTTTAAACCAATGAGATGTTTTTGCTAGGAGCTGCAATACATCCCATAGATACATTGTCTGTTTGGCAATAAAAAAATACTGTCATACGGAAAAAAATTATAGATAAAATACACATAAAATAGTATAATAAAAATAGTTTGCAAAGATAACTTTTGTCAAAGACATAAAATAATTAACCACAAGTATTCTACAGAATTAATAAGATGTAATGTAATTAAAAACTAGATTTCCAAACTACTTTTGACAAACTACGTTAAGATCTCCAATAACCTTTAAAATGCATGTAAATAATTCACTATAGGATTTAAAAGTAAAAAAATTAGGTTAAGCAAGACACTATGGGGTAAATTTATTAAAGTTTGATTTAGGTTTTTGAGTGATTTGGCATTTGATTTACATTCGATTTTACATTTGTGTATTTACTAAAGGCCAAATCGAATGTAAAATCAAACTTAAAACCGAATTTTACTCAAATCACACTCAAATCGCACATCAGAAAAACATTGGTACTTTTAGATAGACCAACGCACAAATCCCTTATTTACTATTATTTGATTTGAAATCGAACACAAAATCAAACTTCAAATCCCAAATGAATAGACCTGCTTCATGCTTTCGATTTGAGCATGAGCAGGTCGGACTGACACAGATATATTCATACATCAGTGAGATGCATGCATGTATCTTACTGTAACAAGCTTAGAAAGAGATAAATTTTGAAAAAAAAACAGAACCAGCTCCTGACTTTCAATAGTCAGTCCTGGTTGTCTAAGTACAGGGGAAAAATTGCGTAGGGTCCCTCCTGTACTTAGCACAACCAGCACTGGGCTCTGATCCTGTCCTGGTTCCAGAATTACAGGGGAAAAAATTGTGTAGGGTCCCCCTGTAATCTCCAGAACCAGTATTGGACCATTTCTGGTGCCGGGCTGATGCCACAGCCAGGGGAGCCCTATCACCAGGCCCCCCAGCCGCAGCATCAGACCTGACCACTAGTCAGCCCAGGCCAGGGATCCATGGGGAGTTGGGGACCCCCCAATAAAGGGGCCCTCTCTCCAGGGCACCCCTAGCCTAGGCTGACAGCCCGGGGCTATCCCCACCACACCTGGGTGGTGGGTGGCAGGTTGATAGTGTAAGTGTAGTGTAAAAATAGATAAGTGTAAACATTGTCTTTACAGTAGAACTGCAGATCCCAGCAAGCCTCCCCCACATGCTGGTACTTGGGGAACCACAAGTACCATCAAGCTGGGCATTAAGGGCCTGCTGGTGCCTGTAGTTCACCGGTAAAGAAATGTTTAAGCATATACAAGACACACACATCGTGAAATTAAAGGTTTATTACAGACATATACACTCACACATACTCACCTACATTAACTGGAGTGGACCCCATCTCCCTGTAGGCATCCATGGTCTTCTTAAAATAAAAAAACAATAAAACACGAATCACGCACTAAGTAACAACCATGATGGTTGTTACTTCCCGAATTAAGCGCTCAGACGTGGCTTCTGCCTTTGTAGACGTCAATGGTGGGAACCGTAAAATAAACTTTAGTTACCCTGCGGCTCTCCATTGACTTCAATGGAGGGAGCCGTTCATTGGCTTAGAGAGGGGGAGGCTGACTTCTCTCAGCCAATGAACGATCAGATACGGCTCTAAAAAGGCTAGAGCCGTGTCTGAGTTCTTTATTCGGGAGATAACAACCATTGTGGTTGTTATCTGTTGCGTGGCTCGTGTTTATTAATTTTTTTATTTTAAGAAGACCATGGATGCCTACTTTGGACCAAAGAGGACCGATCCACGCATAAGAGAAGGTGAGTATGTTTTTTTTTACCACAGGTACACTATGGATAATCTACTGGAGAAGGGGACAGATGCTACAGGGATACATAGGTGAGTATGAGTACATGTGTGTGTGCATGAATACCCTTAAATCGCTAAAGAGAAATAATCGCTGTCCAGACAATAATTGTGTTTCCAACGCACAAAAGTTCTTATTGTAATAATAGAAAGTTACATGTTTTCATCTACAACAATTAGCACAAAGACAATGAAATACAGAATATGATACAGCCCAATACATACGCGTGCGCACTGGTCCCAGCCTACAGTCATCAGTCCAGAAGCCTGTGGTCATCCAAGAAAGAATGGCTGTATACTAGAACCAGCATGCAAGCTATATACCCTCCCAGAACAAAGAAACTAGTTAACAGGTTTCCATTGGCTCTTGCTTGTGGTCATTCTGGTATGATGCAGGTCATTGGACAGTTCATATAGCATCACTAGGGGTATGTCCCAGTTCATCAGATGTTGCTTTGCATGGTTTTCCCGCCGAAGAACTGGTTTAAGCTAATAAAAAAACACTTCATACATTTTCACATTCTAACCACTATATTCATGTTGTTCATATCTTGCGAACGCATGATGCGATTTCCTTGCGGGTCGAACCGGAAATCTGCAAACAAACAGTATAATATGTTTACTAGCTTATGTACCTTAAATATAGTATACCTTACATTTCACAACATAAGTATTCGCTAATATTAAGCCTTTAATGTGGAGGAACCTTTTTATAGGTTTCGTATATGTAAGTGTAAGGATATTGCATGGAGTCGCTAATATGCATGGTGTGTTTATGTGTAGAGTGCTTTTGCTAAACAGCGCAACTGTGCACTGTGCGTCTTGTATATTATATGTATGGTTTAATGTGCATATGGAGTATGGAAGGACTTTTAACAATATGCTGTAGCAATGCAGTCGCACGATGCTAATAATAGCATATTAGCATCACACACAATGGTTTCATGCTGATGACGCAAGATGGCGTCGTCAGGGGCAACATAAGATGGCGTCGCCCGATATTAATTTTAAGATCTGGTCTCAGCCAATCATCCGGCTTCGACAACATCTGTGAGTGCATGTATGTTTATTAAACTTATACTGTGTACAGCATGTGTCCTGTGTTTTTTTAATATTGCTTTTGCAGTGGTACTACAGGTACCAGCAGGCCCGTAATGCTCCAAATGCTAGTACTTGTGGTTCTCTAAGTACCAACATGCGGGGGAGGCTTGCTGGGACCTGCAGTTCCACAGCAAAAGACAATATTTAAAACTATTTCAAATGCACTACACTTACACTATCAAGCCACCACGCACCACCCAGGGGTGGCGCGGATAGCCTCAGGCTATCAGCTTAGGCTAGGGGTGCCCTGGAGAAGGAGACCCCTTTATTGGGGGGGTTCCCAACTCCCCAGGGATCCCTAGCCTGGGCTGACTAGCGGTCAGGGAAAATATAAGCAGTGCAAGGCTGATGCTGTGGCTGGGGGGCCCGGTGATAGGGCTCCCCTGGCTGCAGCATCAGCCCCCCACTAGAAAGGGTCCAGTGCTGGTTCTGGAGATTACAGTGGGACCATATGCAATTTTTTCCCCTGTAATTCCGGAACCAGGACAGGATCAGAGCCCAGTTCTGGTTGTGCTAAGTACAGGGGGAAATCTACGCAATGTTTTCCCTGTACTTAGACAACCAGGACTGGCTATGAAAAGTCTGGGGCTGGCTCTGTTTTAAGGGGGGACCCCACATCATTTAAAAGAAAAATCTAACTGTTTCTAAACTTGATACAGTAAGATACATGCATGTATCTGTGTGAAAACGAACTGCTAATGCTGAAAGTGAAAGCATGAAGCAATTCTATTCAGTCGGGGATTTGCAGTTCGTTTTGAAGTGGGATTTGCTGTTCGATTTGTACATGAACATGCCAAATCGAACAGCAAATCACTGTTCAAAACCAAACCAAATCAAATTCAATTTAGAAAATGCTTCTAAAATCGAATTTTGGATTTGTACTTTTGATTTGATTCAGTTTGAGGTGAGCTAAATCGAACTTCAAAACGAAAGTAAAATCGAACTTTGATAAATATACACCTATAGGTCTTCCCTGAAAGTTAGTAACTTTTATAGATATATTTGGTAAATTCTGAAACATAGCTATTTCTGGATTTTTAATAGATAATCTAGTTTATCAAACTTTTTGTTATAGAATTAATAATTGAAGCTTGTTCAATAGTATTTCCATAAAGCTCTGTATTTTTTATTTGAATTATACTGTATGTTTTTTTTTAATAATATTTTTCTTCATCTCTTAGTCCTAGATACTTTTTATGATAACTCTCTTGTTAAACAAAACTACATCGCCACATTTTTTTCTTATTTAATGAGTAAATTAGATTTGTTTTTAATTTATAAAGTGTCAGCTTTTCAGCAGGACCAAGATTGACACAGTTCAAGTAGTTTTTAAGTTTTTTTATATTCTGTAATGTAAGTTCATCAAAATACCAAAAACCTTTTGCAAAACACAAAAGATCTTTTAAAATCAATGTATATTGGATAATAGATTCCATCTGATTGTTTTAATGGACAGGAAATTTTATGGACTAGAGAAAATAGTCATACTGTTAGACATGTGTCATTTTGATATTATAACCACTGTTCTCAACTGTGTTTATTATAAATGCAGATGTCATCGGTGTTCAGCTACTGATAAAGTTAGATAAAAAGAAGGTAGCTTGGGGTTGTGTTTTTATCCAAATAGAAGAAGGTGTTCCTTCTTTCTTCTCCTCCATGTTAAAAAACAGCATATTTGCAGCATGTGTTGATCCTGTTTATACTTAAAGCGTTCCTGTTTTCTTATACTTTTTGCTGCTCCTATATAATTTAACTTTTAACAGGCTATTTGTCTAGGACTGCAGAAAAAGAGAGAAAACTTATAAAAGTCTAAACCTCAGTGAAAGAAAAGCCAGATCCCAGAGGAAATTTCTGCTGTTACCAGCGATTCAACCATATAGAAATGTATATAAGATGCTAAGCCTGACCCAGTCACAGAGAAAGGACTGAGAAAGACCAGAGTACAATATCTCTCAGTGTAGATGATGATCCGATTATGCATTTATGTAACTGTGACACTACAAAAGAAATGTGGGATATGGTGCAGAAAGCACATAAGAGAGCTAATCTAAGCAATAAGCTGTATTTAATAAAAAAAAGTAGAACTAAACTAAACTAGTGAAAGGCCTACACATGCAGGATTACATAAGATGTACCTTAGAGATGGTTGAGTGTTTTTGCTGCATAGGAGAAGAAATAAAAGACTTCCACATAGCAGCCTTGCTACTCATTGGTCTCCCAGACAGCTATTGGAAACTAATTGATGCCAGATCAGATGATGAACTGACATTAGAGTGTGTTAAAGGAAATGTAGGGATGAATGCAATGGCAAGATAGAAAATTCAATTAATCATGATACAGCATTGAGAGTTCAGGACTGTATTATTAAAAACACTAGTCAGAGGCCAAAAAAAAATGAATGTTTTGTGTGCAAGAGACCTGGTCAATTAAACGCAGATTGTAAAGTCTGGTAAGCCAGAATGAGTCAGCTAAAGAAACAAGATGCAGGCAAAAAGCAAACAGTGCTATAAAAGAGCTGGAAAATACTTCTAATGCTGAATATGCTTCAATACAAACACAGGCACAGTGATAAATATTTGGTGTATTGTCTCAGGAGCTACAAGTTATATGACAACTGCTAAAAATGTCTTTACACAGACCAAAGTAATTTAAAAATAGCCACAGCTATTGATCATTTTATAGTCTCAAGGAATAGGAGAAGATAATATTTACTGTCCATCTCTACAACATTAACCAGAAAGATACTTATAAAGAATGACTTACAGAGATGTCCTTCCTTGTCTATCCTCCATGCGTTATGAGTTGTTACACAGGATGCATGAATGCTGCCAGATCCAGTGCGACTCAGCTGGGTAATTGTGTCTTAGCAATGTGAATAAGATGCACAAGCAGACTTTGCTGATTAAAATGATATGCGGCATGTGTATGTTCTGTGTGCGTCTGGGTCTGTAAAAATCATCACAATGGAATGTGGTGTGGGGAACAGCGACTGACACTGTAAAGCAGGATTTTGTATACAGGTACAGGTGCAGTCACACACAACATACACATGCCGCATGTCATTTTAATCAACAAAGTCTGATGTGTGTCTTATTTATATTGCATTGCAAATAAGACGCATTTGTGTTGAAAAAGATGCTCAATACAATGCTTGGCATGAGTAAACTCGCACCAAACTAGGTATAACTAAAAGGACTGTTTAACGTGACTACAACAACAATGACACCAATGACACAAACACATAGGTGCCTAATCTTGACACCAACCTGTTGACTGTGAAAAAGCTTATTAAGCAAGCAATGTTGTGACATTCAAAGGTGATAAATGCATTTTACAAATGGTAGACACACACTTGCAGAAGAAAAAAACACAAATCAATTGTATCAGTTAAATTGTAATGAAGCTGTTAATGCCGCTAAGCTGAAATATATTAACAGTATTCATGTATTGCACTGTCCTCTAAGACACAGAAATCCAGAAGCAATTAGAGTATTAGCCCGAGAATAGCATGCAAATGGTATAAAGATTGATCCCTGCACCCAAGTAATGAAATATGTAAGCTGGGAAAATGGCAAGATTTTTTTTTCCAAAAACCACTAACAGCAGAGCTAAGAAGCATCTTGACCTTATTCACACAGGTGTATGTAGACCTATGACAAATGTGACCACAGGACAAAATAAATATCTTCTCACATTGAATAATGATTATTCAATGATCAGAACACTTTAGCTGCTGCACAGTAAGAATGAAGACTCAGAATGGAATTATGTTCTAGACAATACCATACAATCCAGAGAAAAATGGTGTCACTGAGGGGATAAATTGTGAAAGTTTGGGGAGCATGCTCTTTGATGCAGATATGAGAGCCTATGTAATCAGACAGCTATGAAACTTATGAACAGGACCCCTATAAAGTTTAAACTGAATCTTGAGGACAATACCAAAGGAAGTGTCTTTGGGGACTGATTTCTTGCCAAATCAACCAAGCATCCATAGCCCCAGTAGCTAATGCCATCTGAAGATTGTCTATGGGCTAAATAACACTCAATTCACAGGGAGCGGGATCTGTAGGATCGTAAATCTTGCAATAAATGGCTGCCCATGTGTGGCCAGCAGAATGTACAGTAGTGCGATGGGGTCCCGAAAGAAAAGTAAAATGATCGCATTAGCAATCACTCCACTTCTAACACATCATAGGGCCGGCCTGCTTTTGAAGCCCCAGTCCCTGGATGTAATTTTTCATACATTCGGGTGAACCTTATTTTTTTATTGCCATGATAAGCAGCTATAAGAAATTATAATTAACAGATCTAAAACCCGATAATTCGTAAATATGCTACTAAATCTCGTAGCTGATACTGAAGTAAAGTAAATTGTTGCTTTTACCTAACACTCAATAATGCTGAGACTGGACCATACCAACTGTAAAATTGCAGATTAATATCAATCTCTGATTGTACAGTAATATTAAAGGACTGGAAGCCTCTTAAAAACCTTGAACATGTGAAGATGTATTCCAAATTGCTCTTTTTGCCCCTGTAAGTTGGGGTTTCAATGATTAATGATTTAATAAATTAGAAATTAATGTCTTGCATTGGTAACGTCTTACCAATGTTATTGTGTTATTGTGATAATTGTTATTTAAATTTGCTTATGTTGAAAGCAGGGTCTTCATTGTGTTCCAGATAATAAACCTGATAACAATTCTGCAGATCTGTGATTACTGTATCTAAAGTACTGAAGAACTGTTAACAGGACCCTGAATGGGTGGCATTTTATTCCATCCTGTTACACATGTACTAACATTTATTTATATAGCCATAGCATATTGAGCATAACTTTACAATTTGGAAACACACACAGTAATAAACAACACTGGGTTTAAACAAAACGGACAAAATGTAAAGGGGGTCCTGCTCACAGGCTTACAGGTAAATCAGAGTTTCATAGCTGTCTGATCACATGGCAGTATAGGGTTGGGGATCAGAAGGTGATTTGATCATAGAAAGAGAATATATACAATGGGGTATATTTACTAAAGTGCGGGTTTTTAGAAGTGGAGATGTTGCCCACAGCAACCAATCAAATTCTAGCTATTATCTTCTAGAAGGTGCTAGAGAAACGATAAGTAGAATTTGATTGGTTGCTCTGGGCAACTTCTCCACTTCTAAAAACCCACACTTTAGTAAATATACCCCATTGAGTGAACGGTGTAGAAGGATGGTAATCAGGGAGAAAAGCATTATAGGTAATAAGGTAGATCTGGAATTTGGCAAAATTGCCCAAATGAGTATTTTTCCAAAGCCATTGTTTGAAATTTTGGTGACTAGGGAAAACTCTTTTTGTACGAGGGAGGGAATTTGGCACAGGCCAAATGAAGTCATGTAACTTGGACTGTTTGCAAATAAAGCAGACATTGGGCAAAGTGGAGGGATCAAGTTGGGAGATCATATAGAAGTGTATTGTAGCGCTTGGAGTGTTTTAGTCAATCTACTAGATGTTCTAATTAACTCTATACAAATGGTATAGGATATCATAAAAATAAATTTTTACTGGTCATATTATATAAAAAGAAGAAAATATTCACATTTAAACATTAACTTGCAGTTTCAATAAAAATGTAATGTAAGCACTGAGAGGTACACCAAGTTGTAACAAAACCTGCATCTATCAGTCAAAGATTCCAAAAAGCCTCCAGTTGGAAATAAGTGAAATGTTAGTAACTCCAGATATGTCCATATACAATACTCCGTGTTGTGGACGGATTGGTTAGAATAATGTCCAGTGGAGTATAATCCGTATTTAATTCTGATAGTAATGAAATGTTCAAGCAATTTGCCCAATTAAAAATCTTTTTAGAGGCACGAACTATATTCCTATGATTACCCCCTTTGTTCAACAGGTAGTAAGATGTCAAAGTGGCATACCTGTATTTCCCTGGTACAGTCACCGGGTGGGGAAGCTGTACAGGAGGAGAATGTACGGGTGGGGAAGCTGTACTCCAGGAGAATGTTAAGCCGGGTGAGCTGATCTGAGAGAGCTGGATATGTCTCCCATCAGCCGACAACAAGATTGTTTCTATGTGGCAGAGTCCTGGTCCAAAGTACAACCAGAGCCGGGTATCGGATCATTTTAAGTGAGTTTCTGATGGTCTCAAGCCAGTCGGTTCAGGTGTAGTGGGAACCGAGAGCTGGGCAGCTGGAGTTAGCCGCTAGTGCCATGTGTAAGTCCGTAGCTCTGTCTGCTTGATAGGCTGGCTCACCCGTGGTAGGCAGCTGGGCGTATTAAAAATTCCTCTGAGTCGGCTTTGGAATTACCGGTACATGGCAATGCAGGTGCACATATAAGTTGAAAGCAGTACCCCTCAACTGCAAGAGAGTTGGGAGATACTTTGTGTCCAAGGAAAGTATGCATATTGGCATAGTTTTTTTAATGGCATACATTATTTGTAGTATTTTAGACTGGATTTGGTAAAGTACAGGCAACCAACTGCTGCAATCAAAACCGAATGTAATAGAGAAAGTCTGGTTAAGAGAAGAAAAGTAAGATGACATCCAAGGTAAAATATCAGAACTAACAATGAAATATCCAGAAACTATAGATACATTTGGGTAACATCCGCATAAAGATTATACTGAGACTGTGGATTGGCACACTAGCTCACATATACTGGTGCTGCCCAAATATGAAGACTCCCATACAACACTATTGTGTGCACTCAATTCTTTTGAACTACCAAAACAAATAAGTTTATTATTTATTTTACCACCCTATATATTAAAGGCAGGTAATGTCTCCTTAGTCAGTGCAGTCTCTGTGGGGTATTTGGAACAAAAGCCTGACTGCAGAATTCCCAATAAGTTGTGTGATGAAGGAAGCATGTGATGCAAGTGTAAAGGCGAGTATCCACTAGATGATATGCTCCATGTTTGCCCTGCAGTGCCGGGCTCAATATGGTTAACGACATTGAGCATCCACACTGAACGATATCATTAACGATATTGTTCAGTGCCGGGACCCTCCTTCATCCCCGTACTTGCAGAACCTGACGATATCGTCAGGTTGCCCTGCAAGTGCAGGCGATGAAAAATATCGCCAACGACCAGCGGGAGCGCGCATCGCTGGTCGATGACGGCATACCGACTAGAAGATATTGCAGACGATGAACGATAACAATATCGTTATCGTTTGAAGCGTTGAATTTATCATCTAGTGGATACCTTAAGACGCTTGGGGGGGGGGCATGGAAATGGAGAGTAAGATAGGCAGAGATATTTTTTTATAGTTGGAGTAGTAACCGTATGCTTGTATATGCATGAAACTAGAGAATTCACTTTTAATCCAATATTTCCAAGACAGGGTTGAGAAATTATTAAGGCATAATTTTCCATGCAAGAATGCAAAATCTACTATTTTATGAGCATTTTATAAGATTCACATTGAAATTGATCATAACATATTGATGTGTGTTTCAAGTATTCAAATTATGCTGCAGTAATTGAGTGGACATTCCCTACATAGCCCATAGACATTACCAGCCATCTATTGTCACCATCAATGTATCTTCTGCATGTTTCTGGCCTGTGTTCTATGTGTGTCAGTTCTCTGGGTGACCTTGGTGGAATCAGATTTCCATGACTAATCTGCTGCATTTGATTTACTTATTTGATTTTCATAGATTAATATTGTTTTTGGCTACACTTTAATACAATTATAAACTGACTATCAGTGTTGATAAAAAGAAAAGTCAGTATCATTATCAGACTGCATTACATAATTCAGTCCCTCTTCGTCCCCAGAAAAAGGTGTAAATAGAGATAAAGTACTCATGCATGTTGTGTGACTGAGTACGTCATATCTCATGTCTATGTAGACATCCCAAATGTAGCTGTCATGCATTGCTAGAGTAAATCAATAGACAGGAGCTACTATATGGAACAGAAATCTTTGTCATATTTGGCGATACGTAAATAGCTCATGCCATGCTGTGAATGAAGTATAAAAGGCAAAAGTTGTGCATTATCTTTAGTGTGCAGGCAGCGATGGCCAAGGTTATCCTGCTCACCGGTACGTGCATAATGGAGAAAAAAACAAATAACTTGACATCACCAAATAACTGTAGCAACTTGTAATTATGAGTCTGTTATGAAAGTCCAAAAGGTGCAAAGTGAGAACAAATCTAAAAACTATAATTTCTACAGGAATAGCTGAATAATATTTCTTGTCTGTTTTATTTAGGGTTGGCACTGGTGCTGGGCTCTCAGCTGGGTGAGTTACAGGCTCAGTTATGTATATCTCATCTTGCTTTACAATATGAATGTTGTACTTCATTCTGGATTTTTTAGTAAGGCAGCGGAGAATGTTTTACTCTTAAATGCTACCACAATTCAATGACAAAAGATTTTGGGGCAAACTCAGTTCACCAAAGATCCTCAGCACTTATATGCATTTGTGAATAATAACTACGTTAATTTGTCATTTTTACTATGACGTTGTACTGTCTTACATCAATGTTTGTTTATTTTGAACACCTTAATACATTTTAGGACTATTCTCAATCAAGGGTGGAACTGGCAATTGAGGCAGTATCCTCCGGACACCCACCCTGAAGGGGGCACCACTCCTCCATTGTCCCAGCTTCCATGGTCCCTGAGCAATAAACGCCCGAAGCCCCCGCTTCAGGTCCTGGGCTTGCTGCTCTGACTGACAAGCAGAGGAACTATCAGCATAGGTGGTGCAGCACTCCCACTCAGTGTCCTGGTCAGATTTGTTGCTCCTGATCGCGGATGGAACGTAAAGTCTGATAGACTTTGCATAATACAACAGCAATTTTTCCACTTGCTCTCTTAAAAAAAAACTTGTTACCTAGAAATGTGGAAGATTTTTTTTCTAATAATGCATTTAAATGCAAATTTCTACTAAATGATAGCAACCAATCAAATTGTGATTTCATTGTGAAACTTGCATTAGACAGATACTAGGTAATTGCTGATTGGATGTTTTGGTTTAGTGTACCTTATGCTGGCCATACACTCTGCAATTATCGGGACGATCCGCCCGATATCGGCGGATCGCCGCGATAATTGCAGCGTGTATGCGGGCGACCGAGGGTTAAATATTGCTCGGTCGGGCATGCTGGATTGGTTTCAATGAATGGAAACCAATCCACTGTATAAATATTATGCATTTTAATGTTTTGTATCTACAATTGAATAGGGAAGTGGACATACTATTTGTCAGACACTTTCTCTGGCTATTTCAGTTCATAGTTTACACTTGATGCAAATTTAAAAGGAGCCAAAACAAATCACACCAGCACATCTACAAGGCCTTTAGTCCACACCTTATTAATGCTATAAAGCAATGCACTTAATCAGAGTCTAATAATCATATTAATCTGACATACTACATTTAATGTTATAGAGTGGAATGAATTTTCCAGTTTTTCTAGCATACAGTGAAACTTGGTGCCTGGTCAGAAATACAGGGGACAATTTAATTACAGGCGATGTATATGATGTTCTATTTTGGAATGGCTCATCACGTCCATCCACTTCACATGTTTTCCTTTGCATATCATAGAGCAGGGATTCCCAACCACGGTCCTCAAGGCACACTAACAGTCCAGGTTTTGAGGATAGCCATACTTGAGCTCAGGTGACTTAATTAGTACCTCAGTTATTTTGATTTAACCATCTGTGCTCAAGCCTGGATATCACTAAAACCTGGACTGTTAGTTTGCCTCGAGGACCGAGGTTGGGAAACACTGCCATAGAGGCACCAAGGAAAACTGGTGATGTTGGTGGTACCGTCACTGGCTGATATGAGCACACACAAACGCTGCAGTAATGCTCGGCGGCACATGGGTCATAGGTTCAAATCCAGCAAAGGCCCTATCTTTGTGGAGTTTGTATATTCTCCCCATGTTTGCATGGGTTTTCACTGTGTGCTTCAGGTTTCTGCCAAAAACATTTATCACTTAGGGGTCTACTTACTAAGCTTTGTTAGGAGATAAAATGAACGATGATAAGGTACCAGCCAATCGGCTCCTAACTGCCATGTCACAGACTGTGTTTGAAAAATGGCAGTTAGGAGCTGATTGGCTGGTACCTTATCACCGTTCACTTTGTCTCCTAACAAAGCTTAGTAAATAGACCCCTTAATCTCATGCAACAAATTTTGATTCACCTAAAGTTTGTAAGCTTGTGAGCAGGGCCCTCTTTCTGTCTGTTAATATCCTGTATTGTTTTATTACTATGTACCCAATTGTAAAACAGAACAGAATATGCTGATACTATATAAATAAATGTTAATATTATATAAATAACCATTAATAAATAAATACTCTGTTGGGATCCCAGAAATACTCCCCCAAATGGCAGTGCCCCAGAAATACCAGGAGAGCAGGCACGTATGATTACAGTTACATTCATAGATGTGAAAGTATGCCATGCCCTGAGATGACAAATAAGATCTTTTCTTCCCTTTGTCGCACACAGCCTTAGCCTATGAGTTGACATGTTATTTTAGCAACTCAGCCCAGTACAGAAATGGACTAGGAAAATTTAAGCCTGATAACATTGACCCATGTCTGTGTACTCACCTGATCTACGCCTTTGCCGGAATGTCCAACAACCAAATCTCCACCTTAGAATGGAATGATGTCAATCAATACAAAGTTCTGCAGGACCTAAAGAAACAGTATGTAGTATTATGGCAATGTTCATATCATGGGTATAGAAGTGTACAACAAAAGCCCTTTTATTGTCTATGGCTAATAACTCTGTATGGTCATTGGCTTGAAAGATCCTAACATATACATTAAAAGTAAAATGTTCAGAAATACAGAATGAAAGAAAAATGCAGTCTTACCTGTTAGCCTGATTTTGTAGTGCAATAGAGTTATCATATATTTATGGTACTCAGGAGCAGAGCCGTAACAAGACTTTTTGGTGCCCTGTGCCAGAAAGAGCATTGGCATCCCCCTCATTTTTCAAAAGGACATAATGCACCCAAAGAAGGGCCATGGCATCATGGGGAAGGGCCAGGGAAGATATAGGAGAGGGCAGGAGGTGCTGGGGATGAAATAAGAGAAAGTTATAAGTAAGAATTATAATAAACAGAAATTTGACAGGCCCAAACAACGCCCCCTGACCTGTGGTGCCCTGTGCGATGGCACCGGTCGCACTACCCTAGCTACGGCCCTGCTCAGGAGACTACAATCCAATCACTCAGATCTATAGAGCTGTAGTCTTCTTCTCATTGCACCTCCACCCCTTCTTATTCCATGGAAGACAGACAAGTGGTGCCCCACTGTTGGAAACTGCTTTAATAAATTTATTTTAATAAATAAATGGGTCCATTTTAATAAATGGTTCTTTAATTTAGATATTCTTAATGGAATGTGTATGTAATGCCGGCTGTCGGGATGCCTCCTGTCAGAATACCGACAGTATCATCCGGATGGTTGGTATCCTAACAGTGGTCGGGTAAGTATACCCCCTCCCCCCTTCCCCCACTAACTCTAACCCTCCCTTCTTGAAGCCTAACCCTAAACCTCCCCACCCCGCACCCTAACTCTCCCTGTTAGTGCCTAAACCTAACCCCCCCCTTCGTGCCTAAACCTAACCCTGCCCCCTTAGTGCCTAACCCAAAACCCCCAGTGTTGCCTAACCCTCCCCCCCTAGGGGTGCCTAACCCTAACCTCCCCCCAAAACCTATCCCTATCCCTGCTCCCTAAACCTAACCCTCCCCCCACGCAGCTAACGCTAAAGGCGCCCTGGACTTACCTTGCTTGGTCTGGCGTCCTTTGGTGTTCCGGCGTCTAGATTATGATAGACATCAGTTTTTCGGAGCCTATCTTAAGTCTCTTGGCGGGATTTTAGTGTAGGTATTGAGACCGGCAAAATCGCTGCCGCCGGTCTCATAACTACATCCCATTCTGAATATGTTATTCAGTACAGCCACTGGAGTATCTACAATGGGTGCAGGGTGTGCCCACTTTGCACAAGGTGGGTCCACACCGCAATCCCTGCAGATATTGAATATACTGTACTTACCTGGCAGTCGCAGTTGAACAATGGCACTGTGCCAGAGTCTGCACTGGAGCAAGAAGGGGGGCCTGCACGGAAATTGCACACAGGACCTCCCCTCTGATAAAATGCCCCTGAGTACAGTTACAGTATATGCAGGCTTAATTATAGATAGAATAACTATTCGCACCTGAACACTGAAGGAATAATGCTACTTCACAAGCATAGCTCAAAAAAGAAAGAACTTGTGATACACACGCATTGCATTTGACCATGAGTGATATATATTTTGAATTGACGTCATTTTTAAATCAAACAAACAAAAAGTAGTTGTACATACTAGAGATGTGCGCGGACCCTCATGTTTTGGTTTTGGATTACTTTACAAAAATTAATGAAAGCATCTAAAATCATGTAATTTTCTTTTGTTATAGTATTATTAACATCAATAACATTCATTTCCAGTCAATTTTGACCACCTCAAAGCACCTGAAATCACGAGGGAAGGACTTAAATGCAACCTTTTTTTTTGAGCCAAGATCCAACCTGCGGGAAGACCCGAGCCAGGACTCAGGGCCTGATTCAGACCCGGTCGCAAGCGCTGAGCGCTCGCAACTGGGTCGATGGTGGCCCAGAGAGCATGCGCACGACGCACGCCCCCTTTGGTGGGCGAGCCAGGGGGGTGGCTGCCCAGATGGAGGCGTTCCCATGAGAACGCCTACCGTCTGGGGGCGGCCCCACTGACATCACAAGTGATGTCAGTGGGAGTGCTTTCGGCTCTGTTTGAGCCGAATGCTCTCTGGGGCTTGAGGCAACGAGACCCTACCACAAGGGTCTCGTCGCAAGCCCGATGGCATCGCGACCATCTTCCTGGCCACTCGCTATAGCTGTGGGTGGTCACCCACAGCTATGCGAGCGGCCAGGAGGCCGTTCTAAATAAAAAAAAATGACTGGCCCTGATTCAGAGCGAGTGCTCTGTCAGAGCGTCCGGCTCTGAATCAGGGCCTCAGTTCTACTAAGAACCCCAAAGTGATACGAGTTGAGTCTCAGTTCAACTCAGAACCCCAATGCTCGCGTGTGTTTGTTTTTCAGCAAAACTGAACCGCTCATTTTGTAGTACATATTACATGTCATTTTATTTTAAGCTTACATTTTTAAGGTTAAAAAAAAAGAAAAATATAAAAGTTACAATATTTTTTATAGAATGTACGTTTATTGCATATCATGACCAAAATAGAATATCTATTGTCTCTTTTTTAGGAATAGCAACTTAAAAACCCTGATATCTATTGGAGGATGGAACTTTGGCACTACGCCGTAAGTACAATGTTTTTCTTTTTTTAAAATCTCAAGGTAATTTTTCTTTTACTCTAACTTTTTTTAAATGATACACTGCTCTTACTCACTACAGCTTTACTGCCATGGTCTCATCATTCAAGAACCGTCAAACATTTATAAAATCAGTGATTAAATTTTTACGGGAGTGTGACTTTGATGGGCTCGATATTGACTGGGAGTATCCTGGTGCCAGGGGTAGCCCCCCAAGGGACAAGCATCTGTTTACCATCCTGGTGCAGGTAAACCAAAATTACTATGATTCCTTTAAATCTATTACAGATATGATTAAGGCATATCAGACCACAGTATAGGCTGTGTTTTGTCTTTTTTTTTGAGTTTCTTGCATGTATTTTATTTTTATCTTTTCAAGAATAGTTTTATTCCAAGCAAAGGGTAAAACACATTTGACATATTTAGAATGATAATTACAGATTATGCAAAAAAAAATAAAAAATTGCATGGGGGAGAGGAAGAGGAAGGGAGAGGAGAGGGGTATACCGCTCGTGTGACACATTTAAATGGTGTACAGAGACACCACATATAGACGAATATTGCAAAGGAATATCAGGGGTTCCACGTGTTTGTGGAACAATAGTGTTTTTTTAAACAAGATGAGTAGATTTTGTAAACAGGGCAATATCCAATGAACAGTGATAAAAACTCCAGCCCTTAGTAGAAAAAACATAAATTTATAAAGGGATATGACTTGTTGGGGACAGGGCCGGTAACAGAAATCTTGGGGCTTGGCACACTCATATTTTTAGAGTCCCCCATGCCCCCCAATTGGTACAGGCCAATCAGCCTTTACAGCCTTTGGCTCATACCCCGTTGTCTCTCCAGTCTCACCTCTGCATCTCTCCAGCATCATCCCCATCTTTATCCTCCAGTACCATCCCTGCCATGTCTCCCCAGCAACATCCCTGCAGTGTCTCCCCAGCACGATCCCTGTGTCTCTAACCTCATCTCCCCTGTATCTCCTTCTCCAGCCATTGGCTCATCTCTCCTGTGTCTCTCAGCCTCATCCCAAGTGTGTCTCAGCCTCATCCCCTAATGTCTCTCAGACTCACCCCCCCTGTGTTTCTCAGCCTCATGCCCCCCTGTGTCTCTCAGCCTCATTTCTCCCGGTGTCTCTTAGCCTCACTCCCGTTCTCTCCCAGTCTTACCTCCCCATGTCTCTTTGCCTCTTCCCCCTTGTGTTTCCGGCCTCACCCCTCCTGTGTGTCTCAGCCTCGTCCCCTGCCTGTGTCTCTCAGCCTCCCCCTCCCCGTACTTCTTCCTCTCTCAGCTTCTTCCTCCTTCTGTGTCTCAGACTCATCCCCTCTGTGTCTCTCAGCCTTACTTCCCTTGTCTCTCAGCCTCATCCCTCCCTATGTCTCTTACTCTCGTCCCCTCCATGTCTTCAGCACCATCCCAACCTGTGTCACTGCATCTCCATTCCTCCCCACCCTGTGCCTCTCTATCTCCGAGTCCATAATAGCATGCATTTAACACTTGCTCCTCCTCTTTGTGGCTCCTCTGTGATCCAGAGGTGCGACGTCATGACGTCACCCACTCTATGTGGAAAAAAAACACAAGCTTCGTTGTGTAAGCTGGCAGATTCCTTCTTTCTGCGTGTGTCCTGCTGAATATTGCAGCGGCACAGGCAAGGGGGTACATGTACTTGACTCCCGAGATTCCTAAAAGTCTGGGGCCCAATGGAATCTTGGTGCCTAGTACAAGTGTCCCCCTTGCATCCCATGTCACCAGCCAGGGTGGGGAAAGGGAGAAAAGTTGAGGCTAACTTGGTAAGGGAATGCATATGATTTGAAGTGGGTTCTAGGTGTATAATTTTGTTTTCATTAAATGTAAACATTTCTATTATTACAATGTAATACACAGTAATCAGAAGGGAATATAAGTATAGCATTACAGTTCAAGTGAGAAGTCCTAAAACTCCAATTATATGAAAAATTAGGTATACTATTCACAAACTCACTGTAGCAGGCTTTAAGAACATAAGGAATGTTGGTACAGTAGTCACTATTTTCCTTTGGCTACTAAATTCATGACATATTTACCTGTTTATTACGTTACTCCAGGAAATTAAATCAGCTTTTGAAACAGAAGCTTTAATAACTAAAAGACCAAGACTCATGGTGACTGCTGCAGTGGCTTCAAGTATCTCCAAAATCCAGTCAAGTTATGAGATTCCTGAACTTGCTAAGTAAGAAAAGTCATATGTCTATTTACTGTATATATCTGTCTATTTATTTATCTTCAAGTCCACAACCATCTCATACATACACTGGGCCTGATTCAGATTTGTTTGCAAAACCCAATGGCTTGTGTACAAATCCGATGGCAGGTGGACTGCATGTTCGATGGATGGGGATCCGATGCCGGCAGGAGGTGTCTTGTGTCCTCAGTTGCCTCCTGCAGCATTAGAATATTTGCTCACGGCAGCCACATCCAAAGATGCAAATGCTATGTACATAGCGTACACCTCTGAATCAGGTCTACTGTACAGTTTATTTTTATTCTTTAAATGCATTTCTACAGGAAAGGTTGATACAGAGATAACTGCAATTCTGTCCCAAATTGCAGTGGTAAAGTGCATTCACTAACAAAACTGCAATTACATACATATACAAAGTCGCAACTAGTAGCATACGCACTATGTTTGTGTCCAGCGTATGTCACATAGACTTACACCAATGCTCTTAACTATTTATTTTGCTTGTGATATATACATATGCTATTAGGCTTCAACAAACTGTAAAAAAAACTTCTCTAATTCAGCAGGTACACTTTTCTACATGTAAGAAAAATTGTGCTAAAATATGCAAATTTATAATATATATGCATAAGTAACAAACTAAAGTACCTATCAGTGTCAATGGTGCATGCAGAATCAGCCAATCAGAAGTGTAGTGTCAGTGCTGATGACTATCATCATCATTGTTGTGTATTAGCACCTCCCCTCACATAAGCATCTGCAGGTGTTCCCAATTGTACAAACTGTCTCTTACTGTAATCAGCCTACCTTAGGCCAACCCTTCTCACAGCCATCCTGTCACTCCAGGTGCAAGCAGGTGTAAGTGACAGAACATTAGTGCATATGTGTGCTGCAAGTTTTCTAAGTATACGCAATGAGGGAGCCTCTAAATGTTTACTGTAAAAATATTTTGTGTAAATCCAAAGTCTAAAAATGCAAATATAAAAGGTAACATTCCATACTACACAGAGCTTTGGATTACATCCATGTTATGACTTATGACCTGCATGGCTCTTGGGAAGGATACACTGGAGAAAATAGCCCACTGTTTGCAAGGCCTGGAGAAACGAGATATAGCTCCTACCTTAATGTTGTAAGTATTAAAACAAATATGGCAAAACTTCATGTCTGTGGAACATTTTGCATATTTTTCAATTCTAAATGACAAAGATTAATAAGAGACTGAGGGGCATTATAATCAAAATAATATTGCGGATGTTTTCGGTGGATACAGAAAACAGTCATTTTGGAGAGCTACCTGCAAATATTAGTATGTTAATACAATATTAATATCCGCAGAATAAATGTAGATCCCCCGATTTCTATAGCAAAAGCAGTCACCATAGGTGTCAACGGGGACTGCTAAACTGTGAAAGTTACCAAATCTACCACCTGTGAGATTGGCCTCTGTAGCTAACACTATCTTAGTAGCTTACAGGCTACTGAATTGCATTTTTTACGTGATACAAAAGCTTCGCATTACACTTGCTCAATCTATCCCAGGTATATAGTGATAAGCGGCAGCTGTCACTTTGCTTCTAACTCTTCACTGGGACAGGCTCTTATAGGAGCCCATGTCCCGGTAAGAATCATTTGGCATAATCCAATATCTTTATAATTTTTTATTGCCACAATCCGGCGATAAGAAATTATATTTAATAGGGCAAAATTATTATTGGTAAATATACCCCTAATGATACAATTGACCATGACTGCTGTCTATCTATCAATCTGTCTGTCTGCCCATGCAATTGTGTGGCTCTACTGTATAGGAATAGTATTGAGTATTGAGTAAGTGACAGTTATTCAAGTTCTTTTCTTCTAGTATTACGCCATTAACTACTGGAAGAATCATGGTGCACCAGCTTCAAAACTTCTTATTGGCTTCCCAACCTATGGACGTACCTTCCATCTAAAAAACCCATCTGATACTGCTGTTGGAGCGCCAACTTCAGGGCCAGGACCAGCTGGTCCTTATACCAGACAACCTGGTTTATGGGCTTACTATGAGGTAGGTGGCAACAGAGTCATTTTAAGACATCTGTGGGTCTCTCCCATCTATTTTTGACAATACCCCCAAATTGTATCTTAATCATTTAGTGCATCAATCATATATGCTCTGTGCTAGCTAGGCACAGATGTAAACTTCAGATTAGAATTTCAGATCACACACTTACTGCTCACAAAATAGCTTTGCCCTCGCCGTTATCCAGTTTACTAATGTGCTCATTGTACACAAATTACCATTTGCCTTCAGCTGCTGTAACAACATTTTTCAATACAGATCAAGAATAAAATAAATTATTCTAAATAGTACTACTGTATCCCTATATGTGTGAATGGTGTGGATTTGATACAACTCAAATGTACAACATCAATTTTGTTTGAATAATGTACTGTTTCATACAATTATTAATACAAAGTTTATCCCATATAAACAGATCTGCACTTTTCTGAAAAATGGAGCTATTAGTGAATGGTCATTTGCGGAGGATGTCCCTTATGCCTACCAGGGCAGCGATTGGGTTGGATATGATAATGCTAACAGTTTTCAAATTAAGGTACATTTCAATATTACAATTATACAACCACGAACAATAAATTCAAAGTATTATTCTTTGTTCATGTAAGTTTATTATTGTTATTTTGGTGGATTTTTTTTTAAAGTAGAATTAAAAAAATTAAATCTGAAAAAAATTATATTTTTTGTGGCTTTTCCTAGTAAACCTATTCACTACAATTGTTACAGAAGCTCTTTTCACAGTTGGTGGCATGTTAAAATAAGCCTATCACTTTTAATTGTCTACTAACAAATTATGGTTAAAATACTTCTACTTCTCCTGGTCTGTGACAGACACATGGATGCTGTGTTTTTTCATGATAAGGAACTCAAAAAACTTAAATGCTGTATGTGCCTACATATATTGGGCAAAGTAAGTGCCACATTTTATTGACAATTCTTGGCTTCCAAAACAGATGTCCCAAGTTCAACACAGGAAAAGACAAATGAGCCTAAAACTGTAGTTGGTGATTCCAGCCTATGTTTTCACTCACTTTTTGGGTGGTATTTTAAATGAATAATTGATGAAAGAAATTGGTATGAATCATTCCCTAAAGATTTTTTTCGGTGATTTGTCTCTTATAATGTATGAGGTTGAGTAGTATTTTGAAATGAATGAGAAAAAGGAGGCCATAGTGTGAACTGCATAAATTATAGTGTGATATATTCTGATGTATTTATGCTGACCTTATTCAGGAGAAAATGACATACAGTAATGGACAGAGGTTTCTGTGCAGGTTCACAAACTACGGTGGGATTGGGGTGTGTTTGCTTCTGGATAGGGCTTTGGAAACTGCCACTTTGGAAGGCCAAAACAACCTTTAGTTAATGTTTTAGCTTGAGAACCTGCCGACAATCTGCAATGGGTTTTGGCAGGTTTGAAATGATAGCAGACTTGCTGCTTTGTAAATCTCGCCCTTGGTTACAAATGTACCCTCTGATACACACTATGCTCTTTGTTAGTTAACTGTTAACTCACCGGCATTCAAATGGTTAACATAGCCTACCCTAGCAAGCACAAAGTCAATACAGTTAAACTAAATAAAGCTTAGCACCATCAAGCAACTTTACTCTTTAATAAAGTGCTGTGAATTCATTAGAGTAACAAGGACAACACTTATTAAATATTTGATTTAGTATAGCGAGTTACATACAGGGCATTGGATTTAATAATAATACTTAAAAAAAAACTGACATACAAAAGTGCATATACTGTACAGTCATAAACAAAAAGGATAAAAAATTACAAAGATAAAACAAGTAGTATAATGTTTATGACTCAGACCATACAATATAAATTGACAGATCTTTGATTTGATCAAGTTCCTAGATCTGACAAATTGTCATTTATCAACAGGGCGTCTAAATATTTTCCATTGCATTGGAAAGGCAATTAGATGAGCAGTGTAGATGCAGATGCTAATACAGTATGTTAATTATTGTTGGTAAAAAAAAATAGGCCAAAACCATCTTTATTCTCTATCTTTATACCTAGACACATAGTGCACCATCAATACAATGGTTATAACATTTTCATATAATTGGCAACCCAATCTATATATATAAATGTCCTGACTCATCAATGCCCAGTTCAAAGCTTTGGACCTAGAAACATGAAAATTGGGGAGTATATTCCTTCCATGAAGTAGGTGCCCACTCAGAATGGATTTTTCAAAATTTGAATCCTAAGTGGGTGAAAAGGGCTAAAATGTTTCCTCCCCCTGTGCAATGTCCTGCCTGACTGTCTCATTGTGGCTATATCACAGTTCATACTCAAACATCAACTGTCACCCCAAGTGCTGCCAAACATCACTGGCAGTTGGTGTAGCTCCACTATTTGAATAGTGAGGGAACGGAATGTGTTACTATACAGGTGAGGGAGGGGGATGTCATATGTGTTACTATGGGGTGAAGGAAGGGAATGTGTTACAACATGGACGAGGAAGGGGAATATGTTACTAGATGGGGTGAGTGGGAGTAATGTTTTATGACAGGTGAGAGAGGGGAATTTGTTACTACAGGTGTGAGTGGGGGTAATGTGTTACACTAGAGATGAGGGAGGGGAATGTGTTACTCCAGAGGAGAGGGAGAGGAATAAGTTACTACAGGTGCATGTGAGTGAGGGTAATGTGTTACTACAGGTTTCTACACAGGTGAGGGAAGGGAATATCAAAGGGAATGTGTTACAACACGGACGAGGGAGTGAAATGTGTTACTACAGAGGCGAGCGAGAACAATGTGTTACTACAGAGGTGAGGGAGTGAAATGTGTTAGTACACAGGTAGGGGAGGGTAATGTCTAAATATAGCAGTGGTGCATTACTATAGAGGTGAATGAATAATGTGTTACTGGAGTGGATAGGAAATGGAAACAGTAAATATTTAACGTCTACACAGGTGAAACTGAGAACATCAGCTAGTTTCAAATAATTGGCAACCCAATTCCCCAAATTTCCAAATTTTCATATAATTGGCAACCAATTTCCCAAATCTTGAAATATGAAGAAATGTGCTATGAAGTTTCCTATTTCTGATAAGTATATAAGTCTCAGTATTTTATGTATTTACACTGAGCCACATTTTCCCTGTTAATTGGCAGGAATGACACCTGCTGATAATCCTATTGTCACAGACTATGGGAAATTGATTTGACATTCACAGAACTGTGGCTGTATGGCCAACTGACAGAGATATGATAAGCTAGTTACCTAAAATGGCTAGTTATAGCAGGAGTACAATTAGCCTTGATCTAGTTATTATTGTGAAATTCAAAGAGTAATTAGCATTCCAGAAGACAGCTAGAAGAACATCTATGTGATGTAATAATTGATTGATGCTCCTATCTGCTGGAAAGGAATAATTTATTTATTGACTTATTATTAATATTAAATCTATAATAGGACATCTATTCACATCAACAGTGATCAAACTTTAAAAGTTATTTTCTAACATTCATTAATTTTTACATAAAAGTAGACATGAGCAGTTCACATTTGTAAACATCTGTCCCAAATAAGTTTTGGGGAAACAGAGTGAAATGAATCATGACACCATGGTCCATCAGGCTCTCAAATATTCCATCAGACCTGCACACATGCCCATCAGATCAGCCCACATGCCATCAGACCTCTACACACATCCTTATATGCCATTAGACATCCCCAAATACCCTTGCATACTGTCAGACCTCCACCCACATGCCATCAAACCCCCCATATGCCATTAGACCTAACCCCATATATCATCAGATTCATCACACTTGTGATCAGAATCCTCAACAGGGTAAACATTATGAAAGTTCTACTATATCCAAGACATTTACATATCTCATTCCATAATAACATTTCTTATTTTGTGGATCTTAGGTTTGTTGATATGGGTAGCCTGTAGGAGTAAGAAATGTGTATTTCCAGCCTATGCCTCATGTCATGGCTGGAGCTATGGTTGGAGGCATTCATGTCACTTTTCAATGTAAGCTCAGCGCTAGAGATTGTAAAACATAGTTTTTTGTTTATTTATTGCTCTTATAAACTGCTTGCTGCCTTCCCACTCCCTTTCCTCTATATGATAATTTAAACCCAGTAATTTTTATGCCTACTGTCCCAGGCCAAGTAATTATCCTTTATTTCACTAGACCCAGTAATTATTCCTCTTATTACACCAAACCCCATTATTATACCTCATATCACCCAAGACCAGAAAATGATCCCTTGCATCTCCCCAGACCTATTAATTATCCATCATATTACCCCAGACTTGATTATTAGCTGTTACATAACCCCTAACATGTTAATAACCCCATATTTTCTCAGATCCAGCCATTTCTCCTCATGTCACCCAACACTCAGCAAATGTCCTTCATAACATACCAGACCTGGTAAATATCCCTCACATCACCCTAGACCAGCTAAATTTCCCTGACACCACCTCAGACTGGATCGTTATTATTCATATCAATTATCCCTAATAACCCAAAATTGTAAAGTACAACAATATGTGATTTTGATCCTATCACTTTGGTGAATGAATAGTGTTGGTGCTGCTCCATGGGCAACAATTCTGTTAATTGCTATTGTTAGAGCAATCCTACTTTGACTTTGTTGGGATCTGCCATGACTTTGTCTCTCAATAGGGAAAATACTGTGGTTTTAAGTACCAAAGCCTAGTTCCACCTATTTTTTTTAAAATGGGGGTAAGTAACCTGCCACAACTCTCTCCTGTATTGTGGGGCTCCCTATTATGTATAGCTCCCCTAGCATTGTGCTATACAGATAGTCAATATGCTGCCTAAAATAGTACAAACTGACAAAAGGTTAAAAGTACAAAAGAAGTAAAAATGATAATAATGATGGCAAATAATGCAACTACAACTGATTTTATTTATATGATGATATTTGAGTTTTGAAACATCTTGGTCTGAAGCAACTACCGTATGTTTCCATCCTCACCCCCATTTATGCTAAAAGCTGGCTATGCCAATTTCTGACATGCCACGTGTTACTACAAATTATTCTGAAATTCCATTGAATCACCATTCCTGTGAAAATGAAATATAATATTTCCCCATGTCTGGTCCTTTTTCTTAAATGTAGGCCGAATGGTTGATGCAGAATAACTTTGGAGGTGCTATGGTTTGGTCATTAGATATGGATGATTTCACTGGTACATTCTGTAACCAGGGCAAATTCCCTCTGATCTCTACATTGAAGAGAACACTTGGCATTCAGTCCATTGGTGAGTCATTCTCTGTATAGTGAGCAGGCATAAATAAATACAGGTTACTCCTGAAATAGACAAAATTTAAATATGCTCATAAATAATACAGTGATTTCTTAAAAAGGTTTAAAGGGCAACTTTCGAAAATGTGAAAACTACAGTAATAGGAGCTTTGTAACCAGAACAATTTTAATTTGTCCATTAGACCTTAGAATTTTGGCTAGGCAGAGCTAGGATAACTAGCAGTTACATAATTAATATAGAAGTACAGTATGTCTCAAACTCTGATTTCTTTTTATAATATTAAATAAGAAATCTAAAAAATATTATTTTGCTGTAATAAAACTGCTGTTATTTTTCACCTTCACAATAGTTGTATTTAATGCATTCAGAAATGAGCATCATATTTTTGTTTTGTCTCACAGATTGCACTTCCTCACATCCACAAGCATCTATAACAGTTGCGCCAACCAAGACCCGTTCAGCTGGTGAACCTCACAATAATCCTAAAACCCATGACTCTAGCAGTAATCCAAAAAGCAGTGATCATCCACAGAGTAGTGATTCTGATTCTAAAAGCAGCCATTCTAGTAATATTTCTGTATTTTGTGCGGGCAAAACAAGTGGCTTGTACCCTGTGACAGGGAAGAAAAATGCCTTTTGGAACTGTTGGAAAGGACTCACCTATCAGCAAGACTGTCCTTTTAATCTGATTTTTAGTCAGAGCTGCCAGTGCTGTAAGTAATTCAGAAAAAAAATATTTACATAAAGGTCTAGTAAAGATTAAAATATGTGTACAATACAATTAAGTTATTGGATGCAAGGTGGCATACAATGTTACACAGTAGATGGAGTGCAGAAGAATGATCCGTTCTTCCCTTTAATCAATTTTCTATACATAGGATCTGGATTGCCAACACCAGGGTAATGATATGTATCTACAGTACAGGACTGTAAAGATGCAATGCTTTATCCTGGTGTCAGCAGTCCGGATCTTATGTATAAATAAATAGATTATATTGCAAAAGTTACATAGAAAATTATTCTAGCATTTCAGTGTATGTACTGTAAACACCATCATCAGGGAAGAGTGGGTCATCCTTCTGCACTCCTTCCACTGTGTAACATTGTATGCCACCTTGCATTCAATAATAATAAACAATAATGTACAAGATGTTCATTATTGTTAATCCCTGATGACAGAGTTTGCACACACCAAAATGTTGAATATATATAAACCATAAATACAGTATTAGCGCCACTCCAGTGATAAATAAGACACAACACCAAGGGAGTTATTCCAATAGTTTAGAACTTGTTATTTCATCAGGGATGGCTGCTGCTAGTTACATATATATATATATATATATATATTTATTTATTTGTGCTAAACAGCCCCTCTCGATGTGCCAGGTACCCCGCCGCATCTCATCCGTGTCGAGGTTTTTTTTCATTGAAAATGTGTGTCTTATTTACATCAACAAAACTGCTTTGCTAGATTACATTGATCAACTTGATGTGCGACATTTGTACATCTTTATGCAAATGAGTCTGAATCTGTATACAAAGTGCTCAGATGCAGCGGTCGCTGCTTTTTCTCACACCAAGTAGCAGCCATATAGATTTATTACTAACTAATAAGCTGCAAATAGCAGCAGCCATTCAGGTGGCAATGGGGTTTTTACATATAGTACAGTAGTGACTATAATATAGATGTATGACTAATAATCTGCTATTCATCTGATTTTTTTTTCAGGCATCAATTCTGCTCCTCCAGCAAAGAGCAACTCAGGTGGCAATGGGTTTTGTGTTGGCAAGGCAAGTGGTCTTTACCCAGTGACTGGGAAGAATAATGCCTTCTGGAACTGTTGGAAAGGGCTCACCTATGAGCAAGATTGCCCCGTTAACCTAATATTTGATCAGAGCTGTCAGTGTTGTAAGTAACTATAAAGGGATTCACTCATCAGCTTAGAATGATGGCACTTTATTAACAGTGGTTTGTTATGTATAACAATCATTTAAATACACATTTATTTTCCTAGCATATTCTCCTGCAGAACAGACTATGAGTTGATAGCTGTGGCTACTTAATTCTTAACCTGTGCACATACAGTAAATGATTTATTTTCTAAAATGGCTGACACACTAATCTATGTAGCCCACAAATTATCATTCTGATTGAAAAACCTGGTCAGTCAATGTTGGCATGTGAATATAAGAAAGATACTTGTTTGCATGTGTCCCAGTGATCTGAATGTTTGCCCCAATTTCTGAATGACTAGAAAATTGCATTCAGCAAGCTATCAACACCAGAAGAGATTTTGGATTACAACTCCCAAAAACAGGTACAACTGAACGAGAAACATTTGATGCAACTCATGTCTTCAGATGTAATTAAAAAAATGTAAAATATGAATTTCCCTGTGACCCCAATCAGCTTTGTGCATTGGGCCGCTGGCCCTCTTGCATAACGCTGGTTACGGCCCTGGTCTGCACCCCCCATTTATTCATACCAGATGGAGAGAAAATAGCAGATTTTTTAGAAAAACAAATATTGAAAAACGGATAACAAAAATTACTATTGTGTTTTACTGAATAACTCATGTCTTTCTACAGGTATCTTTTCTCCTCGGTCTTCTAATGTTCCTGTCACAGTAGCTCCATCTAAAAGCCACAGTGACTCCAACAATCATCCAAAGAACACTAACTCTAAAGCTCACCTGAAGATCACTCACTCAGATAGTCACCCCAAGTCTAGTGATTCAGATACACATCCTAAGAGTAAAACCTCTGAAGCTAAAGGTCACCTCAAAAACACTGGCACTGACAATCCCAAAAGTAGTGTCTCTGACAATCACCCCAAAAGCAGTGACTCTAAAGAACAACCCAAAAGCAGTGACACTAAAGACCACCCAAAAATCAGTATCTCTGACAATCACCCCAAGAGCACTGGCACTAAGGACCACAACAAGAGTAGTGTTTCTGACAATCACCGCAAAAGCAGTGATTCTAAAGAAGAACCAAAGAGCAGTGATTCTAAGCACCAACCCAAGAGTAGTATCTCAGACAATCACCCTAAGAGCAGTGTTTCTGATAATCACCCCAAGAGTAGTGTCTCTGACAATCACACCAAAAGCAGTGACTCTAAAGAAACACCGAAAAACAGTGACATTAAAGAACACCCTAAGATCAGCATCTCTGACAATCACCCTAAGAGCAGTGACTCTAAGGACCTCCCCAAGAGTAGTATTTCTGACAATCACTTCAAAAACAGTGACTCTAATGAACAACACAAAAGTAGTGACTCTAAGGATCACGCTAAGATCAGTGTCTCTGACAATCACCCTAAAAGCAGTGACTCTAAAGCACAACCCAAAAGCAGTGACACTAAAGACCACCCTAAGATCAGTATCTCTGACAATCACCCCAAAAGCAGTGACACTAAGGACCACCCTAAGATCAGTATCTCTGACAATCACCCCAAAATCAGTGACTCTAAGGACCACCCTAAGGTCAGTATCTCTGACAATCACCCCAAAAGCAGTGACACTAAGTATCACCCTAAGATCAGTATCTCTGACAATCACCCCAAAAGTAGTGAGACTAAGGACCACCCTAAGATCAGTATCTCTGACAATAACCCCAAAAGCAGTGACTCTAAGGACCACCCTAAGGTCAGTATCTCTGACAATCACCCCAAAAGCAGTGACTCTAAGGACCACCCTAAGATCAGTATCTCTGACAATCACCCCAAGAGCAGTGACTCTAAGGACCACCCTAAGATCAGTATCTCTGACAATCACCCCAAAAGCAGTGACACTAAGGACCACCCTAAGATCAGTATCTCTGACAATCACCCCAAAAGCAGTGACTCTAAGGACCACCCTAAGGTCGGTATCTCTGACAATCACCCCAAAAGCAGTGACTCTAAGGACCACCCTGAGATCAGTATCTCTGACAATCACCCCAAAAGCAGTGAGACTAAGGACCACCCTAAGATCAGTATCTCTGACAATAACCCCAAAAGCAGTGACTCTAAGGACCACCCTAAGGTCAGTATCTCTGACAATCACCCCAAAAGCAGTGACTCTAAGGACCACCCTAAGATCAGTATCTCTGACAATCACCCCAAGAGTAGTGACTCTAAGGACCACCCTAAGATCAGTATCTCTGACAATCACCCCAAAAGCAGTGACTCTAAGGACCACCCTAAGATCAGTATCTCTGATAATCACCAAAAGAGCAGTGACACTAACGACCACCCCAAGAGTAGTGTCTCTGATACTCACTCTAAGAGCAATGTACCTGATAACCATGCCAAGAGCCGTGATTCTAATGACCACACCAAGAGTAGTGTCCCTGATAATCACCCCCAAAGCAGTGACTCTAAAGAACAACCCAAAACCAGTGACACAAAGGACCACCCTAAGATCAGTATCTCTGACAATCACCCCAAGAGCAGTGACTCTAAAGACCACCCCAAGAGTAGTGGCTCTGACAGTCAACCTAAAAGAAGTGATTCTAAAGAACAACCCAAAAGCAGTGACACTAAGGACCACCCGAAAATCAGTATCTCTGATAATCACCCCAAGAGCAGTGACTCTAAGGACCACCCCAAGAGTAGTGGCTCTGACAATCACCCCCAAAGCAGTGACTCTAAAGAACAACCCAAAACCAGTGACACAAAGGACCACCCTAAGATCAGTATCTCTGACAATCACCCCAAGAGCAGTGACTCTAAAGACCACCCCAAGAGTAGTGGCTCTGACAGTCAACCTAAAAGAAGTGATTCTAAAGAACAACCCAAAAGCAGTGACACTAAGGACCACCCTAAGATCAGTATCTCTGATAATCACCCCAAGAGCAGTGACTCTAAGGACCACCCCAAGAGTAGTGGCTCTGACAATCACACCAAAAGCAATAACTCTAAAGAACAAAACAAAAGCAGTGACTCCAAGAGCAGTGAAGCTAAGGACCATCCAAAGAACAGTGATTCTGATAACCACAGAGAGAGTAGTGGCTCTAAGGAGCAGCCAAACAGCAATGACAAATCAAAGAGTAGTGACACTAACAATCAACCAAAAGACAGTGACTCTAAAAGCAGCCATTCTAGTAGTATTTCTGGATTTTGTGTGGGCAAAACAAGTGGCTTCTACCCTGTGACAGGGAGGAAAAATGCCTTTTGGAACTGTTGGAAAGGACTCACCTATCAACAAGACTGCCCTGTTGGTCTGATTTTCAGCCAGAGCTGCCAGTGCTGTAAGTAATTCTGAAACATGTAATTTAAAAAAAAGTCTTGAAATGTTTATAATTATGTGTACAATAGAACTAAGATATTTTATGCAAGGTGGCATACAATGTTATGTTAAATAGCATTCACAAATAATAATAAGACAATGTGCATTCTAATCCTTTTCTGCTTGTTGCATAGCTGAAAAGCAATTCTTTGCAGTACTGTAGACCGACCATTAATTGCTAAACTTTATTTTAAATGTCACATTGGGAAGATGTAATTGCTTAGTTTGATAGGGAAGCCACTGTTCTTGCAACCATCAAATTTAAAAGTAACTTTCCAATTACTGGACATTGCATCATTCACCCAACTTATGTGCATTTATGCATTGAATGTACCAGTGAGAACAATTATCCTGACGTTTAAACTCACGGAAATAACTGGTCACTCTTACGGGCATCTAAGGTCTGATGGCTGACCTATGGAGCGCTTTAGTATATATATATATATATATATAAATATATATATATATATATACACACTGTATATATATATATATATATATATATATATATATTATATATATATATATATAAAGTCACTGAGGCCGGCACTCCATAATAACCAAAAATACTTGCCCAGGTGCCATCTGAGGTAGAGAAGACCTGTTGAATAAAAATGCAAAACAGCGGCACTGACGGGGCTGGATAAAGAAGAGTTAGGTACACAATAGGTGTATGTGATTCGACGTTTCAGTCGGTGAGGACTTTTATCATAAAAGTCCTCACCGACTGAAACGTCGAATCACATACACCTATTGTGTACCTGACTCTTCTTTATCCAGCCCCGTCAGTGCCGCTGTTTTGCATTTTTATATATATATATATATATATATATATATAATGCAGAAGCAACAATAGTATAGACGGATGACTAATAAGCTGCTGTACATCTGATCTTTTTTTCAGGCATCAATTCCTCTCCTCCAACAAAGAGCACCTTAGCTTAGCTTGAGGGCACTTTACTTTATTTAAACATTGATTTTCCCAGCCTACTCTATTGCAGGACGGACACAGGGATGATGGTCAGCTGTCACTACTTGATTCTAGAGCTGTGCATATAATTTGCAATATGGTCAGCCATTTTTTTTATAATGGCTGACATTGTAATGTATGCCAGCCAGAAATGATCATTCTGATTGAAAAATCTGGCTAGTCAATTATGGCATGTGTCCCAGTGATCCTAATGTTTGCTCCAGTTTCTAAATGACTAGAACATTGCATTCAGATTGCTCTCCCCATCAGAAGAGATTTTAGATTGCACCTCCCAAAAAGAAAGGTAACATGCAAAGAGAAACTTGCAGATACATAGTACTTTATTTTCACTGTTTCAGAGATCCATTCATTGTGCATCCCATCTCTGGGTTCTTGGCAGGTACAGGCCAGTCGCTTGAGAGTCTGTCTTACCTATATGTAGAATCTCTGCAACAGGGAACCTCTGAGGAAATTGTTCCCCCCTGGACAGATGGTGACTTAAGTCAGTATTCACTATTCACGTAGGAGATCACATGGTCTGGAAGACGCCAGTTTGCATAGGAATATAACCAATGTCATCGTCATATAGCAGAGGTTCGACCAGATTATACTGTGCATAGTAACAGAAGTTTTGGTGCAGGACAAAATGTGAACTTCCGTGATCAAACATTTTATATTATTAAACTGTATTTGCTAATTTTGTACCATTTGTCTCTGTAATGTTTCATTAGAATTAATGTTACTGCCCCCACGCAATTTTCCTTCTATCTCTACCAGTTGTGAATAATCTCCAACCACTTCCCCCCAGTTCTCTTCATCCTCACCCCCTGTGTTTCTCCAGCCCCCCTTTGTTTCTCCAGCCCGAGCCCCCTTCCATCTCTTCCTCCCCAAGCTCATTCTGTATCCCCAGCCCACCATGTCTCTTTAGCCCACAATGTCTCTCCAGCCCTATAGTGTCCCTTCATCCCCAGGCCCATTCTGTCTCTCCAGCCCACCATGCATTTTCAACCCACAATGTCTCTGCAGCCCCAGCTGCCAGTGTCTCTCAAGCCCCACAGTACATTTCCAGCCTCCCACAATGTATCTCCAGCCCCCACAGTGTACCTCTCCAGCCCCCACACTCTCTCTCCAGTTCACAGTGTCACTCCAGCCCCCATGTGTCTCTTCAGCACTGCAGTGCTTCTCCATCCTCCACAATGTCTCTCCAGCCACCACAGTATACTTTCAGCCCCCAGTGTCCCTCCAGCCCCCACAGTGTTTCTCCAGCCCACACAGTGTTGCCCCATTCACCAGTGTCCCTCCAGCCCACACAGTGTCCCCCCAGCCCCCACAGTGTCTCTCTAGCTCCAACCTTCAGTGTCCCACCAGCCCCTACAGTGTCTCTCAATTACCCCCACTTAATTTCTTTACCTGCTGCCACTCTTCTGCTCTGTCTTTCTATAGTGCAGTGCTCCATGATATCATGACGTCACGCACGTGGCTATTAAAGATAATTTTATTGCACCAGCCACTACCGGTACTAATAAAGCTACAGCAGCTCCCTGGATGAATTCTGTACATTGCTGCCTGCACTTTGCTGATCACTGCAGCATCGCAGGCAGCGATTACAGCTTGGTTTATTTGTTAGTCCATCCAGAGTCCCCTAGAACCGTGGGGCACAATACAGATGTACACCTAGTTCCCACTTGTCGCCAGGCCTGGACTCATGTCACTGCTGTAGAGTTTGATTTGAAGCATTATAATTATCTGTAAAGCACAGCAGCATACTGTAATATGATGATACTATATAAACAATAATGATAATATCAATGCTTTTTAATGAGTTTCCCCCATGTCTACGTCTGACATCTCTTAGTTACAGATAACGTACTGACTGCAAAGTTACTTGCTCTTGTTTGCTTTCCTCTCTACACTGAATCAGCCCCATAATTATGGCCACCTGAAACACATGTTGATCTGATATGAAAAGACATATTCTAACATACATAAACTTTTATAGACTTTTTTTTAGCCTTGATGGAACTTTCACATTCAATTTACATTTGCTGCACAATTGGATATCATTTGTTCTCTGTTATCAGTCTTTTCACACTGTGAAGTTCCATGCAGTTTCCTAGAATAGGCAAATGTTTAGAGTGACTTGGGGGGGAATTCAATTAGACCTGTTAATTTAATGGGTGTGAAAAAAGGTTGTAGCCTCGGTCTTAAATGCCCGGGGCTATTCAATAAGAGTCCTTTTCACCCGAGGCCCTTTTTAACACTTGTTAAGTTAACGTATTAATGGGCGTTAACACAAATAGGTCAGTAATAAATTCACTGACTTATGCGGGGTCTCTTCACCCTTTAACAGCCTATATATTTGGGAATATTTTGGGGATTTCTGTTTGTGTCTGAAAAATATCCCCATTAAATTCAACCTTTGGACTGTTTTTGGGGTTAATTAAATAGCCCCAGGGGATCAATAAACTTGCAGTAAATTACCACTGCTAATTGAATTCCCCACTTAGATGGTTATACGTAGTTGTACAACAGAGCAGGTGGTGGGTTACTATACAGAATAATATTAGAATCTATACAGCACTAAATAAAATGCTGGATCCTTATAAATCCTGTAGGCTGGGCTTGACATAAATATATAACCCTTAATTTGTTTCTCCTTGTTTTCTTTCAGGTTCTTCTTCAACTTCTCACAGTACAGTTAATTCTCACAGTGGTCCTGACAACCATTCCAAGAGCAAAGAGTCTGGAATTGACCACAGTACTGACCATAAAGCTAGTGATTCTGGTAGTAGCCCTAATATCAGCCCATCTGGAAGCAGCCCAAAGAGTGGAGCTGGAGACAGCAGTAAACACAATGTCTCCCCTGGAAGCAGCCCCAAGAATATCCATTCTGACAGCAGCCCCACTGGCAGTAACCCTAAGAGTGGATCCTCTAACAGCAGCCCCAATACCAATCACCATTGGAGCATTCCTTCTGAAAGCAGCCCAAAGAACAGGCAATCTGGAAGCAGCCAAAAAAGTGGTTCTTCAGGAAGCAGCTCAAAAAGTAATCCCTCTGGCACCATCCCAAAGAGTGGCTCTGATAAAAGCAGTCCCTCTGGCAGCAGCCCCCAGACAAGTCACTCTGAGAGCAATCACTCAGGTAGCAGCCCTAACAGAAGTTCTTCTAGCAGCACGCCCAAGACAAGTCACTCTGAGAGAATTCCATCTAAGAGCAGCCCCTCTGGCGCCAATCCTAAGAGTAGCCCTTCTGGTACCAGTCCTAAGAGTAGCCCTTCTGACACCAATCCTAAGAGTAGTCCCTCTGACTCCAGTCCTAAGAGTAGTCCCTCTGACTCCAGTCCTAAGAGTAGCCCTTCTAACTCCACTCCTAAGAGCAGCCCCTCTGGCACCAATCCTAAGAGTAGCCCTTCTGGCACCAGTTCTAAGAGTAGCCCCTCTGGCACCAGTCCTAAGAGTAGCCCCTCTGGCACCAATCCTAAGAGTAGCCCTTCTGGCACCAGTTCTAAGAGTAGCCCCTCTGGCACCAGTCCTAAGAGTAGCCCCTCTGGCACCAATCCTAAGAGTAGCCCTTCTGGCACCAGTTCTAAGTGTAGCCCCTCTGGCACCAGTCCTAAGAGTAGCCCTTCTGACACCAATCCTAAGAGTAGTCCCTCTGACTCCAGTCCTAAGAGTAGCCCCTCTGACACCAGTCCTAAGAGTAGCCCTTCTAACTCCAGTCCTAAGAGTAGCCCCTCTGACACCAGTCCTAAAAGTACTCCATCTGACACCAGTCCTAAGAGTAACCCTTCTGATACAAATCCTAAGCATAGTCCCTCTGGCACCAGTCCCAAGAGTAGTCATTCTGTCACCAGTCATAAAGGTAGTCATTCTGGCAACAGCCCCAAGAGCAGCCCCTCAAATACTGGTCCCAAAACTGTTACCTCTAGTTTTTGCATTGGTAAAGCCAGTGGCCTGTATCCTGTGGCCAATGACAAGAATGCTTTCTGGCACTGCTCTGATGGAATCACCTACAAACAATATTGCGTTGCTGGCCTTGTCTTTGATGTGAGCTGTGAATGCTGTAAGTAATTGGGATCTACAAAGCTATACAGTATGTAATAATCCCATTAAAATCAGATTCTTTTTTATACAAACATTGAACTTAACCCTAAAATACAACTAGCATTCAGTGAAACAGAGATGACTATTTTCCTCCATAAAGCAGGACTGTCTTGAGAGTTTCAAAAAACAGGACTAGACAGGTTTGTAAAACTAAAAAAAAGATTTACATGCAATAAATCCAATAAGTTTCCTCCACCCTGGAGACAGCACAGTATATTGACACACATAAGCCTTGGAGAGAGATAAAGTGGATTGAGATAAATTGCCAACCAATCAGCTACTAACTGTTATTTTTCAAACACAGGGGTCTATTTTCTAAGCCTTGGATAGAGATAAAGTGAATGGTGATAAAGTCCCAGCCAGTCAGATCCTAACTGTCATTTTTCAAACACAGCATGTGACATGGCAGTTAGGAACTGATTGGCTGGTACTTTATCTCCGTTCAGTTTATCTCCATCCAAGGCTTAGTAAATATCCCCCACAGCCTGTAAAGTGACAATTAGCAGCTGATTGGTTAGTACGTTATCTCTCTCCACTATATCTCTCTCCAAGGATTAGTACATAGACCCCATAACCACTAAGCTGCCTGAAACATGGTTGGAGCAGATAGTTAGTGTTTGCACCCTGCATTACTCTGGTTTGACAGTTGCAGATAAAGTGGAGGTTGAAGTGGCATTTATCTAATAGTTTGGAGGTTAAGTTATATCAGCCGGTGTTGTATGTTTGGTCAGCAGTTCTCATGTTGACAGTGACCATGCTGACATTCATCATGTCTATACGGATGACATGTTGACATGATTGAATGTTGACCTAACGTCCCTGGTGGCCCAGCAGTCACTTACCTGGTCCTAGAGGCAAATTCAGTGGTGTCTACCGGTTCCCAGTGGCCATTTAATCAGCGCTTTTGGCAGAGGCGTCTGACAGAGCTGCATTCAGATGAATATTTTTCCCCTATCCCTAATCCTCAACCCTCGCCCTAGTGCCTAACCCTTCTATAAAAGTTGCTCTGTGCAAAAGATATCCCACCAATAGTAGGATCTACCATAACTGTGGCTTAGTATAGCAACCTCTGCAATCTGTGCAGTTCCAAATGCTCTGCATACTCCAGATAAATGGAAATACTGTACCTTGAAATCTGCAGTCACCAGGAAGAACATTTGTGTGCCCTATGTTGCAAAATAAAATCTATATGCATTAGTAAGCATAACACCTTGATCCTCTGCCTGACTAGGTCTATTCACTCTCACGAGCAAATAATCGCTAATGCCAAAATTAAGCATTTCATGCATGATTCGTGAAGTCAGACAGAGTGGCAAAAAGAGTCACATGATGTTACAAATAGAAAAAGGTTCTATTAACACTATGTTGCCACATATTTCTGCATTCCTAATTGAATCCCATTAACTAGTTATCATGAATATTGTAAGGAAATGTAATACTGCTCATGTATGGAAGCAAAATTTTCTGGTGTAACTTGCACTTTTTCCTACTGCACAGACACACTACATTTTCTTACACAGCATTATGTTTACCCAGGAAATGTATCTGCATAGGGCTAGATTACCAATGAGATGAATGGGGCTCCAGCTCCAGGCTCCACATAAAGATAGGCCCATCATCATGAAGGCAAGATGATGACCAGCTACCCAGCTGGTCACACCGTCAGCCATAAATCATAATATTAACATTGTATTTCTATTTTTATCACAAAATCCTGCAATTTTTCTGATTTTATGTGTATAGGGAGACAATGGGGCTGTCTCCCTATACACATAAACACTCTCCCCGGGAGCTCCATGGCAGTCTTGGGCACGATATGCCCTTCTGCTCCACAGGAGGTTTCTGTCGTCCCTGAGCTCGCCTTAGGACACCCATGTGGCTCTGACCCCACCCACACAGTGCTGATCACATCTCCTCTTATTTTCACTATAGGCCCTTGATTATTTTCTGCCCCAGGTTTATGTGGCCCTTAATCCGGCCTTGTATCTGCATTTCTGTAATTGAAACCTCAAATATATTTTAGGAGCTTCTGTGAAACAAGTTTTCTGGACTTGTACGTTTTGAAAATGCAGTACAGGTGGGAGGAAGGTGCAAGAATTATAGCATGATCAAACAGTCTATCTCTTCCATGTGACATGATCACAAGCTTAAGGTGACTACACACATAGCGATGTTCTCACAATCCCATGTGTATGATTTCTCCTTGAACTCTCCCCGGGAGCTCCCTGGCAGTCTTGGGCACGATTTGGTCTGAAAAGCTGCCAATTTGACACACAATCTATCGTGCCTCCTAAACTATCCAGTGCATCGTGACTTGAGATTGTCAGATCTGCCCTACAGCACGGCAGATCTGAAGATGCGATATGCGACCTGCGAGGACTTGCATCGCATCGTGATCGTGAGTGGTACTCACGATTTGGGCATATTTTACACGATCTGTCGTTCCGATGCGTCGGAATCGACCAGATCGTGTAACATATCGCTATGTGTGTAGGCACCTTTACAGTAGCATGGTTTGAAAGTTTGAGCCCTGCACTTGCCACTTTTACTTACTCTCCAGGATCTAGTATACTTGCCTATATTTAATGGTGCCAGCATGTTCAGGTGGGAGGTGATGGGCTCTTGGTGCTACCAGTTGTTAGATCATAACAATCGCATACCACAGCATTGCATAGCAGGGCCATGATGACATGATGGTCAGCAGATCACGCTTACTTCTTGAGTGAAGTTGGTGGTATAGAGGAGGGTACTATTTGTACTGAATTTGATACAACCATATTTAATTGTGGGATTGGAAGTACTAGTATCTAATATTCCATATGCTACTCTATGAATCTAATAATTAGATGCAATCTAATCTGCTTTATTAGATAGCTATTGAATCTTCTATTACACTATTATTAAAGATACAATCAATTTAAACATACTTATATGCATTTTACTGTTGTAGGTAACTACCCTCCTGCATCTCCAGCCAAAACCCTAAAAGGATTCTGTGCCGGGAGAGCCAGTGGCCTATACCCAGTAGCTGGTGAAAATAATGCTTACTGGAACTGCTACAAAGGAATCACCTACAAACAATATTGCGATGCTGACCTTATCTTTGACGTGCAGTGTGAATGCTGTACGTAATTTAAGTTCTAGACTTTCTGTATGTAGGAACTCATTTAAAAAAAGAAAACTGGATGGGGGATGCAATACTTTTTTTTAATTATTGGATTAATCCATGGAAGCTAATAATTCATTCTTTTGATTAAGAATTGTGTGAAAAATGCCATACCTACACATGCTATACCATTGTGTGGGGCCAGAACTGACAGTATTTTATTGTAGCTAGATGGGGCAAGCAACATGATCAGCCTTATGTTATGTGATAGTAAAAGTTGAAGAAAAATATAGGAGGATGTCACAGGGAAAACAGAGCTCATATAGGTGCATTTCAAAGCTTCTCTGCTTATTACCTGTACATCATTTGCCATGTAACTGTTGTTGCCATGGTAGTCATATTACACTGTGAATAATCTTCTCCCGTCCTTGCTCTTCTTTAATTTTCTCAGTTAAAGGGGTTCATAGTTCATCGTAAGAAAACAGGGGTGTCCCATCCCATGTCTTTAGGTGCCATGATGGGGAAGAAAGAGGTTTTTCAGTCACTCTGCACTACATATTTTATATTTTTGTAGCTCACCCATTTATGTGACTTCATCATGCTAACACAGTGCTGTCAGTGATATGTAGCCTACTCCCATGTTTCTTACCAGTAGTGATTACCAGTGGAGGTTACGTAACTGTTTTATTTTTTTATTGAAGTGCTAGAGTGCTGAGGATGAGGCACATGCTACGGATGAGTCCTCCTTATAACTCAGTTGAGTAAGGGCCTGATTCAGAATTATCCTCTATTCCAATGTTTAGGCTGTTGAATGATAATCGTCAGTCTGCACATGCGTCTGAGTCACGCGTTGCATGCTTCAATGTACATTATCGTAGTTGCTCACAGCGACTATTTACTTGCAGTGTGATTGACAGTCAGGGACCATTTATGGGAGGTAATGGGGAGTAGCAGCAAAGAACGTGATTGTTAAGGGGGTGTATCTCATCCTGCATCTGCGATCCCATACAATAGAAAAGTGTCTCTAGCATCCCAGTTCCTGCGGCCATTCTGCATGACCAGAGGGTTAATCAGAACTGCAATAACCGAATGATCTAGGACCAATGCTGCGTCTTTGTATGCAGATGCTTGGATTTGGAAAGCAGGAGGTGATCGTCTCAATACATTGCTCAGCGTCTGCAACATTTGCCTATTTTTGCATAGCCACTGCGTACACAGACGCAGCAGTGGTGGCATTAACATGCAACTCTGAATCAGGCCCAAAGACCCTTACCCATTCAACTGTACAGAGATAATAGTTTGCTCACATGGCATAGTGACAAAACTCTCAGCCCATTTACATGACGGGTGACGTTAGCAAAGGTCCTGTCAAAAACAGGACAAAACAGTTTTCCATCAGTGCTGAAAAGACTGGTAGTAAATGTTGCTTTTAAACCATATTGATGGAGAAAAAAACAAAACCAATTAAGTGCCAATGATCTTACACTTTTGTAGATGACTTAAAGAAAAAGGAAAAAAATAATAACTTAAGGAAACAAAGACATTAGAAAAGTCTAAAACTCGTTAGTAGAGCAAAAAATCCAACAATGACCACAGCGTATAAGTGACATTGAACAATCATTTTTGGATGTTGCGCTTTTCTTTCAAATCTATCAGTATTATAGCTTCCTTTAATTTTAGGTGTATCTGATCTAAATTATAGAGAAATAAACATTCCATAAGGGATATTACTGCTTTACTAATGGTGACAGTAAAGCAGAAATATCCCTTATGGAATGTTTATTTTTTTATAACTTAGATACAGATACACCCGAATTTAAAGGGGTTTTAGTGTTCCGCTTGTAAATGTATCTTTGATACAAAAGCTCAAAAGCAAATTAAATATTAGTTCTTTAGCATTCCAGTTTTAAAATATTTATTTAAAATCTTTATTACTTGAAAGTTATAACTCCTTTGTTGTAGTTAGTACTTTTGCAGCATTATGAACCATATCATTAGTACTGATAACAACCAAGAATCTAACGAAAAATGTATCTAAAACATCATTATTTTTATTTTATTGCAGGCAACTACCCTCCATCCAGTGACTATGGTAGGGGTGAAGGTGATTTTGTATTTTAAATTGGCAATGCCTGTGGTCTGTATTGATTGGCCAGAAACAAGTCTGATTAGACAAGAACATTGGGATGGAATCACTACAATTGTCTTTGCATTGTTGACCCTATTGACTTTATAACCTCTGAGCTATTCCCACTACAGCATTACAGCAACCCTGCTATCAGAGCAATTTAAAAATTAAAAAATGTTTTCAAAATCAACATAAAATACATTTGTGTTTTCTTTTTTCTTCATACGTCTTAGTATATTTAATTTAATTTAATATAGGTGTAAAAGGTAGAGAGATACTGTATTAAAGTACAATGCAACTTTTTTTTTGCTATCCACAATAAATTATATTTATTTCTTAAAATACAAAAATTATTTTGTGCATCAAATTATTATTTTAAGTTAAAAGAATTAAATTGTAATTCTATTTTTTGCAAACTTTTTTTATGAGTAATTTATTTCTTCCAGTACTATCAATACATTCAGGAACAAAATGCTAGTAAATCAAAAATTCTGATGCACTGTCACAAGAGCAGCTGGTAAAGGGGTTGTCAATCCCAATGATACAGTAAAAATTTCTAGCGCTGGTTCTTTTACTATACATTCAGGAACAAGACAAATGAAATACTGTGTACACTTCCTCAGTGTTATCCTTAACTTTTACTTATGCTTGTAAACATTCAGAATTACCAACACTTTGGGCCTGATTCAGAGGTGCATGCTGCTGGGTCCACTGGTGGGTTTGCAGGAGTGGTGGCTGCGATACTATGCAAATGTTAGTATCAGCCTACCCCTGGTGCAATAGCCTGCACCTGAATGAGCAAACAGTGAAACACCCACTTCAGTGTCTCTGCACTTGACACTTGATTCCTGACACTCCACCATAGGAGCACCATCACATGCACCATCAACACTTGTACTAGCCCCATGCCAGGTGTAATTTCTCCTTGTGAACTTGGCCTCTGTGGCTGCAGCTGTGCGACACGCCCATAACATGCCCATAAGTCATATATATTTTTTTTGGGGGGGTTCACTTCAGGCCACCTTCCAGTCATCACCCTGGAATACCCATCATTTTGCTCCCTAATTTCTGATTCCGTCTTTCCCGATCTCAATAGAATCATTAAGTGTACACTCTGTGTAATACTTGGGGTAAATAATTGCACAATAACATGAATATTGGCAGTGGATTCCAATAGAGAGTACCTCTGAATCAGACTCTGTAAAAGCATCTCAATATCAACAAAAACATTTGTTTTCTGTTTGCTTTCTAAACCTTACAAATGTAGCTTTAACAACGACATCTGATGTTTGACTTGGTCAAATTTTCTCTCACTCTGAAGCGCAGATATTGGCACCCATTGTATACTTGCTACAAAATTCTGTTTCTATGAATATTGACACACATTTAGTTTCTCTCCCATTTGGTTAGGGCCAACCAGGGCTGGAACAATACACTTATCATCCTGGTAGTAGATAATAGACATATATTGTAAATTATCTACTATAATATATTGTATATTATCTACTACCAGGAATTGTATATCCCATCTAATTAATGACTCTGCCTTTCATGACTATCTGCTATGTATGTGTCACTTTTGCACACAGGGCATAATACACTTGCAAGTTGTATAACAGTTGTAACTAGAGATGAGCAGTAAGTATAACAGCTGACATCCTGTTGGATCACTGAAGCCATGACAGCTATGTTAGCATTAGATCTGCATCCAATATCCACCATCATTGCATCTGGTTTTAGACAATTAGTGGATGTATTGTGTCCCTGAAACCAAATTCTATCTAGATTCCATTTTACCAGAACAGCAATGCCTCACCTGCATCGGGACAAAAATGACAATTGTACTGACTATCCTCTTGACAACAGATATATGGATAAGTGCTACTGGTCAAAATAAAGATTACATGGCTGTGACAGCCCACTATGTGGGTGTATCGCCTTCAGCAACAGCAGTATCTAAATCACAATGACAGCTCATTCACTGAGAGGATACTCTCTGTATCACCAGCTTCAGAGGTATACCAACATCAATCTGTTGGAAAACCTAGGAGTGTGATAGCAAAGTGGCTTACCCCGTTAATACTCTCCTCAGAATTTGTAATTTCTGATAACATAAGTAACATTGTACAAGCATTACAACAGTAATTTTGAACACATACCATGTTTTGCACACACAATAAACTTGGTTCAGAATTTCTTAAAATCTAACAGGTACATGCAGGACATGCTGACTGTGACCTGAAAATATATCTGGACATATTTAGCATTCAGCAAGCACATGTAGAAAATTGCAGCGGCTGTAGCAATAGCATCATTTGCCATGTCACCAACTGAAGCAAGAGGTAGTAACCAGTTGGAATTTCATATGTTCTAGTGACTGGAGGAGCAGCAACCAGCAATGGAAGCATGCTACCTTAGCCAAGTACCTTGGAGAATACATTTTATGCAAGCCAGAAGCCAATGAATTTGTAACCAATGAACTGAGTTCCCAACACTGCCAGCCTGAGTCAGGTCATACCCTTAAATAAGCTACTAAAGCTGAAGAGAAGTGGAAATAAAGCGATTCCGCAAAGTAATTTGTACTTGTAGATCAAGTGCTTTTTTTCACTTTGCCAGGACCAAAGGGTTTCCAACATCTTGCAATTGGATCAGTACATTTTGGCAACCATGCAAAATCTAGGTTTAAGTCATATGTAATGTCTTCTTTCCAACTGACACAGATCTTAAGAGATGTAAAGAGCATATAGCAAGCATGTTGCAAGCTGAAGTGGCACATGACATGATGATGTCTTATGCTTCAGTTTTTCCCGCAAATGCTGCTGCCAGGAAAAAATGAACCTTTTCCAAGAGACCCACTTGTGATGATGATGAGTCAACTCAGTGCACCAGAGTGAAATATTATAACATCTGGTCTGGCTTAAAAGAATTGCCCACAATTATTGACACCTCTATCATGACTCTGAGTCTGATATCGAAGGCATCCATACAATTTTGGTGGATTATTTTAATGACAATGTACAAATTAGCATGTCACAAAGTCCCTTGGAATACTGAAAGGAAAAAAGGCAATTTGGAGCCCCTTGTTCAAACTAGCTTTGGTTTATTTTAGCTGCCCACCCTAAAGGCTGTACTTAGAAAGTGAGTTTAGCACAACTGGGAACCTTGTGAGCGAACGGCTACTTCCCCTTGTCCAAACTAGGTTTGGTTTACTTTAGCTGCCCACCCTCCAGTCTGTATTCAGAAAGTGTGTTTAGCACAACTGCGAACCTTGTGAGCAAATGGCATAAGAGGCTACTTCCAAAATAATTTTAAAAAATGATGCTCATAAAAATGAACTACAAATTCTATGAGAAAGAACCTTTTCTATATATTACAACAAAGTACAGAGACTTCTGTAATGGTGGTTCCAGTGGAGATGGGCTAATATTGTGAAATGATGATATTAACAGTGCTGAGGATCATGATGAGGATGATAATTACATCTTCCAACTGTGATGATTAACAATACTGTTAGCTGCCTTAAGCCCATTGGTAGCTTTTTTGTGAGGAACAAAACACACCAAGCACAAAAGTGGCAGTCACTGCCGCTGAAGTGCTTGGTTTGTTAAACTGTGCATGTCCCTTTAAAATACAACATAAGGGTGGGCGGGAGGTCCCAAGGACAGTTCCATTGTGCACCACTTTTCATTATGGGCTTTGACAAGATTCTGTGTGTTTGACAAGCAGCATACATTACTGTACTTTACTGGGACATTCATGTTCTTTTGTATCTTGCAAGGCCATCCATCACCAGCTTCTCATCCAAGCTATGAATACCATATTGTCGTTACCCCTAAATAATCGCAAGACGATATTTAGCATTACCTATCGCAAAATAAATAATTGCTTTCCAGCCCAACTGTGTTTCCAAAGCACAAACAGTTCTTATTGCAACAAAAAGTAAGTTACACGCTATGATCTATCACAATTAGCGCAAAGACAATTAAATACAAAAGGTACAGCTTGATACATACGCATGATCACCGGTCCCAGTAGACAGTCGTCACTCCAGAAGCCTGTGGTCATCCAAGAAGAATGGCTACTGACTGGGACCGGGACATAGGTTATATACCCTAACAGATCATGATAACAACAATGTAGACAGACAAACATAATTCCATTGGTTCTTACCTGTCTAATTTTGGAGGTGAGAGAAGCAGACTTGTAATTCCAAATCCAGTTATCACATAAAACATTATGGTCTGAAAGACACCACTGAGCTTTTTGCAGAAGCGCTATATCAGCCTTTAGGCGCTTCAAGTGTTTTCAAACCTTTATTAAGCCTTTCTACATTCCATGTAACAAATATAAGTGTAGTTTTGAGCCTAGGGGGGTCAACAGGGGGCATGTTCATATTAACCTATGCCTCTCCCTTTACCAGAAAACCAGCAAATAAGTAATCAAGCAATAATTCCCCATCCGTCCCAGTGAGCAGGTAAGGAATGTGGTGAGGAAACACAGCAGACTGGAGTAATATGACAATATTCTTAAAACTACAACTAGACAAAAAATAATGTATGACCTTTTGTATTTTCGTATATACTGTATCAGACCCATCAAAGATAGCTGACAAAGTCACCAAACAATATATAATACCTGAAACAGATGTGAGTGAGGGAGGGGTATGGCTGGAACCAGGAACCTTGATAATAAAGGGGGGGGGGGAGAATGGGGAGAGGGAAGGGGGGAAATGAGAACAAGAAGGAAATACATTTTAATTTGCTGTAAATAGTTTAGGGATTAGGGATAGGAGACAAAGTTCTTACAACCACAAAAGTCAGGACAATCACAGTGTGCCTGAAAATGAAAGGAGAAAAGATAATCACAGACATCCAAGATGTGTTATTTGTACAAGATTTGGGTACAAACCTAATTGCCTTCAGTGCCCTAGAAAATGATATGGTCAAGTTAGCAGAGGGCTGTGTTGTGCAAAATAAAAGAAGGCCTGTGATAGCAACAGCAGCCCAGTGTCAGCAATTATATGTTCTAGACACAGAAGTGATGTGTGATAGCAGTCTCTGAGACAAGTCAATCCATGAAATGGTGATGGACTGGTGATGGAAATAGCCATGAGTGATACTGAGAGATCAGTGTGTAAGAGCTGTATAATAAGTAAGCAGACCTGCTGTCCCTTCCCAAAGTCAGCGACAAGAGCTGAGGCACCGCTAGCTTAGGTGCATACAGACGTGTGTGGGGCAATGGAAGTAAAGTAAAATAGATAAAGTAAGTGGATACAAATATATCACGTTCATTGGCGATTTAATGAGAATGACACATGTTTACTTCACCAAAACATAGAGTGAAGTAGTGAACAAAATAGATTAAAAAAGTCTAGTGGAGACTAAAATAGGTCAGAAATGAAAAATCTTGAGATCTCTTACAATGGCATGGAACAGTGGAGTAACTATATATTTTGCTCCCCCGTGCCAAAAAAGTTTCAGGCGCCCCCCCCCTCCCACCCAAAAAACAAACACAACCAAAGACAACATTTAAGGTGTGTGGGTTCATGTTCATGATACAGTAATGTGCCTTACACAGTATGATACACTAAGCAATACCACTTATAACACATTATGGCACACCAGAATGCCCCTTACAACACATTATGCCACACAGCAATGCCCCTTACACATGCCACACAATAATGCCACATATAACACATAATGACACACAGTAATGCCCTTATAACAAATTATGCCATGCCATAATGCCCCTATTTCACATTATGACACCCCGTAATGCCACATACAACACATTATGCCACACAGTAATGCCCCTTCAACATTATACCCCTTATAACATATAATGCCACACAGTAATGCCCCTAATAGCACACAGTAATGCCCATTACACATTATGCCACACAGTAATGCATCCCACCCTGACAGATCTAATTCACCAACCCTCCTCTCCACTTTTGCCAGTCTGTCACCTCAGCTCAAGACAGGTTGAACAGTTTTTATGTCAGTGTAGAACCAGATTATTGGGAACATAGTTTATAACCTGTAAACTGCGTGTATCAAGTTAGTGTCCCTTATACAATGCCTCATGTAGTTGTGCCACTTATGCAATACCTCCTATAATAGTACCCCTTATGCCCCCTGTAGTAGTGCCCATTATGCAGGGCCCCTGTAGTTGTTCCCCTTATGCAATGCCCCTTGTAGTAGTGCCCCTTAAAGTAGTGCCCCCTGTAGTTGTGCCCATATGCAGTGCCCCCTGTAGTTTTGCCTCTTCAAGTAGTGCCCCTGTAGTTGTGCCCCTTCAAGTAATGCCCCCTATAGTTGTGCCCCTTCAAATAGTGCCCCCTGTAGTTGTGCCCCTTATGCAATGCTCCTTGTAGTAGTGCCCCTTAAAGTAGTGCCCCTTAAAGTAGTGCCCCCTGTAGTAGTGCCCATATGCAGTACCCCCTGTAGCTGTGTCCATGTGCAGTGCCCCATAAGTTGTGCCTGTTAAAGTAGTGCCCCTGTAGTTGTGCCCCTTAAAGTAGTGCCCCTGTAGTTGTGCCCCTTCAAGTAGTGCCCCCTGTAGTTGTGCCCCTTTAAGTAGTGCCCCCTGTAGTTGTGCCCCTTCAAGTAGTGCCCCCCAAACCTCTCCACCCTGTACTTACCTGACTCCAGGCTGTCTCTCCTGCTGCCATGCTGACTGGATCTAAATTGTGGCTGCTCAAGTTCCTTACATCGCGGCTGAAGTCATGACATCACCCACGCACTGCATTACTGAGAACGCTGGCCTCTGAAGTGATCGGAGGCTTCCTTAACCTCCAATCACTTCAGAGGCCAGCGTTCACAGTTGCAGTGATGAAGTTATGGCCCCTGGCACCCCACAGCCATAGCAGGGGCTTTGGGGGCAGTAGTTACGCCACTGGCATGGAATATAAAAACAGGAATATAACCGTCTTCATAAAATATAAATAAAATGGCATAGACCACCAGTTAACTATTGTGTACAATTGTGGAGAGAGCGTAGACTGTGCTGAGTGACGTGGTCCTGGAAATGTGCTTTTGAATAGAAGCAGTGTCTATGACAATACAGTATACTTAAAGAATCATGCACCCAGAGTTGCTGTAAAAGGCAAAACACAGCTGCAGGCATAGTCTGGAAGCAAGCTAAATGTCGATCAGTGTTTGGATGCACAGCTTATGTACACATTCCAAAAGAAAAGACTTGCAATCTGGATCACAAGTCAGTGGAGTGTATCTTGCTTGTTTACTGTCAAGAAAGTAAGGGATTTAAACTATGGGACATTACAAATAAAAATCTTATAAAGTTCAGGGATGTAGTATTCCAAGAAACAGCACCCCTAACATGAGGCTGGAACAAGAACTGCAGCACATGATTGTTTTGTTGGATATGCCTTCAGCTGGAAGCATGTCTGAATTAGAGACTGCCAGTGTGAATACCCAAGTGCAGAATAGCAGTTCAGTAAGAAATAATAAAGGAAAGCCCCCCCAAGAGATATGAAGAGGGGTTTTAAAATAACACTTTCCATGAACCCAAAAATTATCCAAGAGGAAATATCAAGCAGCGACTGGGATAAATGGAAGTCAGCAATAGACAGAGAAATGGCATCATTGCATGACACTAATACGTGGACTATAGGCCGAGTCACTTCAAGACATATAAAAACAGGTTTGTCTTCTGTAAGAAGTTAAATGTAGACAATACTGTTGCCTCTGACAAAGTCCGTTTTGTCGCTAAAGGATATATGCAGAAATCCAGGATTGACTACAGTGAAGACTTCTTGTCTGTGGCAAGGGTACAGTACACTTCGTTTAGTCATAGCTATTTCTGCCATGTATGTGATAAGGAAATCCTCTTCTCATTGCTGTACCAGTTACATTTTGATTCACGTTTCCTGAATAGAGATAGAGAGATAGACAGTGCCGTACCCAGAGTTCAACTGCGCCCTATGTAAGCCCTGCCCTCTCAGAGTGTGACATCATGATGCTACGCGCATGACATCATTACGTCGATCAGAGGGGGTGAGGCCGCCAGCACCCGTAAGTGCAGCACTACCGCTATACGTTGCAGAGAACATTGCAGTGACCACCATTTAATTCAATGATCATCACAGTAATAGCTAAGCAATGCAGAGAGCATTGCAGTGCTTGCCATATAATGCAGGTGTGGCACAATGATCACCATAGAAAGCATAGAGTGTTGCAGTGACTGCCATAAATAAAGAGAGCATTGCAGTGCCCCCTAAAATAATGCAAAGAGAATCACAGTGCAGAGGGAATTGCAGTGATCGCAAGGTAATTCAGAGAGCTTTACAGTGACCATAAATATAATAGAGGACGTCACAGTAACCACCATTTATTACAGTGATCATCGCAGTGCTCACCATATAATGTAGATTGCGTTGCAGTAAGTGCCATATAATGCAGAGAGTGTCACTGCGAGTGCAATATAATGCTGATAGCATCGCAACGACTGCCATATAATGCAGAGCATTGCAATGACCACAAAAGAATGCAGTGAGTGCCATGTAATGCAGTGAATGTTGGGCAGCACAGACGGTGTAATGGTTAGCATTACTGCCTCACAGCACTGAGGTCGTGGGTTCAATTCCCACCATGGCCCTAACTGTGGGGACTTTTTATATTATCCCTGTGCTTGCGTGGGTTTCCTCTGGGTACTCCGGTTTCCTCCTACACTCCAAAAATATACTGGTAGGTTAATTGCCGCCCAACAAAAATTAACCCTAGTGTGTATGTGTGTGAGCATGTGACAGGGAACATAGATTGTAAGCTCCACTGGGGTAGGGACTGATCTGAATGGCCAACTATTCTCTGTAAAGCGTTGCAGAATATGGCAGCTCGCTCTGAATCAGGGCGGCTTTTTTTTCTTTTTGGAGCCGGCCTCCGGGCTGCTCGCTTAGCTGTGGGTGACCACCAACAGCTTTTGCGAGCGGCCAGGTGATGGTCGCGATGGTCGCGTCCATCGCGACCATCGGGCTTGCGACGAGACCCTCGTGGTAGGGTCTTGTCTGCCGCAAGCCCCAATGAGCTTCCGGCTCTGAGAGATCTGGAAGCTCACTACTGACATCACTCATGATGTCAGTAGGGCCGCCCCCAAATGGCAGGTGTTCCTTCGGGCCAGCCACCCCCCCGACCCGCCTACTAAATGGGACGAGCTGTCGATCAACATTGACAGCTGCCCCTTTTGTATGCAAGCGCCGGAGCAAGTGATTTCTCGCTCGCTCCGGGGCTCGCGCACGCGCAGTGCGCACGCCGCTCATGCGCACTGCCCAGCCATCGAGCAGGGTCTGAATCAGGCCCAATGTGTGTGCTATGTAAATAACTGGTAATAAATAAATATAATGCAGTGACCGCCATATAATAGAGAACATCACAGTCACTTTACCAGCATTTAATACATTGATCAATGCAGAAATCATTGTAGTGAGCGCAAGGTAATGGCAGTGAGTGCCAAATAATGCAAAGAACATAGCAGTGCAAGAGAATGTCGCATTGACCGCAAATTAATGCAGTGTCGCAGTGAGTTATTTATACAGAGAATGTCGCAGTGAGCACCATATAATGCAGAGCATTGCTGTGAGCGTAATATAATGCAGAGAGCATCACAGTGATCACTATATAATGCAGAGAGCAACTTTTCTGCATGCAATAGCAAAAGAAAGTACTGAGTCAATAATCAGACTCAACTCTCCCATACTATTCTTACACATAGCCAATATACTGTATGCCCCTCCCCATAATCACATGACCTCCTCATAGCTTCCTATGAGTCCACTTTACAGCTCAGGATAATCACCTGTGCTGTGTACAGGAAGGCTAGGTCTAGAAGCAGAGGAAACAAGGAAGTCTCCCCTTCTTCATTGCTCCTGCTTATGTAGAAGCAGAGAAAGGAGAACAGTCAGAGAAGCAAAGGCAAAATAATATGCTCAACAGGTTTAGCAGTTTCTTAAAAAGAAAAAATATGAGTAGCAGTATTACCCCTATGAACCATGTTGAGGCCATGTTGGTGTAATGATGTAATAGTTAACATTACTGCCGCACAGTACTGAGGTCTTGAATTTGAGTCCTACGATGGCCCTAATTGTGTGGAGTGTGTGTGTTCTCCGTGTGTGTACTTATACAATACCCGACATCTGCGACATTTGCATTTTTTCACACAACAGTTGCATACAGGATTGCAGCCACGATGTGATTTGCGTCCACCTCTGCATCAGGCCCTGCGTACTGTATGACATTTACAATTTTATATGCGATTTGTAAAACTCTTATTTGAAGTAGTGAATACCTCCCTGCTCCTGCAGGTCACTGCCTTCTACTTACATCTCTTCACTCCCTTACTTACCTACTTGCCTAGAAACAGATATTTAATCAAATATTTTGACACAAAAATATATCATGAAGCCTTTTTAATTGAAAATTGACGCCATTGTCTATGAAGTAAAATACAGCAAAACTGATATTCAGTACAAATCTCTTTTGTGCCTCATGATAAATGTTATTTTTTTTTTTTTTTAATCATTAACAATTTTATTTATCGAGGTGAACACCATCATTTACAAAAAAGACCTGCATTAAGTTAACAAGTAACAAGTACATACAAGCTTTCATGCTCCTTTACAGTAAAAGTATTGAAGTTATTAGTTAAATTGGATGCTACAAATGAAGTATAGACATTTTTAAAGGACCCGGTTGTATCATATCGAGGGACGTGTCACCAGAGCTGGGAAACCAGTTGGGAAGAGCAGGGAGAGGGTGTAGAAGTGGGATAACAGGAGGAATGGAAATAAGATGGTGTAAGTATACAGTACAAGGAATATAAAAGTGAGGGAGAATGAAGGACAATACATAAGAAAGGGAGTCAGAGACAACTTATATACTGCTGCATATATAACACCAAAAATACTAAAGGGACCAATAATTGAAGTTATGGCCTTAAAGCACATAATAAATAATAATAATAATAATTACATTAATATTTACTTTAGAAAAATATATATAAAATAATAGTAATAATAATGATAATAAAAAAATTTTGCTTTTGAAAAATCAAAATGTATCTAATTTAGAGATGTGTGCAGACCCCTGTATTTTGGTTTTGACAAAACCACCCTCCTTTTGGACCTGTAATTTTTTTTAAATTGAGTCAAATAGCTAAAATCATGTAATTTGGGCCTGTTTTGTTCCTACAGTATTAATAACATCAATAACATAAATCTCTAGTAATTTCCAAAAATTTTATCCATCTCACAGCTCACAATATTGTTTTCAGTTTTCACCCATATTGGCCATAGCCCATAGAGAGCTGACTGGCTAAACTAATGACAGCATTGGCACAAACACATGGCTGTTTAAATAAAGAATATAGCGCATCTAGGAAACATAGCGGCACAGCAGTGGCAGACAGGATAGCAGTTTAATATAAACTATATGATGCTATTGAATGTTTTTATTCAACACCTAGATCAGAGGCCAGAGGCAAGCACAGGTAAATGGTGGTGGAGTACTATTTAGTGGAAGTCAAGTAAAGCATTGATTGACTGATTGATTGATCAACTGATTATTAATTGGTTAGTGTTAATAATTTAACTATAAAAAAATAAATCAGAGAAAAAGGAAGCACTGTTGCAAACAAATGTCCTAAATCCCAATGAGGTTGATTGATCAATTACTTGATTGATTAAATGATTGATTGAGTACAGAATATAACCATAAATTAAAAAGATTTTGATAAAAGAAACAAATCATTAAAAAAAAAAAAAAAAATAACATTGATTGATTACAGAATATTGCTATAAATAATTAAAATTTGATAAATTGAACAAATCATTATAAAATAAAAATCCAAATGAGATTGATTGCTTAGTGTTAATAATTTAACTATAAAAAAAGTTAATCAGAGAATACTAGAAAACACTACCAAGAAAACAAGCATCCAAAATCCCAATAAAATAGATTACACATGATTTAAGGCAGAGAAACAGCCTAGTCATATTGAATAATGAATTATTAATGATATGATTTAATTATACTAGTTTGTATCTGCTGAGAAACTGCAGGAAACAGGGCATATATACTTGGAGGAGAAGCTGGTGACAGAGAGAATTGCTAGATTTAAAAGAACATGAATGCCCCAGTAAAGTACAGTAATATACAGTACACTACCTGTCAAACACGCACAATCTTGGCAAAGCCATAATGAAATGTGGTGCATGATGGAATTGTCCTTAGGCCCTTCCTCCCATCATTATATTGTATATTAAAAAGGACATGCACAGTTTAACAATCCAAGCTCTTCAATGACTGGTACTGCCATTTTGTGGCTGAAGAACTTGGTTTATTTAGGCCTCCTGAAAACAAGCAACCAATGGCCTTATAGAATATGTCATTATCATCCTCACCTCACCAGTGTTTTTAATATCATTGTGATACAATATTAGACAAAAAGAAAATAATGGAGAGCGCTGGACAGAGGTAAATATTTTAATGATCAATAGCAATTAACATATCATAATATTAAAAAGCTGACAATTGTAAGCATAGATATAAAAAAATCATGAATCCCAGATGAAATGAACCGCCTGAAAAGGGATTCAACATATGGTGTAGCAAAAAACAGCATGCATCAGACAGCTTTTACAAGCATTAGTGAATCAGGCTGTTAGTAAACAGGAGTTTTGCATGCATTATGTCATTCCAGCTGGAAGAAGATTAATCGCTCAGGGCAATAACGGCAATATGCGCCTTGTAAAGTGCCAAATAACAGTAGAATCTTACCACCTTTAGGACTATAGCCGGCGCCTCGGCCAAGTGACTGGGTGGTATCTGCTGCTACTCACAGCTAATATGGTGTAGACACTCAGCAGTCCTAGGATATGAATCACTGTAAGTCCAAGTGGCAAGAGAAGGGGGAAAGCCAGGAGCGGAGGTCCGAGTAACAGCTCCAATAAAGCTGATGTGTATCAGCGTGTCCGCTATGTATTAGCGGCTGGAAATCCACGCGGCAATTGGGAGCCAGAAGTGGAGGTCCACGTGACAGCTCCAAAGTGTAGGACTTGGGCGGCTGTGGTGCGGCAGCGTGTCCGTCTCTATGCTCACCAGAGCAGTGGAAGCAGAGCCAGCTGGAGAGAGGCGTGCAGCTGATCAGGTGGTATCTGTAACCAGGATTCAGAGAAAACACCTGACGTGTTTCTCGGCCAATAGGAGAGGCCATTTCATCAGAGGTAGCTTGTTTCTCAGAAACATACTCTATTTATACTGATCAGTGATGATAAGTGGTAACACATGAAAATAATTGAGATCAGTTAGCTTGTCAGCTTGTATTTATCACTGGGATAGATAAAAATTCAAAAAACAAAACCAATTATTACAAGCTATAAAATAGCAATATATAAATAAACTTCATATTAGAAAAATTAGAATAAAATAAGATAAGTAAAATGGACCCCTATAAAACAGGATATAGTAAAGATTTATATTTTATCTTCAATAGATTAACAGAGAATAATCATGGTGATTTCATTCTTACTTAAGTTAGGATATAGTTGTCATATAACAGATGATCATACATGTGACAATGAATACACATACACATATATATATATATATATATATATATATACACGTATACACATAAACACATATATATATACATAGACACATACACATATATATATAAACATATATAGACCCATAACAATAAAAATAACAATAATAAAAAATAATAAAATAATAAAGTTTTAATAAACCCATGAGTGTGATCTTATTCGTACCCAACCAAACACACATATCAGAATTGTGTGCATGGCACGACAGACAACACTCTTTGAACACACTATCAATGATAGTCAGGAGACCTATAGAACAAGACCCAGATGGTGAACCCAACATAATCACCAATTGTATGACACACATGTATAAAAACATATATGCCCATATAACCATACACATATGTGAAAACACATATACATATATACACATATGCATACATATACACATGCACACGTATGCACAAACACGCATAAACATAATAGACACATCACAATGTAATCCAAGAATAAGCCAATGATGATAGATGATAGAGACCACAAAAAGGGAGAGAGGTTATTAATATTGTATAAGGGTATATAAGTAGTTAATGGGAAGGTATGAAAAAGGACCTATGGAAAACATTGGGGGGATAGCAAATGAATACATATAGGAAAGATCCAATGGGGTCCAATGGGGAACCAGAGTGTCACCATCTAATCTACTATATAATATGATGTATCATGCTCAGAGAATCAAAGTATAGAATATGAATAATGATTTAATTCAACTGTATCATTCAGCCCGAAGGGCATCAAAGTCTCCAACTGGAAGATCCAGAAAGCTTCTCTTCTACATAGCCTTCGAAACCTATCACCTCCTCTGGATGTATTTGGAATATGTTCTAAGGCTAAAACCGAGAGACCATCTAGATCTCCTCTGTGGCAAAAAACCACATGCCTAGATAGACTGTGGATTTTGATGCCATTGAGTATATTACGCCTATGTTCAGAAAACCTAACATGTAGGGGTTGTGTGGTCCTGCCCACATATTGGATACCACATTTGCATTGGATAACATAAATAATATATGTAGATTTACAATTCATAAAGTTAGTAATACTAAATTTTTTCTTATTATGAAAAGAAACTACTTCTGTAGCTTTATTTTTAGAAAATTTGCAAGTGTTACATCTTGTCCCACTACACTTGAAAAATCCTGGGGGGTAACCAGGGGATCATAGTCTTAACATGGTCTCTAGATTTTCCCTGAAACAGACTTGGGGCTAGGTGTTGTTTTAGGTTATATGCCTTTCTAAAAATAACTCTTTGTTGGCCATCCAAGACGGAACTAAGAATCCTATCTGCTTTTAAAAGTGAAATTACCTTTTTTATAGCATAAGCTGATGTATTATACTGTGTAATAAAAGGTATTACTTCTTTCTTATTTTCTTGATCTATAATTGATTTTGAATGTTTAGATTTATCAGAAAGTATTGAAGTCCTATCTATGTCAGTGACCTCCTGTAATACTTTATCCAACAGACTGTGTGGATATCCTTGTTTAAGGAAGTATCATACAGTCCTTGAGCTTGGACTTGAAATGTTTCTAATGTAGAACAATTCATCCTAATCCGGAGGAATTGGCCTTTGGGGACATTGTTCTTCCAAGGAAGGTGATGTCCACTTGCATAATTTAAATAGTTTCCACAGTCGACTGGTTTAGTATATGAGGAGGTTAAGACTTGATTATTTGCTACTGTCAGCATGATATCCAGAAAATTAAGTGATGTAGAACTAAAAGTGCTGGTGAACTTCAACCCAAACGTGTTAGTATTAAGGTGTTTAGTAAAAGAATCAATAGAATTAGAATCCCCATCCCAAACAAAAAACAAATCATCAATATCTCTCCCATAGAGGACCAGGTGCACCCCAAATATGCTCCCCCATACATAGTGATCCTCGAATCGAGCCATGTATAGGTTCACAAAACTTGGGGCGAACCTGGTCCCCATGGCCGTCCCCCGTGTCTGAAGAAAAAATCGTGAATCAAACAAAAAATAATTGTGTTCCAAAATAAACCTTATACTGTCCAAAATAAAGTGACGTGTTGCCTTAGTTACTGTGGAGTCTATATCCAAATAGTAATTAATGGCAAGAAGACCTAATTCGTGTGGTATATTCGTATATATAATGAGTCGACATCACAGGTGAAAAGGTGATATGAGTCTTTCCATTCAATTGTATTTATAAGATTCAAAAAATGTGTTGTGTCTTTAATATATGAAGGTAAAGACACCACGTACTTCTGTAAATAAGTGTCAACAAAAAAAGTAAGATTACTAGTGAAGGACCCAATACCAGAAATTATAGGTCGCCCAGGTGGATTAGCGAGTGTTTTGTGAATTTTGGGCAAATGATAATAAATGGGAGTGATCGGGTGAATGGTGTAAAAAAATCAAAAGTCTCTCTGGATATCACGCTGCAAGACAAAGCATCATCCAATAGGTCTCCAAGTTCCATCCTATAGCCATCAGTCGGATCACACAAAAGGCTAGAATAGAAAGACTGATTTCCTAACTGTCTAAAGGCTTCCTCAATGTAGTCCTTAGTATTTTGTATTACCAACCCACCGCCTTTATCGGCTTGTTTTATAATCAGATTTTTATCTTTAGTCAATCTCTTGAGGGCCATTCTTTCTAATTTGGTCAGATTATCTGTCAAATTCGTATCTTCCGCTTTTTTACATAGACTTCTAAAGTCTTCCATAGTTGTACTATAAAAACTCTCAATAAATGGTCCCCGATATTGTAATGGCTAAAAGTTGGAAGGCTACTGCAAAGAAATATGATTATTACAATTCATATTGTAAACCTGTTCAGGACTATTGGTGATCTCTATATCAACTTCAGGACAAGGATCTGAAAGTCCTATGTTTTCTCTACCCAAAGACTCTAAAATATCTAATGTAATCTTATCATCATCGTCTAAGACAATCGGAAATCCTTCCAACTGCTTATTCTTAAGTGATTTAAGGGCAAAAAAGTGTTTTTGACTAAGGGTCCTCACATACCTATTTAGGTCTACAAAAAGTGTGAATAGATTGGGTTTTTCTGCCAGAGCAAATTTCAATCCCTTTCTGAGAAGGGATATTTCATCATCGGACAAAATTTTATCAGATAAATTAAATATCCCTTTAGTATCATCTACCGCCATTTGACATTCTTGTTGGGGTTTCTTGTGTCGATTCCCTCCCTTGTCTTCCTCTGGCTCTATATCTCTGTTTCTTTTGACTGGCCAGCCTGATCTTGGTTCTGTGTGATGTATCTGAGAAAACGATAGGGGAGTGTGATGATGTGTCCAATAGTCTGTCTCTAAAAAACGAGGGGCAGTAGAAAAATTAGAGATTGAAGATTTATTGTTTTTATTTTTACTTATATTATTACTGGATCTTATAACCCTAGTATCATGTGTTGGAGTGTCTACTTCATCAGTTAAATTGGTGAATCGATTATGATGTTCTAAATCTGACCAGGAGTTTTTCCTTCGTGTTATGGATTTATCATACTTCTGATTAAATCTTGAATTAGATTGGTTCTGCATTCTTCTATCTCTATTCTGCCCAAAAGATTCAGATGATCGTCTAATATCAGGACGAGGTGATCGATAAAAAGGTCTAAAACTGGGTCTCTCAGTTGATGCCATATGTTGTGGTCTATTATAGGTTCTGACCTGACCCTTAACATAGTCAGTCTGATCTCTTGACAATTTTCTATTTGTAGTATCGAAAAGTGATTTCTCAAAATGTTCTATTTTCTTATTTACTTGCATATCTCTACTATCAAAATCTGGGTGTTTCTCATATTCTTTCAGAGATGTTTGTAATTTTTCCATTTCAGACTGGATAGTAGTAATTTTATTCTCCCTATATTTGATTAGGAGCTGCATTAAATTAATAGAACACTGATCCAAAACAGCTTCCCATTCTTCAGTGAAGACAGTATCATTTCTGAAAGAACATGATTTGAAGATTCTCAATCCTCTCGGAATTAACCCCTTATCGATATATTTTTTGAGCATAATTTTATCCCACCAATGGCGAGTTTCTGCTAAAGAAAGGGATTCTATCTTATTAAAAAGCTGATGCATATCATCTTTCATATCATCTAAGACAATCATAGCCTCATTTTCTGGATCATCTAAAAAGTTTTTATGTCTCTCAAGACGTTCTGTTAAACATTTCAATCCTGGCATCCTGCCTAGAGCTGCAATAAATCTCTGCCAAGAGAAAAAGAAGGGGAAGAAAGGATCTACCAAGGAAAATAGGTGTCCAATTAGACCAAAAAATATAAATATATCTCTAGTACACAAAGATATTCTATCCCAGAATGTAACCTACACACACATGTAATATGTTATAAAATAAACAATTAAACACAAGTTACCTCTGTCATGCTGCTCAACCCAAAAAAATCAGGATTGCTGGGTCCCAAATGAAAAATAGACAAAAAGAAAATAATGGAGAGCGCTGGACAGAGGTAAATATTTTAATAATCAATAGCAATTAAAATATCATAATATTAAAAAGCTGACAATTGTAAGCATAGATATAAAAAATCATGAATCCCAGATAAAATGAACCACCTGAAAAGGGAATCAACATATGGTGTAGCAAAAAACAGCATGCATCAGACAGCTTTTATAAGCATAAAGTTAGTTGCAAAGCATCTCATGCATTCCACATTGCAGCTGAAAAAGCGTTAGTAAATCAGGCTGTTAGTAAACAGGAGTTTTGCATGCATAATGTCATTCCAGCTGGAAGAAGATTAATCGCTCAGGGCAATAACAGCAATATACGCCTTGTATAGTGTCAAATAACAGTAGAATTTTACCACCTTTAGGACTATAGCCGGCGTCCTGGCAAAGTGACTGGGTGGTATCTGCTGCTACTCACAGCTAATATGGTGTAGACATTCAGCCGTCCTAGGATATGAATCACTGTAAGTCCAAGTGGCAAGAGAAGGGGGAAAGCCAGGAGCGGAGGTCCAGGTAGCAGCTCCAATAAAGCTGATGTGTATCAGCATGTCCGCTGTGTATTAGCTGCTGGAAATCCACGTGGCAATTGGGAGCCAGAAGTGGAGGTCCACGTGACAGCTCCAAAGTGTAGGACTTGGGCGGCTGTGGTGCGGCAGCGTGTCCATCTCTATGCTCACCAGAGCAGTGGAAGCAGAGCCAGCTGGAGAGAGGTGTGCAGCCGATCAGGTCGTATCTGTAACCAGGATTCAGAGAAAACACCTGACGCGTTTCTCGGCCAATAGTAGAGGCCGTTTCATCAGAGGTAGCTTGTGTCTCAGAAACATACTCTATTTATACTGATCAGTGATGATAAGTGGTAGCACATAAAATAATTGAGATCAGTTAGCTTGTCAGCTTGTATTTATCACTGGGATAGATAAAAATTCAAAAAACAAAACCAATTATTACAAGATATAAAATAGCAATATATAAATAAACTTCATATTAGAAAAATTAGAATAAAATAAGATAAGTAAAATGGACACCTATAAAACAGGATATAGTAAAGATTTATATTTTATCTTCAATAGATTAACAGAGAATAATCATGGTGATTTCGTTCTTACTTAAGTTAGGATATAGGCCCTCATTCAGAGCCACTCGCTATCGGCAGTACGCTCGTTCCGAGCGATGTTCGCACATCTGCGCATGCGTACGGTTTTTAGTACGCATGTGCGAACCAGTCAGTGCGGCCGAAAATCATTTGTACGCAATATAGCGAGTGCCTGCTATTTTGAGTGACAGAATGAGGCGTATGTGGGTGGTAACAAGGGAAGGTGCTTGAAAACGGGGAGTGGAGATCCGATCGCAGGCGTGCTTAAAGGTCAAAACGGGCGTTTTATGGGTGTGCATAATTAATATAGCAGCGTCAATGACCACGTCATTTGGTTTTTTTTAACTCAGAACTGCTCGCAAAATAGCGGTTGAAAAAACCAACCACAAGAATAGCGAGCAGTTCATATCCTGTTCGATGTACTCGATTAATCTAATAAATAGCGGACATGACGTATGGTGCGAGCGGCCAGGGGGCGTTTTTCAGAAATAAAAGAGCGTATGTTTTGCTCGCTCGTTCAGACTTAGAGGTGTGAACAGACTGCAATGTGCGAACGGATCATTTGCATAGCCACCCTTTGTTTTTGTACGAACGAACGCAAATAGCGAACGGCTCTGAATGAGGGCCATAATTGTCATATAACAGATGATCAGGAGAAGCTGGAACTCCCGTGCTACAATGCAAATATTTGCGCCCGGAGCCCTCCGTATGAATCACCGTGAACCGGTGGACACAAATAATATCAAACAGATGGCGGCACTCGCGGCGACTAAGGTAGGTAAACATCCTACCTTAAATACCATCACCCACAGTCTGTTCACTCGTGGGTGATGGTATTTAAGGTAGGATGTTTACCTTGTCTTATGTTTTCTATATCCTGACGAAAGGGAGAATAAAGGTCCCTGATAATATCAACGGGCCTTTGTGTATTTTGTTAGTCGCCACGAGTGCCGCCATCTGTTTGATATATATATATATATATATATACACATATACACACACACATATATATATATATACATACACACGTACACATATATATAAACATATATAGACCCATAATAATAAATACAATACAATATTAGCTTACCTCCTCTTGAATCCACCATTACAGAAGTCTCTGTATTTTGTCATAGAATTTGTAGTTTATTTTTATGAACACCAGTATTTCCACATTTTTAGGAAGTAGCCTCCTATGCTGATTGCTCTCAAGGTTTCTGGCTGTTCTAAACACTCTTAACTAGTACTTATTGGAGAGTGGGCAGCGTAAGTAAAGCAAAGTTAGTTTATGCAAGGGTCTCCAAATTCCATTTTTTCCTCCCAGAATTCAAAGTACTGTGTGACATGCTAATTTGTACATTGTCATTAAAATAATCCTCCACCTGTTTATTGATGCTTACTATATCAGATTGAGTCATGGCAGAGGTATCTATTATTTTGGGCAAATCTTTGAAGCCTGATCAGATGTCATAATTGTGTTGCACTTTGGTGCACTGAGTTGACTCATCCTCTTCATCAGTGTGTCTCTTGGGAAAGGTAATATTTTTCCTGGCAGCAGCATTTGCAGGAAAAACTGAATCAGGAAACATCATCGCTCATCTTTGTGAGAATTGTTTTGGGGTTCAGATAATTGCACACACTGTCTCTTACACTGGAAGGATGACACACTACGCAACTTTTTTTGTACTAATGACTTTGTTTTGAGGCACAGACAACAGTGCCAATTGTTTTCATGCACTTGAAAGAACAGTTCTTGAGAATTGTTTTGTGGTGCAGATGATGAGGGACACCCGCACACACTGTCACTTACACTTGAAGGATAACACACTATGCAAATTTGTTGGTACTTGGAGGAACAGGTCTTTGTGAGAATTGTTTTGCTAGTACACTGCTGAATGCAGATGCCTGCATGCAGCTTTGCAATTACGGTCCTTGCAGAATCAGGCCCACAAAACAGTAATATACGCTGCACCACTTGTCTCAACAAACAACTTCTTGAAATACACATTATGATTTCTAAATTCAATTAGAAAAGAATGCAGTTTTTTTTGTTTTAGACAACAGGAAAAAAAAACTTTTTTTGCAATTAATGTTTTATATATAACTGGGAAAAAAATAAAAACAAAGATGTCTTAGTTGTGGTACAGCAGCCTCAAGCACAGTAGAGTATTATTTTGACAGATAAACAATATACGTAGTATTCTGCAGTGATAGATTTACTAGATCAGAGGTGCCCAATTGCAGTCCTCAATGCTCCCCAACAGTTCAGGTTTTAGAGATATCCATGGAAGAGCACAAGTGGTTAAATCAAATTAACTGAGGTACTAATTAAGTCACCTGCGATCACGCATGGATATCCTTAAAACCTGGACTGTTAGGATGCCTTGAGGACTGAGTTTGGAAACCCCTAGCCTAGAGGGAAAAAAATGTGCAGGTTCATTTTAAGAAACAAACAAACAAAAAATCAACCAATCAATAACACCACACAGACAGTACCCTGTTTGTTTGTGTGTGTGACAAACACACATACACTGACAAATGACAATGATGCCCTGCAGTCACTCTTCACAGACACCTACTCCTGTCTCTAGACCTACCTACTATTAAACTCTAAAGTCTAAACCTAAACTTACGTAACTCCTAATGGCACACTGATGGCTTGCTAAGGTTGTTTTTTAACACAATGCCTCACAGTGCTCCAGCTCACAAGCCCAGACCCTCTCCCTCCACTCTCCGGTGTCAAATGGCACCCAATCACAAGGGAGGGACTTTTATATGCAATCCAATACATGTGAGATCCGACACCGGGAAGATGACGTTTTGCCTAATATTAGGATCCGAACTTGGCATGAAGACCTGAGCGAGTACTCAGAAACCCTCCGAACCAGTGGCGGATTTTGCCTAGGGGCTGCGAGGCTGCAGCCCCCCCAGTAAAATCCATCACCTCAGTGTAGTCAGTGCAGTCCATGACAGCACTGGCTACACTGTGACTGACAGTAGCTTCCTGCTGGAAGCGCCACCTGCCAGTCACAACAGGCAGTCTCAGAGGGAGGTGTCTCCTCCCCCTGGGACTGCCAGTCTGGGCTGCTATTAGCAGAAAGTGACTTCCATTAGGAAGCCACTTCTCTGCTTTTCCGCCAGCCCTACCCAGCTCCTTGGGGCTGCAGACGATACAGCCCTTTGGAAGCCGATCATATGCGCATGCTCGAAGTGGTAGTCTGCCGCCTACTGCACATGCGCAGGTCCCAGCGCCTGTCAGAGCGATTATGCAGCAGGCGCCGGGACCAGGGCAGGGTAAATGATTCTTGGCAGTGGCAGCCCACCTCATCAAAGAGGGTAGGTGCCGCCGCTGCTCGGAACCCCAATGTTCTGGTGCGTTTGGCTTCCTGAGAAACTGAACCGCTCCTAATAAGGGATTGAGATATGCAACTTTTATTAGAACCAGAATATTTCTGGTGAGAAGGGCCCCCTGGCCAATCATATTTTTTCATTTCTTCTGAGAGCCAAAGTGATGCCAAATTGATATGTAATTTTCTTGAGTCAAAACTATGTGAGTTATCTAAATGGCTCAATGTGTCTATTTAATTTCCATTAGAGTATATCTTTTTGGCAAGTCTGAAATCTAATTCAACAGGAGATTAAACAGTACAGAAGGTCACTGCTACAATATTATCATACTGTTCCATGCAGACCAATGGTTTATTTGAATTAGGAAAATTTTAACACAACACTCATTGGTTGGAAACATCTACTGATCACAGCGGCATGAATTGTAGCCTCATATTTGACCTTACTATCTGGCTGCCATTGAGTGGAAGCCACTGGAGCTTTCCAAGAACAATATATCACAATGCAAATATATAATTTTAATTGCTTGCTTTTCTTTATCAATACTGCAAAGTTAAATACAAATTCTAACTATTTGCCATTAATTAAAATTACATTTTTTAAGTGTGATAAAAAGTGGGAGGAGCATTAGGTATAAATAGCCATGCATCATAACCTGGAGTCAGTACAGAGGCAAAGATGGCAAAGCTTATCCTCCTAACCGGTAAGTGAATGCATGGACAGGCTAACATGCAGCCTTAATATATCAGAGTGTTATGTAACCAAAGGAGTTATGTTCTCTGTGTGTACTAACTGGTATACAAGGAGCAGAACCTGGTTCCTTACTCTACTGTAGTTGTAATGGAGAAGGAACAATGCTTCCTGATCTGTGAATAAATTCCTAGGAATGGTAGGGTGTCGGCAGTCATAGTGGAGTATTGAGCAAATTACTATATCCATCAAACAATATACCACAATATATATACTTTTGAAAGATTTTATGTATTTATTAAGGAACAAAAAATGTATTTAAAATATATGGTTGCATTTTAATTTATTTATTAAGGCTTCTATTTACTTTATTCTTTAAAACTTGGGACATTACTACTTGTTTATTTTAACAGGGGTACTAATACTTACATTATGTTAGTAGGTGCATTACTGCTTATTTTATTGAAACAGGGTGACTACTCATTGTTTTTAAAATGGGGCACTACCACATATTTTAGCAAGATGGGGCATTACTTATAACTTTGTTAAGAGATGGGGCATGAGCAGATTATTACCCTGGTAGCCACAGGCAAAGGGTACAAGAAGGCTCCTGGTGCTACTCAGCATTGGGATGGTCATCCCTTGGTGCAAAGGCATGGAGTTTAGTAGCACTGGGCTATTACACAATGATAGTAAATCCTGTGGTTTGGGTCTGAAAACCACATGTAGTGTATGGTGGTTTGCAACTGTCCCCCCCAAAAAAACTGCCTAGTAAATCTCCCACTAATACTATTTAGCATGGTACATGTTTTTCTGCATCTTACACAAGTTTAGTAAATATTATCCAAGGCTTATATATGTCACTCATTAGGTATTAAGCCACCGTACTGTGTTTTTTTAACCTGAACTGCAAAGCAATGGTCACCAGGGCCGTAACTAGGGTAGTGCGACTAGTGCCATGGCACAGGGCACCGCAGTGCAGGAGGCGCTGTTTGGGCCTGTCAATTTTCCTGTTTATTATTATTCTCCCCAAATTCTTGTTGGACAGTATGCATAAGTAAAGCAGACAGACAAGAAGCATAAGGGGAATGACAGAATAGGTATCAAAAATGCTAAAAAAGAAATTCATAAAGATAACAAAATTAAAATGTTTGATCCGAAATTAAGAGAAAAGAAACTTAAATATGCAAATAATGATTACAAAAGAAAACAATATAAAGATCTGAAGCTGAATTGTAGTGGTAGCTGCCCAGCTTTTATCTGTATATGCTCCGGAAGCTCAGAGAAGGGGATTCCGTCAGAATCCCGAAGAGCAGGATGCAGGCGCTTAGAATGCCGGTGCCAGGACACCTGTCAGAATCACAGCGTTGGCATCACAATGGTAAGTAGTGGGGTTAGGAGGAGGGTTAGGATTAGGTTTAGGCACAAGGGGGAGGGTTAGGGTTAAGCACTAAGGGGGGAGGGTTGGGTTTAGGGTGCGGGGGGAGGATAGGTTTAGGCACTTGGGAATGAAGGTTAGATTTAGATACCGGGGAGGGTTAGTGTTTCGGGTAGGGAGTGGGGGAGGGTTTGGATACTGATCGACAGCTGTCGGTATTCTAACCCTGTCGGGATGCTAGCATCAGGATTCTGACTACCGTGATCTCAAGCACCGGCATCCCGTACCCAACCCCTGGGCAGGGGATGGGCATAAAAAATATAAGGCATATATAAGACACAGAGGGCAATGTGGAAAGAGCATCCAGTAAGATGGAGTGTTAGTAAAATGTCCATGGTTTGTGATAGCTTTTTTGTTGGTTTGTGGGTGTCAGATGCTATTAGTGCTGTTAGTGTTGGTATTGGTGTGTGTGTGTGTGTGTGTGTGGGGGAGGGTGTTGTGTGATATTTTGCACCAAGGCACAGGGCCTACAGCTAAAACTCAAAACCATGCTGTCTTGTCTCTAATGATTAGTGATAGATGTTACTAAAGAACAGCCTAATGCATTATCATTTTAGACATTTTAATAACAATGCATTAGCATTTACTGATCTTATTTCTGTCTTCTAGGGCTGGCACTGCTGCTGAATGCTCAGCTAGGTAAGTTGTAAAATATTTAAATGCCACAGAATATTGTTAGTGAAAACTTACAATAAATAATAGTAATCCATACAACATGTATAGCAGACTACCCCACCCTAGGGTTGCCACCCTTCCTGTATAATACAGGATCATCCCGGATTTGAAAGCAACTTGCTGCATCCTGTATTGATTCAAATATGAGACACAGTTTGTCATGTTTTTAAGTCTGTTTTTAGAAGTGCTATTTTTGTCATTTGTGGTGTGGTGCTGTTTGTGACTGAGTGAGGCAGAGCTCCAAGTCCAGAGACTGGCTCAGCCTCTGTGTGCTGCGGCGTGCAGCATGTGAGAATGCATGTTACGTGTAACGTGCACTCTCAGTCACACTGTACACAGAGGGCCCATCACTCTGTCACTCTGTCTGGACTCGGAAGTTCACACAGTCACTGCAGCAGCACTGTACCACATATTACATTTCTCAAATCAGGAGACCACAGGTGAGAGTATGAGGGAGAGCCAGGGAGTGGGTGGAGGAGGAGCGGCGGGCCAATATCTCAGTGGCAGTGGAGGATGAAGAGCAAATATACACCCTGGCTGCAGGGCCACGGGTGCTGAGAGGGGGCAGCAGATACTCTTTACCCGGCCAAGGTTTGTTGGAGAGGCCCGGTGGGGGCCCAGGTCAGTTGCTGAGGGGGACAAAGTCCCTTTGCAGTGTTTGGTACTCCCCTTTGCAGCATATATTGCCAGAACAAAGGTGGCAACCCTACCCCACCCAAACACAGAAGAGGAGGTTATATATTTTCTTTCTCACAAGCCATAGGGGCTGATTCTGAAAGGCAGCAAAGCAAAAAATAGCAAGTTACATTGTACCTAGACAGAGGGTGAAGTCTGCATGAAGCTAGTGGTGAAAGGCTTCACAGTGGGGAAAGTGCTTGACCTGGCTAGACTCTTTTGAAATATGCTATCCCAGCAAGCAAAGTTTGATACATAACTCCAATAAATTGTGGCTAACAAATACAAATTAATTTATTATCTATTGAGTAAAAAATAAAATGGGATAGATAATAAATTACTTTAACAAATTATTGAACTGCGCTTGTAAGCAATGTATACATAATAAAACACTTGTTGCAATATGGTAGCACCTGTCTGAATAATGTACCAAGGACAAGGCTTCTCTTAAAAAATGTTTTCACAATTTATTACATTCAATACATATACTCTTTAACTTGACTCACAACACTTAAAAAATGTATTATGCACAAGCTGGCTCTGTAGCGCCCATTTGTTACTCTGATCAAATACTTTTGTTTAGTATATATGTTTCATGCTGGAATATATGAGAGAATGTCCAAAATCCACAGTCATTTGTTTAGTTTTTAGTAGATATATATCTCTCTCCACCAGAGATTTGTGCACTGTAAGTGCTTGCACAGCCCGTAACAAAGTGTCCTTACCCCTCTGCAGATAGTTCAGTCTTAGTTGCCACAGATGGTAATAATATATGGCTGTTAATCCTCTGTGGCTGTAGCTCCAGAATATTACCACGGTCCTGTACTGGCACACTGATGTTTAGTAGGTCCGTACATCAGGGAGACCAGGGTGCAGATGATGCAGCGGCCGCTTGCTAGCACCCGGTTAATCCCTCCGTGGCTGTATATTTATCCGGTCTGCAGGGCTCACTTCAATAACCAAAGGTGCAAAGTGACGGGCTCGGGTGGGTTTGGTATCTTACTCTATTCCAGAAATAGTAACCCTTTCGTCGACTGTACCACAAATTACATTTCTCAATTCAGGAGACCACAGGTGAGAGTGTGAGGGAGAGCCAGGGAGTGGGTGGAGGAGGAGCGGCGGGCCAATATCTCAGTGGCAGTGGAGAATGAGAAGCACGTATACACCCTGGCTGCAGGGCCACGGGTGCTGAGAGGGGGCAGAAGATACTCTTTACCCGGCCAAGGTTTGTTGAAGGGCCCCAGTGGGGGCCCAGGTCAGTTGCTGAGGGGGTTGCTGAGGCAAGTTACATTGTACCTAGACAGAGGGTGAAGTCTGCATTAAGCTAGTGGTGAAAGGCTTCACAGTGGGGAAAGTGCTTGACCTGGCTAGACTCTTTTGAAATATGCTATCCCAGCAAGCAAAGTTTGATACACAACTCCAATCAAGTGTGGCTACCAAATACAAATTAATTTATTATCTATTGGGTAAACAAAAATGGGATAGATAATAAGTTACTTTACTCTAGTATATGGATTATCAGGCAATCATATATATATATATATATATATATATATATATATATTATATATATTTCCACATATATGTCTGTTTCTACCCTACACAGGCTCTGCCTACCAGTTGACATGTTACTTTACCAACTGGGCCCAGTACAGACCTGGACTGGGAAAATTCAAGCCTGATAACATTGACCCATGCCTATGTACTCACCTGATCTATGCCTTTGCTGGGATGACCAACAACCAGATCGCCACAATTGAATGGAATGATGTCACCCTGTACAGCTCCTTCCAAAATCTGAAGAACCAGTAAGTGGTAGTTTGACAATGTAGCACCCAACAGTAGTAATGATTAGGGGCTTAGTGGTGTACAAAATATTTATATATTTATAGTAGATGAGCTTTACCAATATAATCCAAATATGGTTAATTTTGATATTATCTACACTATAGTCCATAATGCCTGAAATTATAATGACAAGATTTAATTTGTTGAAAAATATGCAGGTGAACAATCAGCGGTACCTAGCCTCAGTCCTATACATTTAATCCAATGTACTTTTGACATCATGGTACTAAGAGCCTGATTGAGCGTGCACTGCTGATCGCAGATTACAGTGTATCAGGAATGTGCGCGTGCACAGGACCCATTCTGCACATGTGCAGAATGGGTCCTGTGTGATCGCATGCAGCCCCTGCTATGCCTCCGACTGATTGACAGGCAGAAGCTTTTACGGGGCGGCGTGGGGGCAGGGAGGGCCTGCGTTCTCGGAAACGGGAGTATTGCCCTCATTTTCCGGGAGTGACATGCCCAAGATCTCTGTCCATGGACTCAAGTGGCTGTGATGGCCGTGATGGTGATTACAGGCTGCGTCGCTGCGCTGGGATCGCAGTATCAGCTGTAGGTGTCAGACACCTCCTGCTGCATTTGCATATTAGCAAGGACGGAATTGTGTGCGGCTTTGCAATTCCGTCCTCTGCCGAATCAGGCCACAATTTTGGTGAAACCAACACAGATAAACCAGATATTATTATATATAATTGTTTATTGCCACAATATTATGCAGCGGTTTTAATTCTTTATTGGACACCAGGGTCCATTTTTGTCTGAACTAGTAAGTTTTTGTAGTTTGGGAGTAAACCAGAACACCATGAGGAAACCCATGCAAACATGGGGACAACGTAAAATGCCACACAGACATTGCCTTGTTCAGAACTGAAACAATAGTTTAATATGTACTATGAGCTGTGATGACAGTGAAGAGTTATTATCAATACTTGAACATATTACCCTTTAATTTAAAACTTAATTGGACACATTTTGGGGTTCTTTACAACCCTGAAGCCTGCACAAGGGCAGCTATATTCCCATATTCCTACACCTTGACTTTATTGCGGTGGCACCGGCCTTTTTCTCATACACAGCACGTTACCTGAAATAATCTTTCCTGCACTGATAGATACAATTAGAATTGTAGCTTCAGAATATTGTTCTCCCCTTTCTGCCAGAAACAGTAAAAGCCATCCCCACAGCTATTAGTCAATGGTCAAAAAGGTGAATGATATGTGGAATGAAGTCTAATTTGCAAATCACAGTATTTCAATTATCTCCAATAAAACTTACAGTGACCAACTTTGCAGCTCTTTACAAATCAGCTAGTCTGAACAGGTCATTTATGTTAGCTAAGATGCTGCTAGGGTTTCACTAAGTCCTGGGTTTTATTATTGTCCAAAATGCAGGATGAAGAAGCAATGCCCACTTAAGCAGATATTTTCATTATGACTTCTGTCAGCAAGGGCACAGACCAGAAATCATTGTTAAATAAGGAAATGGAGTTCTCTTTAAAACAGAAAATATTGTTCAAAATTACACTTATGTTACAAATTAAATTAAATGTAACAATAATTTTAATTTTAGAAATGGTAACTTGAAAACTTTGCTTGCCATTGGAGGTTGGAACTTTGGAACTGCACCGTAAGTATTGATTCATTTAAAAAAAAAATATTTGTGGTGAAAATTGCATATTCTAGTGGTTTTAAATGGGTTTTCATTCCCACATATTTTTACAGTTTCACTGCCATGGTCTCTACTGCTCAGAATCGTCAAACTTTCATCTCATCAGTGATCACATTTCTGCGCCAGTATGGGTTTGATGGGCTAGACTTTGATTGGGAATATCCTGGCTCCAGAGGAAGTCCTCCTCAGGACAAAGCACTCTTCACCACTTTGGTTCAGGTAAACCAATCTCATCCTCCAGAACCGAGTAGCACAAACGATTAAGATATTTTATTCCCAATGGAAGCGACATAGTAATAATGTACAATTACAGGAAATGAGAGCAGCCTTTGAGACAGAAGCTTCACAAAGCAACAAACCAAGGCTCATGGTGACTGCTGCTGTAGCAGCCGGTATCTCCAACATTCAGTCAGGTTACCAGATCCCTCAACTCTCTCAGTAAGTAAAGCAACATACGATTCATCCTAATTATCATGGTACAATTTGTTTTATGAAAAAGAAGAAGTTAAAAATCAATTTTGTTTAATCGATAATTTTAAACACACTGCACATACAGTTTATGAAGTTAGGCAGTATATTTACTTGGTGCCATTGTCAATAATGGACAGGGTATTAGCAAAAAACAAAATTAAGTATTGCGTTATTAATAATGGACCTCATTTGGAGTTTAAAGTATTTTGCTTTCTGAACATGTACATTTCGATAAATCCAACTTCAAAACCTCCGTAATTATAGGTCAAGTGTATAAATGTGTTTATAAGGACAGCATGGAAATTCTGCTGCACATTGTAAGTAAGAGTTTAGAGCTTTATGGCCAGGCTTTCGGGCCTGACCGGCCCATCAGGCCATCATCCATTCTGGCATTTGCCAGAAGCGCCAGACTGCCAGCCCAGCCCTGGCTGTGACTTTAACCACACAGGAATTAGTTTTAAACATGCACAAAGTTGCTGATGAAGCACAACAGATCTTGTCTTGAGACAAAGCCGTGGCCCCTTACACAGATTCAGGCTCATCCGCACACAGCTATACAAATATTGCGTATTAAATGGATCAGGGCATGCTAGCAATGTAGTTTTGTCACTCCCAGTTCTATTATTTATGCAAATAAAATGGAAATATTTATATTTTGAGCGAGAAAGATGCTTTTTCATGGCTGAGTTATTTGGGATCTTGCGCACAAGAGCAGCTATTTGGAGCTACTTGATCAACAGTGAAAACAACTGTATGTGTATATATTTGTATATATTAAGTCAGTGAGCATACCTTGGGAATGTCAGGCAGTAGTTGCTTGCACAAAATAGAGCATTCCACAAATGTAGTATGGAGTAAAGGAGATTCAAAACACTGTTCCATCCTACAATCCCGGAGATACACAGTTCTGCCCTCCTGGAAGAACAGTTTGCACTGACAAGTATCTGGAGGGTCAAAATGCCAACCACCAATTAGAAGAGGCTAGATAGTACTGTCGATGGCCAACATGATTACCTTGTATCTTTGCCCCACCTGTCCAGTACCCACAAGAGATACACCACCTGAAAGGATTATCTGGATCAAGTTGTGTTGCATCTCCAGGAGACTTTCTACATATTAAAACACCCCACTTCAGTACTCAGCTCACATTTACTTGCCCCTTTCTGCTTTTTTGAGTACAAGACAAAAATATGCAATATATAAATACATGCCTATTTTGTGCACATGAGAAGTACAGAAATGTATATGTATATATGTATAACACAAAAGCTGACACCAAGCTCTAAATGAGGCCCAATATGTAACATCTTAAGCTTAAAAGTAGGCAATTGGATAATGTAATGAAAAGATGAACTTGGCTGGCAAATTGCTCCAAATATCATATTGTAACAATACATTTTATATTATTTAGGGCTCTGGATTACATCCATGTCATGACTTATGACCTGCACGGTTCATGGGAAGGATACACAGGAGAAAACAGTCCTCTATATTCTAACCCTTCTGCAACTGGCTACAATGCCTACTTGAATGTGGTGAGTATACATCAGGTTAATGATATTGAACAGCCAGAGCATGTGTGTGAATATACAGTATGTAAAATTCATAATACAAAAGAAGCTATCAAAAATGATAACATGCTATCTACAGAACATATTGGCCCTAGTAAAACTGACTTTTGAAGATAAAACAGAAAACTTATATAGCATATTACAACACAGCAATATCTCTGCTTTCCAGGATTATGTCATGAACTACTGGCTGAACAATGGTGCACCAGCTTCTAAACTCATCGTTGGCTTCCCAACCTATGGACACACTTTCATCCTGAGCAACCCATCTAACACTGCCATTGGCGCCCCTACATCTGGTACAGGACCTGCTGGGCCTTATTCTAGGCAGGCTGGATTCTGGGCTTACTATGAAGTAAGATTATCTTGTCACTTGTGGTGCTCTACAATGTATGCACTATGCAAACTGCATCTTGTAACAGACGATTACCCAACATTTTGGTGATATTTTCATTACAGTTAATAAATATAGTTAATAAATATAAGATTTTTTTTCTTGACTTGATGAGCAAGTAAACAGCTTATTGTTTTTTCTCTGGCACAATGTTGTACTCATTATGACAATTATCCATTCATTTGTTCAGATCTGTACCTTCCTGAAGAATGGTGCTACTAATGTTTGGTCTTCTGTTGAAGACGTCCCCTATGCCTACCAAGGAAATGAATGGTTGGGATATGATAATCAGAAGAGCTTCCAGATAAAGGTACTTGCAGTTTTTTGGTATACAATACAAAAGGAGGAATTACAAAACAGCATCGGAAATTAATGTTATATTCACTTCCTGCCCATAGGCTGAGTGGCTGATGAAGAATAACCTTGCAGGTGCTATGGTTTGGGCTATTGATCTGGATGATTTCACTGGTACTTTCTGTAACCAGGGCAAATACCCACTGATCTCCACATTGAAGAACACTCTTGGTATACAAGCTTCTGGTGAGTTAACTCATTTGTAAATTGTATAAATAATCTACAGAACAATAATCATGTTCAGTGAAACCCTGTTGTCTGGTGGGAGGTGCAGATGCAGCTCTCTTTGGCACCTACTTCTGTGTTAACCTGGGGTCTGCCACCTGTTGCTAGCTCAGTCTCTATATTATAAGGTCCTCATGAATGAATAAACAATAATCAACAGAAACGAGATGGGCAAGGGCAACAACTGATTAATATGGGGCATCAGACCATCTTTCTCTGATGAAATAAATGAGGTGAACTTTGTATATCTATCCTCAACACTCCAGCACAGGTCTTAGTGGCAGCAAATTATTACATACTAGATAGTATACAAAAATATGATTCTAGTCACCCCTACACATAGAGTATATTCAGGGCCAGATTATAGGTGAGGCGGATGGGGTGGTCGCCCAGGGGCTCCCACACATTGGGGCCCCCCACACTGCTGAAAAATTGTCCGAAACCTGGACACCCTGTCCCCTTCCGGGCGGCTCCCGAGACATCATTACTCAAACAACACACTGCCACACTCACTGATAAACTGGTGGGACCAACGGACTATGGAAGCACCGCCCCCTCACTGTCATACTACTGTGAATCGTGGGTATATGGTATACCCACCTATTTTCAATCCAGAATTCATCAATGAGGCACTCGCCGGCGAGCATTAGTGTTAAAGAAAACCAGTCAGTGCTGTTTCTCTCTTTAAATAGCGATGCCGAATTAAGTTGAATTTTTCATGTGTGAACTGTGCTCATGTGCAGTCCAGCAGACCAAGCGCTAAGGAGACCTGGGAGGGGAGCCATATTGTTTGCACGGACTGATGTTCCCTTATCTGTCCATGGTGGCCTCCCCTTTAGGGTAACTGAGCTGTAATGGCAGCCAGTTATCAGCATCAGTCTGCAGAAACAAGCCTGGCCGCCGCGACAAACTCTCTTGGGTAGGAGAGCGGGAAGGTGTGTACTGGGGGAGGGAAGGATTGAGGGGCGGGTGGTTACTGCTGGGGAGGGGGGGTCCACTGGGTCCTGTGGGAGTGAATAGAGACCTGCTGCGTACTGGGGGAAGGGGGTACACTGGGGGATGTGTACTGTGAAGGGGATGGGGGTGGGGGAATGGATGGAGAGGTGCTGTGTACTGGGGGAAGGGGATCTGCTGACGCACTGCATTCTGGGTAGACTCGGATGCCAGGTCAGATAGCCTGGAGCGTAGTGCTCATCAGCACAAGATAACTGTAGTAGGACAGAGAAATCTATACTGCCGGGAGTCAGTTCCCAGCAGTGTCGCGGTCATGATGTAGTATGCTGCCACCTTGCCAGTTAGTGGAGAGTCCAGAGGCAAGGTAAGGGGCATAGTAGTCACTGCATGAGGCTGTGGCAATTTTATTGATGGGGCCCCCACAATTTAGTTGCCCTGTGGCCCCCACAAGCCTTAATCCAGCCATGAGCATATTATGGCTCCAATAGGTATATCTAGTCAACCCCTCCTAGGGAAATATTTCACACATCATGTGCTCCAAAATATTTGTTAAATAAAACACATAAATTGCCTTGTGGTGATAATAAGATTCAAATCTCACACTCACTTGAGAGCAACGGCATATTGGACCAGCACTTACTTTTTTATAACACACATTTACCAATTTATCCGATGCTAGTAGGAAAATAGCTCATACACAGCGCATGACATATCCATCAACTTGTGTAAGGAAGTCTATGAGTTCACTGGGCCTGATTCAGCACGGATTATGCATGCAGTCTCATTGCGAAGATATGCTAATGATTGCAATCGCAATGCATTCACAGCCTAACATAAGGACGCCTCCTTTACCTTACACACATTCGTAATACTTAAGAAGACTGCAAAACCATTGGTAACATAGAGTACAATAGCAGCCTCACGCGCACTTGCACAAGGTCTGACCTTACTCGGGAATTGCTAACCTCATTGCACGCAGTGAAAGCCCAAGCTGCGTATGGCATCGCAGTGGCTAATTTATGCACACCCCTGTAAAGGCGTTCAAACACACTGACATGCATGCATTTCGCCAACCACCCCCCATCACCAAAAGGTACTTCCTGTCAATCACTCTGCGATGGGTCACGCGCACTGTGATCCATATGCATGCGCAGAATGCAACAATCAGCCGATTGCGTGCGTAATCGCAGTTGCGATCGGTAGTGAATCAGGCCCACTGTTCTCTGTATGGTCTTCCTTGTAGCAATATTCAATACATTTTGTTACAGGGACTCAGTAAACATTATAAATGAGCCCAACATTTATTGATTCATTATAAATAATGAAGATCATTCTAATAAGTGCCTATTCCTACAATAACTCATAATCAATTTGTTGCAGGGACTCAAAAAAACATATACATCGATATATAATCATAACATAGAATGTGCAATCCATTAGCCTGCATAAAAAATAAGTTTTATAAATTATTTCCAAATGCATTTCCATACTAATTCAAAGTGTGCCTCAAAAAGAGAATCATCTTTGTTTTGTTTTGTTTTTGCTGTGGCTAAGATAACAATTTTCTTAGATACTATATTTGATTTTAGGGAGCACCTTCAGCAACACTGAATACAATTATTTACAGTACACATTTCTACCATATGCTTGTTTATATTTATGTTCATAATTTCGTTATTTTACCTTATCATTCTATTCCTGTGCGGGATATCTCTCTTGGTTTTTTGGATCATTTGTTACTGTATTCTTCTCTTTTTGTAGGATGCACACCTCCTGCTGTTCCTGTTGCTCCAGTTACAGCTGCCCCAGCCACTGTGCCTAGTGGAAGTGGGTCTGGAAGCAGTGGTTCTAGCAGCGGCTCTGGTAGTAGCTCAGGAGGTAGTGGATTCTGTGCTGGCAAAGCCAGTGGCCTTTACCCAGTGGCTGGTAACAAGAATGCTTTCTGGCACTGCTTAAATGGAGTCACCTATCAGCAGAACTGCCAGACTGGCCTCGTCTATGACCCTAGCTGTGAGTGTTGCAACTGGCCATAGATTGGATCTACGAAGAGCTTGAATACTCAGATTATATAGAGAATACCGTACTGAATTAAGTGGCAAAAATAAAGAAGAGTTCAGCATAATCAGAGTCAGTGTTTTTCTTTTATTTAAGAATTAGTGGAGTGGAGTGTCAAAGGTTTGTTGAGAAGTATATTTGCGTCAACATTATGAGAAATATTTCTGAAACAGTAATAACCTTTCTCATCAACGTTTTAGCTATAGAAAGGGGTTATCACAATTTCTACAAACTTTCCAAAACTGACCTCTATGGAGACAACATAGACTTCAATGATTACAGCAGCCTCACTCAAGTTAACAAGTGTCTAAAAGCATAGTTTAACATCTCATGTTAGGAAATGTGATAAATGAGTCTTAAAAATAATCATATTACAGTAGTAAAGACAATGTGTTAAGAGAATGCCTACATTTTAAGTTTATATGCAATTTATGATATATATATATATATATATATATATATATGGTCTCTGTGACTTTCTTCGGACACTATATATAAACAATACTGTGCAAAAGTTTTAGGAAGGCGTGAAAAAAAAGCTGCACAGTAAGAATGCTTTCAAAAATAGAAGTGTTAATAGTTTATTTTTAACAATTAACAAAATGCAAAGTGAATGAATAGAAGATAAATCTAAATCAAATGACAGGACTTTTTGCTGATTTGAGTTTGGCCGGGACGCTTTTTGGAGTCCTTTTGCAATTGAATAGGGCGAAAAGTGGTGACGAGCGCGATACTTAGCCGGAGCCAAAACCAGTGATGGTGGCGGAAAGTGCACCATGCAAAAAGTCTGGGACTTTTTCGCCGGCAATTGAGAACGGGCCTAAATCCTAACCCTACTGGGGAGGTGCCTAATCTTAAGCCCTTCCTAGTGGTGCCTGACCCTAACCCCCCCTTTCCCTACCCTAACCCTGCCGAGGGGGTGCCTAACCCTAGGTCCCCCCGGGGGTCCCTAAACCTAACCCTCCCCCCGCGGCTAGACTCTAAGACACCTGGCTTACCTTTGTTCGGTATGCCGAGTGTCGGGATTTTGTAATGGGGCTAATAATAGGCGTCGGGATTTCAACGCCTACCTTTAGACCTGTGTCGGGCTGTCAGTATCGGGATATCGGAGAGCGGTATAGGACCTGCCGGTAACCTGACTGCATCCAGTTCCTGAGACCCCACTATGAAGAAACAAGGGTCTTGCCCTCTCACATGACATTCTGTTTTACCACCTGAATTCTTACAAACCTTCATTTGTCTAAGTGGTGTTCCGTGCATACACCATATAAATATAAAGGGTCATTCCATGGTAACTCGCATTATAAAGTGACATAGCCAAAAATTAGCAATTCCTGTATGCAGTTTGCTTTAAAGAATGACCTGTCTTATTATTTTCTCAGTAAATACTATTAATTAACATAATTCCCTTTTGCTGTTGATAGCATGCAAATAACTTGCATACCACTTTGTAACGTGTTACCGTGGAATGAACCTAAAGCATTCAAAAGTAAACCATATAAATAAAAACTCGGAGACATACATTTGGCAGAGTAATTTGTTAGCTATTTATTTAATATAAGCCTAAATGATAGAAAGAATGGTAGCAAAGAAAGGACATCCAGAATCTGCCTACTCCAACAATGCACTACACAACAAACTACATGTATTGCCAGAAGATACCACCAATGGTGCAGACAAACCAAAGAATCAATAACTGACAACAATTTGTATCCACTCAACCTACTAACATGACTACCCATCTGGTAGGGTGATGACGCAGCCCCCGTCAGGGTGGTCCAACAAGTCAACAAAGTTGAGCGCACCCAAAGACTATAATAACTAAACAACTCAACCAAACCTGTTGTTCTTTCCTGCCAAAATGAGGGTCTGGTTACAGAATTATTGCACCACCACACTGTACATCCACTAAAGCACTGAAGCAATAACCTGAAACTACATCCTCAACAAAAAGCAAAAGCCCCTCCACCATCAAATGGACCCCATCGGACCCATACAGATAAAACTAAAGATACCTAATCCTAGAATGCCCGACACACTACCACCATTGGTCAACACATATTTTGTGACCACTGCATTCACCTTCTTCCTGGCTTCATCAATCGCCTAGTTATCATGCACACCACGCCAGACAAGTCTAGGCACGATAAATGACCAAATTATTTTGCAAGAGGGCCAAGCTGACGAAATCTGGCAATATCATCTACAATGAAGCTCCTCAATTTCAAACCAGTCATCTTTCCAAGATCATTACCACCTATATGAATAAGAAAGACCTCGGGAATACCAAAATGTTTGGCAATATCCAAAAGCAATCTTGCAAAGCCCGCCACATCATCCTTCGCACACCACTCTACCAAACACAATCTAACCACAGAAAGGAAGGAGCACCACTGGAAGCCATGAACCTAGCAGCCCAAACACATATAAAAGTCAAACTTAACACCTATAAAAAGAGAGAGAAAGAATCAAACATGAAATCATTTTGAAATAAAATGTTAATGAAAAGGAGGTTCTGCCAAAAAAAAAAAATTGCATATTTAAATACCAACCCAAATCAAAACAAGATTCAGTGCCAATAAGAAGCAACATAAAGACACATGAGGATAAACTAGGAATAAGGTGGGAAGAGAAAAGACTCGGCTAGAGGTAAAACCAAAAACCTGCTGAGGGACATAAAAATAATAATTATTATTGCCAATTAGCCGAATTAAGCCTGTCAGTGCAGGCAAAAAGCCCAAATCCCTCCAGACTTCCGCTGCCAACAGCGGCAAGTAGCTAATCCCTGAGTAGGGTAGACAAGGGGAAACGGGACACACAAGACAAGTTACGTACTAATCACCCACTGCTTCCACCCACTACCTCTCCCTGTTACCTTCTACCTCATCCTGTCACCCTCTACCGCTCCCTACCACCCACTGCTTCTCTCTGCCACTCTCTGACTTTCCCTGTCACCTGCCATTCCCTGTCATCCTCTTCCTGAGACCAACATCCATTCCCTGCCACCTTCTACCTCTCCCTGTCATCCTCTACATCTCCCTGCCACCTACTGCCTCTCTCTGCCCCCACTGCCTTCCCTGCCACCCACTGTTTCTCAAGTCACCACCTGACACCCACTGCCTCTCACTGACATCCTCTGCCTCTTACGGTCACACACTACCTCACCCTGCCACCCTCTGCCTCCCCAGTCACTACCTTACACCCACTGCCTCTCCTATCCACCCACTACCTAGCCCTGCCACCCTCTGCCTCTCCAGTCACTCACTGCCACCCATGCCTCTCACTGTCACCTTCTGCCACTCATTGTCACCCCCTGCTACCCTGTGCCTCTTTACATCACCCTCTGCCTCTCCCTGTCACACTCTACTTCTCCTTTTATCCCTATAACTTCTCCCCCACTTCCTCTCCATGTCACCCACTGCCCTCTACCTCTTCCTTTTATCTGTCCATCACCCACTGCCTTTCCCTTCCACCCACTGCCTCTCCATGTCACTGACTGCCTCCCTCTGCCTCTCCCTTTCATCCACTGTCTCCCTCTTCCACCCACTGCCTCTCCTTGTTGCCCTCTACCACCAAGTGCCTCTCCCTGCCACCCTTTTCCTCTCCCTGTCACCTACTGCCATTCTCTGTCACCCTCTCCCTGCTATCTACAGTCCCTCCCTGCCACCCTCTACCTCTCCCTGTCATCCACTACATCTCCCTGCCACTCCCAGACTCTCCCTGTCACCCACTGCCTCTTTCTGTCCCCCTTTCCCTGACACCTACTGCCTCTCACTGCCCCCCCACTACCTCTCCATGTCACCCACAGCCTCCCCCTGCTACCCACTGTCTCCCCAGTCACCACCTCACATCCAATGCTTCTCAATTACACCCTCTGCCTCTCACTGTCACCTTCTGCTTCCAACTGCCACCCCTGCCTCTCCAGTCACCACTTTACACTCACTGCCTCTCCCATCCACTACCTACCTAGCCCTGCCAGTCTCTGCCTCTCCAGTCACCCACTGCCACCCTCTGCCTCTCACTATCACCCTCTACCACTCATTGTCACCTACTGACACTCGCTGCCCCTCCCTGTCACTTGCTATGTCTCCTCATGTTGCTCTGAAGTTATTTTCTTCCTCCTCTAGATGTAGCAGATCTAGAGCAGTGGGCAGGAGGGAACTCTGGGCTGCTGAAGAGGGTCCCACAGATGACAAGCTGGGATTGGACATCCAGGATATTCTCTTATCGCCCAGCCATGGTGGATTTTTCCCTCTCTCCTCCATGCAGGATGACAGTCATCTCTCATCACCTAGTACAAAAAAACTGTAATTCAGATGAGGGACATACAAGTGATTTGAGGGTCATAATAAGCTGACAGTTTGTTAGATGCTCTAGAATAAAGTTACACATCTTGTGGGGCCCAGAATCTGATTTTTGGTCCCATGACTGCGAGATATGATTGTTTGGGGCTTAGCAGAGTTGGCTGCAAAACTAGAGTGTTACTATTATAAAAGGCATGTGCAAAAATAACATATTTCTGCATATAACAGAGCCTGAAGGGATGTCACAGAAGGGATGTCGTCAATGTTGGTCAACATTTACAAAGTCGACATTCTGAATGTCAACACCACAATGACAACAGTTATGATGCTGACATTGTTAAACTGGCAACAGGCAGAATGTCAACATTAGAATTAGGCTGTGGACAGGAGAGTTAGGGTTAGACACTAGGGGAGGGTTATGGGTAGGTACTAGGGGTAGGTTAGGGTAAGGCTGAGGGTGGAATGTTAGGGTTAGGCACTAGGGGAGGATTAGGGGTAGGAACTAGGGGAGGTTAGGGTAAAGCTGGGGGGGAAGATTAGGGTTAGGCACTAGGGGAGGATTAGGGGTAGGGACTGGGGTAGTTTAGGGTAGGTTGTGGGGGAAGGTTAGGGTTAGGCACTAGGGGAGGGTTATAGGTAGGGACTAGGGGGAGGTTAGGGTAAGGCTGTGGGGGAAGGTTAGGGTTAGCACAAGGGGAGGGTTAGGCATAGGGATTAGTTTTAGGGGAGAAATATTCACTAGAACACTGGAGCATCGGAGGGCTGACCTGGAAGTGACAGTCACATGACCGCCAGGACCAGGAAACTACAATGACAGCCACTGCAGCCCCCAGGAGCAGGTACGTGACCACTGGGCCACCAGGGACAATATGTCGGCATTCTAAAATTATGGGATTTCACCTGTGTCTATATGATGTTGACATGGCCAATGTTGACATTATGACCATATAGACAGTCTCGTGTTGACATGATTAATGTCAGCATTATGATGGTAGACATATCATACCACCATACCACACCCACAAAGAACCATCTTCTGCAGAGCAATGTGACACCAGAATTATCAGCTAGAATAGGACAGCACCAGTGCTCTGAAATAGTTTCTATTGGCAATAGGGAAATTCTGGGAAATTGTTACCATGCAGAATAAGGAAATGTTCCCTTTTACATGTAACCTCACTGACACACATGTGACCTATTCCCCAGTAACAATATTCCCAGCCCTGTGAGCCAATCCTTTAGCCTACAGACATTCAGAGCATGATGCAGGAAAATAATAAGGGGCCTATTTATCAAAGCATATTTGCAGGATATCCCCCGAAAAAAAAAATTAGAAAAAGTTATCAGCAGAAGGTTCCATTTGCAATCAATTTACTTTTAAATATCATAGGAACAGACTCCTATCAAAGCCCATGTCCCTGCATGTGTAGTTTAATGCATCCCGGTCCAAAATTTCTTTTTGCCATGATAAGAAATTATAATCAAAACCTGATAATTAATAAACGGGCCCCTTGGACAGATCTCTATCTACAGAGGCACAGCTTTGTTTTGTTTAACGTTCCCCAATGTTGGGTAGAGGTTCATTGTTTTACTGACTTTGGCCCTGATTCAGAGGCGCTTGCTATATGCAAGCACTCGCTCTGAATCAGGGCAGGCCGTTTTTTTTTTCTCCGGCTTCCAGGCCGCTCGCTAAGCTGTGGGTGGCCACCCACAGCTTTAGCTGGCGGCCTGACGATGGTCGCGATTTTCTGACATCAGGCATCTGAGCTCATGGACAGTTTTGAAAATAATCAACTGATGTTGCCATGGCTACCACCAGACCTAAAGGGCCACTATAGCTCACTTGCTGCATTACATAAGGCCACTAATAGTGACATTTACAATGACATAGCTATGAAATATATCTTAATAACACCTCACACATTTATAATATGTGACATGAGGCAGTGATTGTGGTGGTAGACTTTGTTAACTGCATATCAGATTTCTTGTCTTTAGGACTATTGAAAGTGCTTACATTTAGCCACTCCTGGGTCCCTTTCATATGCTCGCAGTGGTCATAGACCATACCCAACATGACCCTCTCCAGGAGGGACACAATGCTCTTGTCCTGGACTTCCCTGGTAAGAGGTGGGGCTGCAGCACAGTTCAAAATTGATATAGGGGAGCCACACCAACTGTCATTTCAACCGCTGCCAAATATCACTGGCTGGGACTCACTGGCAGTTGGTGTGACTCCCCTATTTGAATTTTGGACTGTACTGCAGCTTCACCTCTGGAGCCTCCACCAATCATACATTACCAGGGAAGTCCTGGACCAGAGCATTGTGGACCTCATTCAGAGTCGGTCAAAGCGGCCGCACGGTCGTACGGAAAAAGGGGCCGGATATGCAAATGATGCACTTGCATGTTGCGTCCCTAAGATCGGATCGGCTGCTGGCCGACCAAGGGGAGGAAGCGGCCGTAAGACAAAAAATACGCCCCCTTCTCGCATTACACGCCATCTCCGGCCATATAAGGATTAATTGAGACCATTGGGCACCATCGGAACTGGTCGTAGAGCTTAAGGTTGACCATACCCTCTCTTAAGCTCTACGATCATGTCAGTGTAAAAACCTCCCATGTCACGTGTGCCATGACACTACTTTGTTAATTATGCACTCCCATAAAATGCCGTTCGCATAATTAGGCACGCCTGCTTTCGGATCTCCACTTCCCCGTTTTCAAGCACCTTCCCCTGTTACCACCCACAAACGCCTCAATCTGTCACTCAAACTACCGACCTGGCTGTTTTCAAGGAGAGAGAAATTTCTGATCGTAGCGGCTAGTTTGCGCACGTGCATTGCGAACTTTATGCATGCGCAGTTTAGCGAACATCGGTGGTGTACGACCATGCGGCCGCTTCGACCGACTCTGAATGAGGTCCTGTGTCCCTCCTGGAGAGGGTCATGTTGGGAGGTATGATAGAGGGTATCAGTAGAGGGTATGGCTACAATGGGGGCCCTTGCTATGGTCTTGAAAGACCAGAACTTGGGCCTGTTCTGTACAGGCCTGGTACATGTGCACTGTGGGAGGGCATAAACAGACCTGGGAGACTCACACATTTTGGGGATCCCAAGAGAGTAGACAACACTCCAGCTTCCCATCTATGTCTTTAGCAATGAAGCAGGTGAGCAGAGCAATGATGATGCAAATCTCTATGAATGACATAATCCTGACCTCACCTCCCACCTCAAATGCCATAAATTGTAAACTATAAAAGCATATAAGATGTACAGTACTGCCATCTACAGGCTACATCTGGTATATTTCTACCCTCTGTGGCTGCATTCAGGAGCCCAGAGGAGATCTGAGGAGGATGAACACTTGTTTTGTTCAGAAGATATTTCTATCTGTGTGTTTAGAATCAAAATTAATGTTGTATCTGTCTTCTTCATATCTAGAAAAGATAAAAACAAAAAAGTTAAATCTGCGCTATATTATTATTATACTGTGGAGTTCTCAGTGATAAGAGTAACATAGCTACACCAGGAGTAACACATAAATTACATTTACTTATAATCAGTGGTCGAAGTGGGAATTTTGAAGTGGGGGTATGGAGGAACACTGTGTGTGCGCGCAGAAGGTGCACCAAAAGTGGGAGTTGTCATATATCATTAGGGGCGTGACCATGTATCACGAGGGGGCATAGCCACTCAAAACGGGTCGTGTCAGCATTTGTCTCTTACTCCTTCCATCTCTCACCCTTTGCACCTCTCGCTATCTCTTCCCTTTCTCCCCTCTGCAACTCCCACTCCCTCCTCTGTAACCCCCTGCATCTCCCACTCCCTGCTTCCTTTTCTTCCTTCGCACCGATAAAAAAAAAAGAAAACACACACATAGGCCCCCACAGGATATAAATAAAACACATAGGCCTCCATGTATAAATAATCACAAGTGCAATGCAATCTGGACATGACTTTACTGCATTGTAATCTGCCAGTCTGGTACTCGCAGGGACAGGGGCTCCGAAAGGAGCCTGTCCATGCGATGTGCCCAGAGAGCTGCTGGGGCTGCTGTGTATGTGCAGTCCCGCTGACTGTACATGCATGGCTGCCATTGCCTCCGACGGCTTATTATGTGCAGTGAAGCCAATAGGCTGAGGAGCCAATATCTGGAATGCATCGCATTCAAGATGTTGGTATATTTGGCAGCATTGCATCCGCCCAAGTTACCGTGGCAATACTCCGGAGGAGACGGCAAGAAGGGAGGGCAGACCCAGAAGCTTATAGAGCCTTAGGAGAGGACAGGAGGGCTGACAGTGAGTGTCATACGAGAGGCAAGCCTTAGCACAGCAGACACAGCAGCCACACCCACACATAGACTGACAGCAGTGCTGGGGTTGAGAGCTCCTCATCACCAACATTTAGTACTGGGATTTGATAGAGAGTCACAATCGGGCTACAGCAGCAAGGGCTATTACGTGACTGGAAGCCATAGCCTATCATAGGGCCACTTCGGCATTATTGACCCTAAGTGGGTCTGGAGGGATTAAAGCCATTGCAGGTGCCCGCAGAATATTTAGACTCAGCAGGATCCCAATATAACCTCGCCCATCTGGAGGATTAGTAATTTTATATGCTATAGGATTGTGAGGGTATAACGTACAGAACCATATATCACCTAACCAGAAGTGTTGGGGGAGGAGTATAAAGTCATATTAGTACTATAGGAGAGGAACTTACTGCTGAGCAAAAAGGAGTATGGTAAAGACATTGTGAGGCCATTACAGCACCACACTGTTGTTGGTTACTCAGGGGACCAGATACAAGTAGCTTAGACGTTCTAAGGATTATTGATAGGAGCTCCACTACTTTGGATATAAATTAAAGCTCTGGCTCTTACATGGCGGATGACCCATGAGTATAATTGAAAATGTAACTCAATATAACATTTTATGACCATAACAGCAAGCCTATCATCTCTACCAGTACAGAAAATATCCTACTGAAGGGTATAGGGTGACTGGTTGCCCCGGGACAATTCATGTCCACAAATTGTGTGGGGAACTCTATAAAGGGCAACGAGAACAATCTATTGGTATAGTTCATTTTGAAGAGATTACCTAGTACTCTAGTTGTGTTCCGATTGTGGTGTTCTATGTGTATGGTATAATGTAAAATGGTTGTTGATGTTGAAAGCTGTATACGTCCGGTGAATTTCAGGCCGGCACAATAATTTCCTCGTTGATATGGAAACTAGATATTACCTTTGGAAGAAAATCAGGACGAGTGCGAAGCACAGCCCTGTTTCTATGAAAAATAAGAAAGGGAGGTCGACATGAAAGAGCCCCCAATTCTGAGACCCTTCTGGCCGAGGCAATGGCCAGAAGGAATACAGTCTTAATAGTTAAATCCACTGAGCCCAGTGGTTCAAATGGTGGTCCCTGATGAGCTTTCAGGACCACAGCCATATCCCAAGGCGCCACAGGTGGAACAAAGGGAGGCTGGATACGTAATACACCTTGTATAAAGGTGCAGACATCAGGAATCATAGCAATCCTACGATGAAACCAGACAGACAGGGCAGACACCTGTACCTTCAGAGAGGCAAGGCGAAGACCTTGATCCAAACCTGCTTGTAGGAAAGCCAGCACCCTGGATAACCTAAACACCAGAGGAGCATAACCTCTAGGCCATTGAAAGAAAGCACACCATACTCGATGGTAGATGCTGGCAGATGAAGGTTTCCGAGCTCGTAGCATGGTGTTAACCACAGAGCTGGAGAAACCTCTGGACCTTAAGAGGGCAGTCTCAATAGCCACACTGTCAAAGACAGCCGACCCAGGTCCGGATGATGACAAGGACCCTGAGATAACAGGTCCGGACATTGAGGCAACAGCTACCGAAAGACTCTGAAGGTCTGAGTACCAGTGCCGTCTGGGCCACGCCGCTGCTATCAGCTGGAGCGTGCCGCCTTCTTGCTTGAATTTGCGTAGTACCCGAGGAAGAAGGGAGAATGGCGGGAAGAGGTACTCATACTGGAAGGTCCAACTGACCAACAGGGCGTCCACCAGATAAGCTTTTGCATCTCTTATTCTTGACCCGAACACCGGTAGTTTGTTGTTGTGTCGGGAGGCCATGAGATCTATCTCTGGTAGGCCCCACCTGTTCACCAGTAACTGAAACACCTCCTGGTGAAGAGACCACTCTCCTTGATGCAGAGAAGTCTGTAGCCACCAGGCCAGAGACAGATGTACCTCCGGGGAAAGCACCATTGCCTACGTCTTTATCTGCTGGGGCAACCCATTCCATCTGGAGAGGATCAACTTTTGCAGAGGTCTGGAGTAAAACTGGGCAAACTCCACCATGTCAAACATCGACACCATGGAACCCAGTAACCTCATCGCCGAGTGAATAGACACCAGGCGACTCCTCAGGCAGGTGCAAACCTTCTCCTGTAATGCAAAGATCTTTTCCTCCGTCACAAAGATCCTCTGATGTTGGGAGTCCAACAGAGCTCCTAGGTGGAGCATCCTCTGTGATGGTACCAGGGAGGACTTCTTCCAATTTATCAGCCAGCCATGATTCTGCAATACAGAGACTGTCAGTTGCAGATGGTGCTGAAGTATCTCTGGAGACTCCGCCAAGTCCAAGACGCCGGAGGTCGTCCAGATATCATAATAAGCAAACCACCTGCATCCGCAGGTGAGCTGCCATAACTGCCATATCTTTGGTAAACACACGAGGCACTGTGGCCAGACCAAAGGGCAGAGCCTGAAATTGGAAGTGGTCGTTGACCACTGCAAACCTGAGGAAATGCTGGTGCGCTGAGACAAGAGGGATATGCAGGTAAGCATCCTGAATATCTAGTGACACCATGAAATCCCCAGGCTCCATCGCTAAAATGATGGTATGCAGGGTCTCCATCCTGAACCGAGGAACCCTCAAAAATTTGTTGAGGGATTTGAGGTTGAGTATTGGCCGGTAGGACCCATTGGGTTTCTGTATCAGAAAAAGATTGGAGTAATACCCCAATCCCTTCTGAGACAAAGGAACTGGCACTATTACCCCATCCTGGAGCATAGAGCGCCATACCTTCTTGAATTCCCGGGCGTTGTCCTGGTTGGACTGAAGACCCGTGGTGAAAAAACTGCTGGGAGGCCTCCTGCGGAAGGAGAGGGCGTACCCCTGAGAAACCACTTCTCTTACCCACATGTCTGAAGTGGTCAGACACCAGCTTTGGGCGAATTTCAGAAGTTGACCTCCCACTTTGGGGTCCCCAAAGAGAGGCCCGTCCCATCAGGCCGAAGGTTTGTTGTCGGACTTGGGAGCAGGACGTCTGGTACTCCAAGCCTGCTTCTTTGGCTTTTTAGGTTTCTTGGCGGCAGTCCACATCGGAAAGGACTGCACCCTGGGCTTACTCTGGGTTCTGTAGGACCGAAAGGATGAAGAACCCGACGCTGATGGGACTGTAGACAATGGCAGGCACGCAGACTTAGCTGCCGCCAGCGTAGCCACAATTTTGTCCAGGTCAGGGCTAAAAAGGACTTTTCCATTAAAGGGTAAACCATCCAAGCCCTTCTTGGAATCAGCATCTGCCTTCCAAGATCGCAACCACAGGGTGCGACGAGCTGCCACAGCTGCCAAGGAGATCCTAGAAGCAAGAAGGCCTATATCCAAGGCCGCCCCATTAATGTAGGTGGCTGAGTCCCTGAGATTACCCACCAACTCCATCTGGTCAGGTGATGAGTCCGGGTCCAGAGATGACTCCAATGTATCAGCCCAACGCTCCATGGCTCTAGCCACCCAGCACACGGCCATAGCCAGTCTGGAGGCACCTCCTGCAAGGGAATACATGGATTTGAGACATATTTCAACTTTGCGATCCGCAGGATCCTTTAAGGAGGATATGGAGGGCATAGGTAGTGTAGCACTCTTTACCAGACGTGTGACATGAGAATCCACTTATGGCGGGGTCTCTTATTTGTAGAAATAATTTTCACAAAGGATATGCCACTGCTAAATGCCTTTGAGGCTAGTAACGTTTACCAGGAGTTTTCCACATCTCCTCTAAATGATCCACTAGCTGACCAGATAGGGGAAATAATGTAGCATCACCCTTGATATCCTTGAAAAAGGCATATTTTGATTTGGCCACGGGGGGTACATCATCTTCAATAACCAAGGCCATGCGGACCGCACGTATAAGGCCCGGTATATAGACCTTAGATTTAGACTCTGTTTCTTTATTACGGAAAGTCTCCTGGTCAGAGAGGTCAAGCATCTCTCCATCATCAGATGACACATCATCCTGACCATACTGATCAGTCTGAGATTGCAGTTGTCGCTTGTGCGGCCACAATGATGGCTCCCCCTGTAAAACGTCCGACAGGTGTTGCACCGAAGTGGACAATGAACTAACCCACGAAGGCTCTTGAGTGACCTGAGGGGGCGACATCGGGAGACTCTGGGGTACTACTAACTGTCTGGGGAACCCCTGTATGGGGGGGGCGACACCAAAGACTGCTGTGAAAACCCCATTTGGGGAAACTCAGGGGTCGTTGCCAGCTGGCCCACTAGGGTTGTAAGTGCCTTCGCAAAACAAGCCCAGGGCGGCTCCTGCACTGGTGTAGTGACAGAAATTGGGCATGCTTGCCTAAAACACGCCTTATACAGCCCCTCAGAGTTGCCATCACCCTCCACCAGTGGTACAAGACATATAGTACACTTTGGCTGAAGAGCAAAATCGTGTTCACTGTCAGACATGATGAGTGAACCAGAGCTGTATGTGACACCCCACACTAACAAATATACTGGGTTTAAGTGGAGAGATTGCTGTGTGCAACTGCGCAGTCTGAGAGCTGGAAGTTATTTATATAGCGCTTTTTCCCAAAAGGACACAAAACAATTTATTTCTTCTTCCATAGGGTCCACAGGAACTACCTTGGGATATGTAGTTGGAGCGATCCAATGCACCAAACAGCTACAGCTTTGGAGCTCCCAGCATGCACTGGTCTCCCTCCCTATATAACCCGCCCTCAGCCACAGGCATTCAGTTTTTTTGTTTGGGGCGCGGCAAGACCAGTCGCACCTGTTATACAGCGGGACCGCCTAGGCAGTCCCAGGCTTTTTTATTTTATGATTTACCTTAGTTTTTGAACTTCAGAGTCTAGCGATACCAAGCACCGATAATAACGCATGTACCGTGACTCCTACCTCCACTGATGTCAAAACACCAGTTCCGCTATATGCCCTGAGGTTTTCGGCAGGCCTAAGCGTGGCTTAGCAGCGGCATTTGGTGAGGTCCGGACTGCAGTTGGATCACGGAGATGTCAGATAAGCGATTCCTCACGAGGAATTGTGCGCGGCATTCCTGGCCTCTGGTGTAGAGATGCATCGGAGGTGGCTGCGGGTGAAGGCCTCGTGTAACGTGTCCTCACTAACGCGGCCGGGACCATATCGTCTCTGGGGACGGGTGGTAAGACGCACCAGAAGCGTACTAGACAACGTCTTACTACTGTGAGGTCAGTGTACCCAGCCATCAAAATCGCAGCCTAGGGGAGATAGGTGCTCCTCCCCCAGGATGCAAACTTCCTGGTACGGATTCCCGCGTCTGGCTTACTATATCTGACCACCACGTGTATGAGACGCTCGCAGTTAGCGTTTGTGCATGTACTGTTGAAGCTGTTTATCTCAGAGGTTTTGGTCTGTCTCTCTGTATACTTTTCCCTTGGGTCTGGTATATAGCACTCTATGGGCCTGATTCAGAGCCGGACGCAAGTGGCTGCTCGTTCGCTTTGAGCGATGTTTGCTTAACTGCGCATGCGTACGGATCGTTATACGCATGCGCGAACCAGTCAGTGCGACCGAAATTCATGTGCTCGCAAAATAGCGAATGCCTGATAATTGGAGTGACAGGATGAGGTGTATGTGGGTGGTAACAGGGGAAGGTGCTTGAAAACGGGGAGTGGAGATCCGATCGCAGGCGTGCTTAAAGGTCAAAACGGGCGTTTTATGGGTGTGCATAATTAAAATAGCAGCGTCATTGACCACGTCACTGGGTTTTTTTTAAGCCAGAACTGCTCGCAAAATTGTGGTAGCAAATACCAACCACAAGAATAGCGAGCAGTTCATACGCTGGTCGATGTACTTGATTAATCTAATAAATAGCGGACATGACGTAGGATGCGAGCGGCCACGGGGCGTAGTTTCCCAAAAAACGACCGCAAGTTTTGTTCGCTTGTTCAGACCTAGAGGCGTGAACAGACCGCTAACAGCGAACGGTTCATTTGAATAGCCACCCCTATTTTCGGGACAAGCGAGCGCAAATAGCGACAGGCTCTGAATCAGGCCCTATATCCCACCATTACCCCTCCGGGTCTGGTTAGTTGATTCAGAGTCCATTTGCAATACATTTGTGCGTAATTATGCATTGTATGTGACTGTAATGCTAGCTGCTGTATTTATTCTGCCTGTTTTTTTCAAACTGTCAGTTATACCTATCACTGTGTTTCTCCTCATCCCTCTGCAGAGGTTTGGGGCGTTTTTCATTGATAGAGGTCACATTGCATTTATACTATACACCTTATACCATTTACACATTTGTCATGTCTAAAGGTAAAGGTGAGAAGGATAAACCGCCAGTGCTGAGAACATGTAAGTCCTGTTTTGCAGGCCTGTCTGAGCAGGATGTTATACTATCCGGTACACCTGCACCAGCACTAGAGCCACCCTGGGTGGCCATTTTGCCTCAGTTTTGTCATACCTAGTAGACAAGGCTGAAGAAGCACAGGCTCCTGCTACTGCAGTATTAACTCATGCTATGGGGTGTTCACAGCATGTGCATCCTTCTATGTATATGCCCACCATGAATTCCTGTTGGGTTATTTCTATTGCTCACTCTAGTCAGAGTATGCCGCTGTCTATAGCCTCTCAGCAGGCAGATAGACCTGTAGAGGTAAAGCAGGAGCATAAGAGAGGTTGCCTCAGCAGACTCTGATACTCATTCAGTGGAAGAAGACCATCAGTCCCTTGTGGATGTCCCTTCCCTGGTGAGTACAGTTAGAGCTGTCCTCTGTATAGAGCACGGGTGTGGAGCCTTTTCCTGCTTAGGGCCATTTTGATATATATAGATTCTTGCTGCAGGGTGCCATTCTAGCCACCCTGGTAGCCAGATTAGGCTAGCAGAAAAAGCTCAGAGGGCCAGTCCAAATGATTCCATGGGTTCCCCATCGCTGGTATAGAGGAAGAGGAGGTTTCACTGACATCTAAGACTCTGGTCTTTAGACGTCAGAAGGTGGCTAAGGATTAAATTCCTCAGTCGGAGCAACTGACGAATCTCATGTCTGAGGCATTTCCATGCTACAATGAATATAACCTCTCGATACCCATTTGCACTTGGTGAGTGTAACAAATGGGAAGTTCCCCCGAGGATAGATGCTCATATTACAAGATTGATCAGGAGCGCTACGTTACCCATTCCTGCAGCATCCTTTTTGAAAGAGGTTACAGATAGAAAACTTGACAATTATTTGAAATAAATGTTTTCATTATCTGGAGCTATTACCAAACCAGCCATGGCTGTAGCCTGGATAGCCAAAGCTATGGAAGATTGGACAAAATCTCTGGAAGACACTATGCCGGATGCAACTAGAGAACAACAGTCTCTTCTCAGTCAAATGCGAGAAGCAACTGTGTATATGGGGGAAGCGGAGATTGCGCAGGTATCTTGGCCTCGAGGGTCTCAGCATACTCAGTTGCAGCCCAAAAGGCACTTTGGCTAAAGACCTGGAAGGTGGATGCAGGGTCCAAAAAGGCCCTTGAATCCTTGCCTTTTGCAGGGAAGGTACTGTTTGGATCAGAGCTGGATCACATAATGACTTCTTTGGCAACACCGAAGTCTGCTGAATTACCGTCCCCGACTACCTCTATATTTAGGCAGTCATCATCTCAGACCTTTCCCCACAGGGTAGGGCAAAGAGACAATCTTCCTTCAGACAGAGTCATTCCCACAGGAAGCAGCAGCCCAAGAAATCTTGGTCAACTAAACATCCTGCTTCCAGACCAGACTGTAAGTCTACGGTCTGATGGGGCGGGCCTCCCCCTGGAGAATATCAGGCCGACTTCTACAGTTCGCCAGGCCTGGCATAAGATGTCTACAGAAGCCTGGTTTCTGGAGCTGGTCTCTCATGGTTACACCATCACGTTCCTAAGGCTTCCCTCACAGAGGTTTGTTGGTGCAACCCTGCCTTTGGATCCGGTCAGAGCTTGGCCTACCAGGAGTTACAGTCCCCGTCCCTGTGATGCAACAGGGATGGGGTTATTATTCAAATGTATTTTTTATTCAAAAACCAAATGGGTCGCATCGCCCTATATTGAATCTGAAATCTCTCAACACATTCATCAAGGTGCCCAGATGCTGCATGGAAAGTGCTGGCAATGGAGCCTGGAGATTTCATGGTATCCCTCGACATACAGGTTCCATATCTGCATGTGCCAATTGCACAATCCTACCAAGGCTTTCTGAGATTGGTGGTAGATCAGCAACATTACCAATTCCAGGCTCTACCTTTTGGTCTAACCACAGCCCCTCGGGTATTTACCAAGATAATGGCAGTTATAATGGCTCATCTCAGATGACAAGGAGTCAGAATACGGCCATATTTGGACGACCTCCTGATATCAGCACAATCTCAAGAGACCATACAATGTCATTTGCAGATGACTATTGTTTGCTTACAAGAGCATGGCTGGGTAATCAATTAGAAAAAGTTGTTTCGTTCTCCCACTCAGCAGATGGTGCACTTTGGGGCATTGCTGGACTCTCTGGGACAGAGGATTCTTCTACCAGAAGACAAGATTGTGGCAGTACAGTCTCATGTGTGCGGTCTTCTCTGCATGCAAACGGTATCAGTACACTTGGCAATGCAGGTGCTGGGCTCCATGGTATCCACATTCAAAATGGTGGCCTATGCCCAGTTCCACTCCAGGTCCCTGCAACAATGGATCCTGGCTCATTGAGATGGTCAGTATCATCAGATAAAATCTCAGATGACTCGCATCTCGCCAGAGGTTCAGCTCTCCCTCGCTTGGTGGCTAGAGGCGACTCATTTAAACAAGGGTCGTCCATTATGGGTACTGGAATGGGTACTACTCACCATGGATGCAAGTCTGCAAGGATGTGGAGCAGTGACACATCACCGAACCTTTCAGGGAAGGTGGACAGTTCAGGAAAGTCACCTACCAATAAATATCTTGGAGCTTCGTTCAGTGCACAGAGCGCTCATACTGGTGCATGACCTCCTACAGGGCAGGCCTGTCCAGGTTCAGTCCGACAACGAGACAACTGTGGCCTATATCAATCAAAAGGGAGGCACACGAACTCTGGCTGCCATGAAGAAAGTGGCGTAAATTCTGCTGTGGGCAGAATGCCATCTTCCAGCAATCTCTGCAATATTCATCCCAGGAGTTTTCAACTGGGAAGCAGACTTCTTAAGACGCCAGGACAAACACGCTGGAGAATTGGCTCTTTATCCAAATGTCTTTCAACTCTTGGTGGACTAGTGGGGATTACCGGACGTAGACCTCGTGGCGTCACGTCACAACCACAAGGTCCCCAGGTACAGGCTAGAATGAGGGACCCCTCAGCCACCTTCATGGATGCTCTGGCGGTGAGGTAGGACTTCAGGTTGACATACCTGTTTCCTCCAATCTCACTCCTCCCAAGAGTTGTCAGAAAGATCAATCAGGAAGGCGGCAGGATAATACTAATAGCAGTTATGGTTTATCAGTCGCACAGGATATGCATGTCTCCTAGGTTCAGGGACAGTGGTAACGCCTTTAAGTAATTTGCTACCATGGACATATGAATTCAACGATGTGATAGGAGATGTAACACATTAAGGGGTATTTAAGGGAGGTCTGGAGACCAGCTCGGCTTGACCTTGAAAAGGCTTTATAGCGAAACGCTGCATCGGTTCCACGGCGCCCTCTACTACTCATTATCATGATGTTATAATTACCTGCAGAGCGAACTTATGATACAATATGTATTATGTACATACTAGTGTGAACTAGAGTGATGAGCTGCATTGTAGATAGAGACCACACTGTTTCATACAGCAAAAGTCTGTTGATTTGCACTATTGTGGCATGAGTCATTTAATTTACATATCCCACAAGAAGCACTCTGACAAATGAATGAGTATTGTGTGACAAAATACATTTGAAATAAAGATTTTTTTTATTATTATTTCACTATGTGAATCACACTCATCAATGTACAGGGATATCTCAGGGAGGAATTAAGGGCCTGATTCAGAGATGAACGCTCTGACCAGAGTGCTCGCTCTGAATCAGGGCCGTCCCAGCTAAATTTGGAGCGGCTTATGTGAGCGGCCAAAAAAATGGCCGCGATGGTCAAAGACCATCGCGACCATCGGGCTTGCGACGAGACCCTGCGGTAGGGTCTCACTTCCGCAAGCCCAGGAGTGATTTTGGCTCTATCAGAGCCAAAATCACTCCCACTGACATCATTACTGATGTCAGTGGGGCCGGACTCAGACGGTAGGCGTTCCCATGGGAACGCCTCCGTCTGGCAGTCATGCCCCCCGCACGCACACTAAAGGGGGCGTGCTGTCAATCAACATCAACAGCACGCCCCCTTTGGTGCGAGACCCGGAGCGACGGAGAGCCCGTCGCTATCCGGGTCTTGCGCATGCGCACGACGGAGCTCCCTCCGTCGTGCGCATGCGCAGTGGGGCAACATCGACCCATTTGCGAGCGTCCTTTGCTCGCGAGCGGGTCTGAATGACGCCCTAAGTACCATATGAAGTGAACTATATCAGTGACTATAATCATAATAGCGCTCTCTGAGAATTGCCCATTGGATGGAAAATATCAACTGGATGTACATAAAAATAGAGTTAATTGGTTACATGTGCACAAGACCAAATACCTTCAGCAAGCTTTATGAATAGTTATGCATGAGATGATTATGCTGATTAAGATATTTGTATTGTCTGTTGCTGTGTGACATACTGAGTAGGGGTGTGCACCGGCCACTTTTCGTGTTTTCTGTTTTGGTTTTGGATCTGGATCTTTCTTCGTGTTTTGGATCTGGATTGGTTTTACCAAAACCACCCTTCCGTGTATTTTTTTTTTAAAAAAAGCATAAAAACAGCTAAAATCACAGAATTTGTGGGTTTTGCTGCTATGCTATTATTAACCTCAATAACCTTAATTTCCACTCATTTCCAGTCTATTCTGAACACCTCACAATAGTGTTTTTATGTCCAAAAGGTTGCACCGAGGTAGCTGGATGACTATGCTAAGCGACACAAGTGGGCGGCACAAACACGTGGCCCATCTAGAAGTGACACTGCAGTGGCAGACAGGATGGCAGTTTGAAAAACTAGGCCCCAAACAGTACATATTGCGAAGAAAAAAAAAAGGTGCAAGATGGAATTGTCCTTGGGCCCTACTGCCCACCCTTATGTTGTATAATCAGGACATGCACACTTTAGCAAACCAATCATTTCAGCGCCAGGGTCTGCCACACGACTGTGGCTGAAATGATTGGTTCGTTTGGGCCCCCACAAAACAAGCTGGCAATTAATCTGTCCCTGCACAAACTGGCTCTACGGAGGCAAGATGTCATCCTCACCCTCTTCAGTGTGGTGTACATCCTCATCCTCACAGAGTATTAATTCGTCCCCGCTGGAATCCACCACCACAGGTCCCTCTGTACGTTCTGGAGGCTGGTCTCCCTGGAAGAGTTGATAATTCATTTTTATGAACATCATCTTCTCCACATTTTGTGGAAGCAACCTCCTACACCTTTCGCTGACAAGGTTTCCTGCTGCGCTAAACACCCTTTCGGAGTACACACTGGAGGGGGGGGCAACTCAGGTAAAATAGAGCCAGTTTGTACAGGGGCCTCCAAATTGCTCTTTTTCCTGCCAGTACAGGTACGGACTGTCTGACATGCCTACTTGGATGCTGTCACCGATGTAATCCTCCACCATTCTGTCAATGGTGACAGTATCATATGCAGTGACAGTAGACATGTCAGAAATTGTTGCCAGGTCCTTCAGTCCGGACCAGATGTCCAAACTTGGTCCTGCCTGCCCTGCATCACCGCCAGCGGGTTGCTTAGGATACCTAAGTTTTTTTCTGGCAGCCCCGGTTGCGGGAGAAAATAAAGAAGGAGCTGTTGACGTGTCACGTTCCGCTTCAGCTGACAGTGTTTTCACCAGCAGGTCTTTGCACCTCTGCAGGCTTGTGGCGGCCGGAAAGAGAGACACCACATAGGCTTTACACCTAGGATCGAGCACGGTGGCCAAAATGTAGTGGTCTGATTTCAACAGATTGACCACCCTGGAATCCTGGCAAAGTGAATGAAGGGCTTCATCCACAAGTCCCACATGCCGAGCGGAATCGCTCCATCTTAGCTCCTCCTTCACTTTCTCCAGCTGCTTCTGCAAAAGCCTGATGAGGGGAATAACCTGACTCAAGCTGGCAGTGTCTGAACTGACTTCACGTCTGGCAAGTTCAAAGGGCTGGAGAACCTTGCACAACACGGAAATCATTCTCCACTGTGCTTGAGTCAGGTGCATACCCCCTCCTTTGCCTATGTCATAGGTGGATGTATAGGCTTGTATGGCCTTTTGCTGCTCCTCCATCCTCTGAATCATATAGAGGGTTGAGTTCCACCGCGTCACAACCTCTTGCTTCAGGTGATGGCTGGGCAGGTTCAAGAGTGTTTGCTGGCACTCCAGTCTTTGGCACGCAGTCGCTGAATGGCGAAAGTGGTCAGAAATTTTTGGGGCCACCCAAAGCGTCTCCTGCACGCCTCTGTCGCTTTTCAGAAAATTCTGCACCACCAAATTTATTGTGTGAGCAAAACATGGGACGTGCTGGAATTTGCCCAGATGTAATGTCCACGCAATATTGGTGGCATTGTCAGATATCACAAATCCCCAGGAGAGTCTAAGTGGGGTAAGCCACTGGGCGATGATTTCCCTCAGTTTCTCTAAGAGGTTGTCGGCGGTATGCCTATTACTGAAACCGGTAATATACAACATAGCCTGCCTTGGAACGAGCTGGCGTTTCTGAAATGCTGCTACTGGTGATGCTGCTATTGTTGCTGCGTAAGGTGATACATCTACCCAGTGGTCTGTCACAGTCATATAGACCTTAATCTGCCCTGTTCCACTTGTCCACATGTCCGTGGTTAAGTGGACATTGGGTACAACCACATTTTTCAGGACACTGAGGACACTTTTTCTGACGTTTCTGTACAGTCTCGGTATCGCCTGCCTGGTGAAGAGGAATCTAGACGGGATTTGGAACCGGGGGCACACTACCTCTATCAATTGTCTAAATCCCACTTCACTAATGGCGGATACCGGACGCACGTCTAACACCAACATAGCAGTCAAGGTCTCAGTTATATGTATTGATTCAGGATGACTGCTGTCATACTTCATCCTCCTCGCTAAGGACTGTTGGAGGGTCAATTGTTTAGTAAAAGTAGTGGTGTTCCTACTTCCTCTCTGGGATGATGAACGACTCCCAGCAGCAACAGCAGCAGTAGGCGTAGCAATGCAGGATCCTCCGGAGGAATCCCGGATAGGAGAGTCAGTCATGCCAGTGACATGGCCTGCAGGACTACTTCTGATCCTGACTAAGGAGGAAATTGACAAGGAGGGAATTGACGGTGTGGTTTGCAGGTGCTTGGATACAACAGGACAAAGGGATTTAGGTGTCGCTGGACTGCTTATGGCCTTAGCCAAAGTTTCTGAACTTGACAGTAACTTTTTATGAACGCGCTGCAGGTGACGTATAAGGGAGGATGTTCCTAGGTGGTTAACGTCCCTACCCCTACTTATTTCACCTTTACATATGTTACATATGGCTAGACAGTTGTTGTCCGGATTTGGATAGAAATATTGCCAGACCAAAGAGGTGGAATGTTTGGTCTTCTTCCCAGGCATGACCGTGATGGGCTTTTTCATCCCACGGCAAACAACTGTCTCCCCCGGAGCCTGATTTAAACAAACCACATCACCATCAGAATCCTCCTCGCCAACTTCCTCCTCAGCGCCAGCTACACCAGTATCCTCATCCTGTTGTACTTCAACAGTGACATCTTCAATTTGCATATCAGCAAGTGTACTGTGGGTGCTCCTTTCAGCACTTGCAGAGGGCGTGCAAATGGTGGAAAGAGCCACCTCTTCCCGTCCAGTGCTGGGAAGTTCAGGCATCGCAACCGCCACCACACTTGGACTCTCCTTGGGGATTTGTGATATCTTCTTAGAACGTACAGTTCTTCGCTGTGCTTTTGCCAGCTTAACTCGTTTGATTTTTTTAGCGGGAGGAGAGCTTCCATCGTCATGTGAAGCTGAACCACTAGTCATGAACATGGGGAAAGACCTTAGCCGTTCCTCCGTGTCGTAAATGGCATATTGGCAAGTTTACGTTTCTCCTCAGATGATTTAAATGTTTTTTTTAAGGTCATTTTCCTGAACTTTGTCACTTTGGATTGTATGTGCCCTCTACTATGACATTGGGCATCGGACTTGGCAGACGACGTTGATGGCATGTTATCGTCTATGTCATGACTAGTGGCAGCAGCTTCAGCACTAGGAGGAAGTGGTTCTTGATCTTTCCCTATTTTATTTTTATCGGAGAAAGTTTGGTCCTCCATTTATGTTATATTGATATATACGTGCGGCTAAGGTGCACACAAACACAGAAATTAATTTGTAATTTTGGTGGAGACTAGTGCACTTTGTGGGTTACACCACCCTTTAAGAAATGAGCCAGCCGGCTCTTTACTTATGGGACAAAGGCGCACGCTTGGCGCTGCTCCTTTGTTGATGCACGTGCAGCTACAGTGCACACAATTCACAAAGACAGAAAAAAAAGATTTTTTTATTTTTTGTGGAGCGCTCTTTTAGGGTTACACCTCCCTTTAACAGACAGACGCACACTTGTCGCTGCTGCTTTGAGGATGCACGTACAGTGCAGACAATTCACAAACAGAAGAAAATGTTTTATTTTTGTTGGAGTGCACTTTGGGGGTTTTACCACCCTTTAACAGACAGACACATGCTTGGCGCTGCTGCTTTGAGGATGCAGGTGTGGCTATAGCCCACACAATTCACAAAGACAGAAAAAAAAAGATGAATTTTTTATTCTTTGTGGAGCGCACTTTGAGGGTTACACCACCCTTTAACAGATAGATGCACGCTTGGCACTGCTGCTTTGAGGATGCACGTACAGTGCAGACAATTCACAAACACAGAAGAAAATGTTTTATTTTTGTTGGAGTGCACTTTGGGGGTTACACCACCCTTTAACAGACAGACGCACGCTTGTCGCTGCTGCTTTGAGGATGCAGGTGCAGCTACAGCCCACACAATTCACAAAGACAGAAAAAAAAATATTTTTTTATTTTTTGTGAAGCGCACTTTGGGGGTTACAGCACCCTTTAATGGACAAGCCAGCCGGCCCTTTACTTATTTTCGACAGACTCGCACGCTTGGCGCTGCTCCTTTGTTGATGCACATGCAGCCACAGTGCACACAATTCACAAACACAGAAAATATTTTTTTATTTTGTTTGGATTGCACTTTGGGGGTTACAGCACCCTTTAACGGACAAGCCAGCCGGCCCTTTACTTATGGGACACAGGCGCACGCTTGGCGCTGCTCTTTTGTTGATGCACGTGCAGCCACAGTGCACACAATTCACAAACACAGAAAATATTTTTTTATTTTGTTTGGAGTGCACTTTGGGGGTTACAGCACCCTTAACGGACAAGCCAGCCGGCCCTTTACTTATGGGACACAGGCGCACGCTTGGCGCTGCTCCTTTGTTGATGCACGTGCAGCCACAGTGCACACAATTCACAAACACAGAAAATATTTTTCTATTTTGTTTGGAGTGCTCTTTGGGGGTTACAGCACCCTTTAACGGACAAGCCAGCCGACCCTTTACTTATGGGACACAGGCGCATGCTTGGCGCTGCTCCTTTGTTGATGCACGTGCAGCCACAGTGCACAGAATTCACAAACACAGAAATTTTTTTTTCATTTTGTTTGGAGTGCACTTTTGGGGTTACAGCACCCTTTAATGGACAAACCAGTGGCCCTTTACTTATGGGACACAGGCGCACGCTTGGCGCTGCTCCTTTGTTGATGCATGTGCAGCCACAGTGCACACAATTCACAAACACAGAAAATATTTTTTTATTTTGTTTGGAGTGCACTTTGGGGGTTACAGCACCCTTTAACGGTCAAGCCAGCCGGCCCTTTACTTATGACACAGGCGCACGCTTGGTGCTCCTTTGTTGATGCACATGCGGCTACTGCGCACACAATTCACAAACACAGAAAAAATATTTTTTTTTTTGCACTTGGGGGGAGCACCCCTGATGGACAGAGCACCCCCCTGGACAACACTACAGCACCCCTTTAGGACTGGGACACTGCACAGGACTTTGGAGTGGACTCAGCCCCTATGGACAACCGACTGCACAACACAGTCCAGCCAGCCCCTATGGACTTTGGAGGAGTGGACACAGCCCCTATGGGCAACAGCAGCACAGCACAACACAGACAGCCCCTATGGACTTTGGAGGAGTGGACACAGCCCCTATGGACAACAGCAGCACAGCACAACACAGCCAGCCCCTATGGACTTTGCAGGAGTGGACACAGCCCCTATGGACAACAGCTGCACTACACTACACTACACAGCCCAGCCAGCTCTAACTCCCACCCTCCCTCTTCACTGTCCACAGCCGAGTGAGAAAATGGGGCCGACGCAGGTACCTTATATAGAATCCAAAAACCCGCGAGACCCGGATGGCGGGATGATGACGTTTTGCCTCGATTCCAGATCCGAGTCAGGCGAGAAAAGTCAAGCCTGACTCGGATCGGCCTCGTATCGGGGGGGCTCGGGGGGGTTCGGATTTCAGAAATCCGAACCTGCTCATCCCTAATACTGAGTAATAACTCAGTGTTTCTTCAATTGCAGTCATTACCGCTCTGACACAAGCATAATTACCTAACTGAAGTGTTACTATATATGAATGTGGGGACACTATATATATATAGAGAGAGAGAGAGAGAGAGAGAGAGAGAGAGAGAGACTAATCACTATCAGTATATACATGGAATTGTATGAGAGTGTAGAGGCGCCGTAATTTATGTTCCTATTGGAACATTTTATTAATCACTTATTTCTAATCTTTTGACACCATTTATCTGTATTTTAATTATTTTCACTGCCTTCCCTGTTACAATTTAGGAATATATATTTTAGTTGACATATAACAATAAAAGCTATGTTTTAACATATTGAATTAGTGCACCACTATTGGACATTTAATTTCCTCTTTCTCTTTTTGTTGCTGTTAATACTAATAGCCCCTGCCTGGCCCAGGAGGGTTTGGTTCTCCGATCTGACATGTCTATCCATAGACAGTCCACTTCCACTGCCTCTACGGCCGGATCTGCTAGTTCAGGGTCCCTGCCAATATCAGGATTTACCTCGGCTGGCTTTGATGGCATGACTCTTGAGTCTTCTGTATTAAAGACCAAGGGTTTTTCTGCCTCTGTGATCCAGACAATACTGAAGGCAAGGAAGCCTGGTTCCGCCCGCATCTATCACAGAATTTGGCATTCATATTTTCTTTGGTGCTCTCACAGAAAATATGATCCAAAGGTTTTCAAGGTCTCAAAAGTACTTGCTTTTCTTCAGGCTGGATGAGACTTAGGTCTTCGTCTGGTAACTTTGAGAGTCCAGGTTTCTGCATTGTCAGTTTAGTCCCAGTGCAGAATTGCCCCTCTGCCGGATGTTGGTACATTCTTGCGAGAGGTTCTTCGGCTGCAACTTCAATTTCTGTCTCCGGTAGCACCGTGGGATTTATCCTTGGTTCTCAGGGCACATTTTCTCCTCGCTATTTCTTCAGCTGGCAGAGTTTCTGACTTGGCAGCACTGTCATATCGCTCTCCATATTTGATTTTTCATCAAAATAGAGCTGTCCTCTGTACTAAGGCGGGTTACCCTCCAAAGGTGGTTTCCCGTTTTCATATAAATGAGAAAATTGTAGTTCCTGTTTCTCAGTCTTCAGACCTGTCTACTGGTGATGCATCCCTGGATGTGGTTCGAGCCCTTCATATTTACGTGGGTCATACCGCAGGGCCGAAACTAGGATTTTTTTCACCAGGGGCAAGACAGTAATTTGCGCCCCCCCTGGTAATTCCCCCTGCAGCAGTGCCCCTATAGTAATGTCCCCTGAGGTAATGCCCCTGTAGTAGTGCCCATATAGTATTGCCCCTGTAGTAGTGCCCATATGATAATGCCCCCATAGTAATGCCCCATAGCAATGCCCCTGTAGTAGTGCCCATATTGTAATGCCCCCATAGTAATGCCCATATGCTAATACCCCATAGTAATGCCCCTGTAGAGCCCATGCTCCCATATTAATGCCCCTGTGGTAATGCCCATGCCCCCATAATAATGCCCCTGTGGTAATGCCTCTGTAGTGCCCATGCCCCAATAGTAATGCCCCTGTAGTGCTCATGCCCCAATAGTAATGCTCCTGTAGTGCTCATGCCCCTGTAGTGCCCATGCCCCCATAGTAATGCCCCTGTGCTAATGCCCATGCACCCATAGTAATGCCCCTCTGGTAATTCCCATGCCCCCATAATAATGCCCCTGTAGTGCTCATGCCCCATTAGTAATGCCCCTTATTGCCCATGCCCCCATAATAATGCCCCTGTGGTTATGCCCATGCCCCCATAGTAATGCCCCTGTGGTAATGCCCATGCCCCCATAATAATGCCCCTGTGGTAATAGTAATGCCCCTGTGGTAATGCCCATGCCCCCATAGTAATGCTCCTGTGGTAATGCCCATGCCCCCATAGTAATGCCCTGTGGTAATGCCCAAGCCCCCATAGTAATGCCCCTGTGATAATGCCCATGCCCCTGTAGTGCAGCTTATTAAAAAAAATACTTACCTTGAACCCTGCATCCAGCGTCGCGTACGGTCCGCCGGCTGCTCCACGGAACTATGGGGGAGACGTCATGACGTCTCTCCCATAGTGCCCGTGGGGAGAGCCGGAAGCTGGAGTTCGGGAGAGAACTCCAGCCTCCGGCTACACCGCGTCACTGCAGAGAAGGAGCCGGGCGCCCGCTGGTAATAAATATTACCAGCTGACGTCCGGCTTGGAGCCTCTCTGCAGCGCCGGGATGGAGGTCACTGGCACCGGGTACAGTGGCTCACCCGGTGCACGTGCACCTCCAGCCCCCCCCTAGTTGCGGCCCTGCATACCGACTCCATCAGTAAATCAGATTACCTTTTCATGTTATATGGGTTTCACAAATGAGACTGCTCAGCAAACAAACAGACTTTGTCTCGCTGGCTGCGTATGACTATTTCTCTGGTCTATGCACAGGCTGTTCTCCCTGTCCCAAACAAGGTGACAGCACATTCTACATTCTGTGGGACCATCGTGGGCGGTTAGACATGGCGCCTCGGCTGAACAGCTGTGCAAGGCAGCCACTTGGTCTTCCGTCAATACTTTTATCAAATTCTATGCATTTGATACATTGCCTCCCAGGATGCTTCCTTTGGGCGGCGGATTCTCCTCTCTGCGCAGGAGCGTCCCCGCCCTTAAGGATACTGCTTTAGGATATCTCCAAGGTAGTTCCTGTGGACCCTATGAACCCTGAAGAAGAAAATAAGAGTTATGGTATAACATACCTTTGTTAACTATTTTTCTTCAAGGTCCATCGGGTCCAAAGGGGAACCACCTGAGGCACCTGGCCTCAGTTGGGATCTGTTCTTTGGCCTTTTTGTATCACTGATTCCCTCTTTTGTATGTTGAGTGTTTTCTTGTGCACATTGTACTTCCTTCTCCACTATCCGTCTCTTGCTGATAGGCTTGTTTACAAACTGAATGCCTGTGGCGGGGTATATAGGGAGGTGGACCAGTGCATGCTGGAAGCTCCAAAGCTGTAGCTGTTTGGTGCATTGGATCGCTCCAACTACATACCCCAAGGTAATTCCTGTGGACCCTATGGACCTCGAAGAAAAATAGTTAACAAAGGTATGTTATACCATAACTCTTATTATTCGCAGAAGTTTGGTGGGTCACTGTCTTGAATGTAACCACAGCCTCAAGTACAGTGGATGATGGAGCAAAGAGCAATGGGGCAGGGTCATCGGTGGGAATAAGCACCGATCACCCTGCATGTCAGTGCAGTCATCTGGTCCACTCCAGATGATTTTGGGGCCCAGATAATAACTGGGTTTAAGTGGAGAGATTGCTGTGTGCAACTGCACAGCCTGAGAGCTGGAGGTTATTTATATAGCGCTTTTTCCCAAAAGGACACAAAGCACTTTATATTCGCAGAAAATAAACCGTATTACAAGGAAGACAGCCATTTTGTGTTCACTTTCATGGTAGCCGTGGGTTATGCAAAGTATTAAACACAAGTCCAATATACCCAAAGGATCATCTATTACACTGACTGAGAGCGTGATTCAGGTTGGATCGCAGAGGATGCGGACGCACACAACCAGTCAGTGTTTGTGTTCTGAGTATGCATATGCATCGTAGTGCGCGTGCATAAGCCAGCCACGGCGATTGGGTATGCGAGCGCAGTATAACACAGAAATTATTGACTGTGCATTTGAACGCCGTTACAGGGGCGTGCATAATTAAGTCCCAGCTACGACATAAACAGCCTGAGCTCTGCATGATGACAGGAAGCTTTGCAGGTAGCGAGTCATGTCAAGCTCAACCACAACTCTGCATGTGGGTCCGATGTTACTCAATGTTACCGATGTTTTTGCGGACTTGCGGATGTATGTAATGGGAAGTTGATGGCTTTATAGGTGGGGGCGTCTTTGGTATAGTGCTGCGATCGCATTCATTTGCATATTTTCGCTACGTGCGGGTGCGTTTGATTGCGATCTGTGCTGAATCAGGCCCTGAGTGCATTACATAGATTTAAGTTAATGGTAAGTGGAGATATGATTACGCTTTGGGGTAATATTTACTAGGAAATACAAAATATAAACTAGAAGATACTCCCAGAGTCAACAGTTCCACAGATTTTTCATCCTATACACAAAAGCACCAGATGAGGAACCTGTCTTAGGTGCACTACATAGGTTACAGTGGGTGGGAAAATTTGGGAGATGTGATACACATTGGGGAACTACAATGTATAGAAAGTCAGATATTAAATAACGGACACCTACACAGTTATCAGATACACCTATTTTTCATGCTGTCAACAAGGAAACCAGGCAAGGCAGCCATCTTGGGCGAACTATATAAGTTACAAAGGAAGGTGTAAGTAATACATAGAGATGTGATCTATAATGGGGAAAACAAGTGGTATATAAAATGCAGAATACAAAAAAATCACATACTAAAAAAATTAAACCTGCATCATATCAATGAGCAACATGGTGGAGGAAGTAATTTGCAAAATGTGTGAATGTGGAAATGCAAAACACAACATACTTGGAGGCAGTGAGTGATGCAGTGGGAGGGCTGGGTAGTCCAAGCTGTACTAGGGTAGGGAATTCAGTGTAGTGATGTGACCAACTGTAGCTTGATGGATGTAGCAAGGCCATGGATGGACCGGAACAGCTCTCTTCAATGGCCGGAAGTCTGGATTGACATAGGTATTACGCATGTAGGTTCATAAGGTGGTAAAGTGTAGCACAATACCCCATACATTGTAAGGCAATGAAAAACAAATGGTCCTCAATACTTAGTTTTATTATACTGTATAAAACTATTTCGCATTTTTAAATATGTTCAACAATAAAATAGACTGAGATATGCCACTCGATTCCTGTTCTTCCTCAATTCTCTGTCTGTTATCAGCTGCAAAGGAGAATAAACACAGTGAAAAGAAATAATATGACCATGTAAGTTCATTGTTGTACAACAGTACAGAGGAAGATGAAATGCAAAACAATCATTTACATTGAAAAAGTTCTATGTACTGATCTAGAGGCCATTTGTTTTATTTATCATAGGCAAAAAGCCCGAAATGCTGCAAAACTTGAACGTTTTCCGAGGATTTAGCCTATTTATTGAAACTCCCTGCTGGTGAAGACTATCACTGGCTATTGTATTCAGTAGCCACCACCGAGAGACTTTTTGCGCTGTCCACAAAAATCATCTCCAGATTGTTTTAGCCAGGGCTGCCTACTGGAAAATATTATTTATTATTAAAATAAAGCATATTTCCTTTTTTTATTATTTTTATATTTGTAGCATTTTTTATAACAATCTTTATTTTATTTTATAATGAATTTGACAGAGTAAGCTTGAGTTGGGCTTCCTATCCCAGTCGCATATAGAAGCTGTCTAGATTAGGACATTTCAGAGAAAGATTATGGCCCTCATTCAGAGCCGCTCGCTATTTGTGGTCGTTCGTTCTAAAACAAGGGGTGGCTATTCAAATGAACCGTTCGCTAATTGCGGTCTGTTCACGCCTCTAAGTCTGAACGAGCGAGCAAAACTTGCGGTTGTAATTTTGAAAAATACGCCCCCTTGCCGCTCGCACCATACGTCATGTCCGCTATTTATTAGATTAATCGAGTACATCGTACAGCGTATGAACTGCTCGCTATTCTTGTGGCTGGTTTTTTCAACCGCTATTTTGCGAGCAGTTCTGAGTAAAAAAAAACCAAGTGACGTGGTCAATGACGCTGCTGTATTAATTATGCACTCCTTAAAACGCCCGTTTTGACCTTTAAGCACGCCTGCGATCTAATTCCACACCCCCTTTTTCAAGCACCTTCCCCTGTTACCACCCACATACGCCTCCTTCTATCACTCAAAATAGCAGGCATTCGCTATATAGCGAACAAACGATTTTCGCCCGCATTGACTGGTTCGCGCATGCGTATTAAAATCCGTACGCATGCGCAGATGTGCGAACATCGGTCAGAACGAACGAGCGGCCGCTTACGAGCGGCTCTGAATCAGGGCCTATGTCTTTCTCTCAGGCGCTTTTTTTAACATGTAATCCACAGTCTTTGTAGTAGATAAAAGATTGTTCATATCCAATAGTTTAGGAATGGATCTCTGGTCCACAAGTCCGTGAACAAGGGCTGCAGGAGTGTTGTGTCAGTGATGCTGCTTGGAACAAGCAGACCAAACGGACGCGCCTTTCGCCTGTAGGCTTGGTCACCTGATTGCCAGTGTCTATGTCACTTGGATGCCAAATTTTTTTTGCAACCCCTATGTATTGCCTTTGTTTGATTCTTTCCTTATCTATATGCTGGTTTCTCTGAAATGAGGGACCTCTGAAGAAATTGAGACTCCCTAGGCAGACAGAGGGCCTGATTCAGAGCTGCTCGCAAAAAGCGAGCGCTCGCTTTGAATCAGGGTGGCCGCTTTTTTTTTTTAAAACCGGCCTCCTGGCCGCTCGCTAAGCTGTGGGTGACCACCCACAGCTTTTCCGAGCGGCCAGGCGAAGGTCGTGACCATCGGGCTTGCGACGAGACCCTTGTGGTAGGGTCTCATCTTGCGCAAGCCCCAGTGAGCTTCCGGCTCTAATAGAGCCTGAAGCTCACTACTCACATCACTCGTGATGTCAGTAGGGCCGCCATCAAACGGCAGGCGTTCCTTCAGGAACGCCTCCGTTTGACCAGCCAAAACGGGGCGAAATCAACATCGACAGCCGCCCCTTTTGTATCAAGCCCCGGAGCGAGTTAATTTCTCACTCGCTTTGAGGCTCGTGCATGCACGTGCGCAATGCCCCACCATCGACCCACTTGCGAGTGGGTCTGAATCAGGCCCAGAGAGTGGCTCTCTGCTTGTGGAACTTCTGTGCAGGGACTAGTTCCACCTACCATTAGAGGTGACGGAACTCAGGGCATGATTCAGGCCTTCTTGCTAGATGCGTTTGCACGCACCCAGAGTATGCAAATCCAGCAAAGGCAGGCGATTGCATGGCAAGGCATTAACATGCCCAGTATGTATTGGTTTGCGATTGCAGTGTGTATGCAGACGCCCACCAGCCTGTCTTAAGATGCCCACTTATGCACGTCATCTCCAGGATGTGTATGCAACCATCGGTAACATCGAGTACCATTGGATACGATCGCAGCACTTGTGGTAGTTCATACCCTACCGCAAGCACTACGAGTGCTTCAGTGTAAAATTCAGCCATGTGACGTGTACTATGACGCTGCGTCTTAATTATGCGGGCCTCTGAAACAGCGTTAAGACGCTCAGGCACGCCTGCATTCACACCACCTCTCCCCCGTTTCCATCGACCACCGTTACCACCCACAAATGGCTTGTCCTGTCACTCAGGGCCTGATTCAGACCCGCTCGCGAGTGCAGGACGCTCGCAAGCGGGTCGATGGTGCCCTACTGCGCATGCGCACGACGGAGAGAGCTCGTAGTGCGCATGCGCGAGACCCTGCTAGCGACGGGGTAGCCGTCGCTCCGGGTCTCACACCAAAGGGGGCGTGCTGTCGATGTTGATTGACAGCACGCCCCCTTTGGTGGGCGTGCCAGGGGCGTGGCTGCCAGACGGAGACGTTCCCATGGGAACGCCTACCGTCTGAAGCCGGCCCCACTGACATCAGTAGTGATGTCAGTGGGAGTGATTTTGGCTCTGATAGAGCCAAAATCGCTCCTGGGCTTGCGGCAGCGAGACCCTACCACAGGGTCTCTGTCGCAAGCCCGATGGTCACGATGGTCTTGACCATCGCGACCATCATCATGGACGCTCGCTATAGTTGTGGGTGGTCACCCACAGCTATGCGAGCGTCCAAGAGGCCGCTCCATTTTCATGTAGGAGGGCCCTGATTCAGAGCGAATCAGGCCCTCAGTCTAGTGAACTTCATGATCACTTAGACTAGTTCGCGCACATGCACTGTGATGCAGTCCCTCAGTTCCACCCCATTCCTGCCCACTTTAGCGCCTGGTGGGGAGTCATTCAGTTGGACAGAATGTGTGAGGCTAAACTATAGAGTTAAGACTTAGGGTTAAATTTACTAAGATGGGAGTTCTATTTAAGAAGTGATGTTGCCCATAGCAGCCAATCAGATTCTACTTCTCATTTATCTAACACCTTCTAGAAGAAAATTCCTGGAATCTGATTGATTGCTGTGGGCAACATCACTTCTTAATAGAACTCCCATCTCAGTAAATTTACCCCTTAGATTTAATGTATTTAAAATAAAATAAAAACAAGTAATTAAAATAAATAAACCAAAAAAATATGACTAGATGCACCAGACAATTTCTATGTTTCTGTGTATGGCCACACTCAGGTTTATACTAGGGATGAGAGGGTTCACAGTGGCGTAACTACAGCCCCCGCAGACCCCGCGGTGGCTTGGGGGCGCGGAGGCTTGTGGGGCACGGAGGCTGCAGACTCCATGCGGACTAGCCGTCTGCATGAAATCTGCTAAAAACAGCCCTCCCAAAATGGCTGCCGCCTAGGAGGAGACATCTGTTAGTCACCCAGGCAGGGCGGTAGTGTGGACCGCACATAAGTGCAGTCCGCACTACACTAGTAGTATAACAAGCACACAGCCGCCGGCGCTGGCAGCTGTATCTTTGTTTTAGCAGCCGATGAGAGTCAGATAGACTCTCATTGGCTGCTTGCTTTGCGCCCACTGCCGGAGCCGGGCTCTTCTGGCTTTCGCAGTGGGTGATGGGAGAGACGTCATGACATCTCTCCCATCATGCAGAGCGGGCCGGCTCGGGAGGATGCCGGACGGAGGAGCAGATGCCAGAGCTTGGATCAAGGTAAGTGGATATTTTTTTTGTGTGTCAGTCTGGCGTACTACTACTACGGGGGCTCCATAGAGGGGGACTACTACTGGGGGCATTGCTTGGGGGGACTACTTCTGGGGGCATTGCTGGGGGGGACTACTACTGGGGGCATTGCTGGGGGAGGCTACTACTGGGGGCATTGCTGGTGGGACTACTACTGGGGGCACTGCTGGGAGGACTACTACTGGGGGCACTGCTGGGAGGACTACTACTGGAGGCACTGCACTGGGGGGACAACTACTGGGGGCACTGCACTGGTGGGACCACTATTGAAGGCACTGCATAGGGGCACTGCATAGGTGGGGATTACTGCTGGGGGCACTGCATAGGTGGGGGCTACTACTGGGGGAATTGCTGGGGGAGGACTACTACTGGAGGCACTGCTGGGGGATTAGTACTGGGGTCACTATATAAGGAGCACTGCATAGGGGGACCACTATCTGAGGCACTATATAAGAGACACTGCATAGGGGGACTACTATAGGGGGCACCCCTGGGGGGACTACTACTGGGAGCATTGCTGGGGGGGACTACTACTGGGGGCACTGCTGGGGGGGACTACTACTGGGGGCACTGCACTGGTGGGACCACTACTGGGGGCACTGCACTGGTGGGACCACTACTGAGGGCACTGCATAGGTGGGGATTACTGCTGGGGGCACTGCATAGGTGGTGATTACTGCTGGGAGCACTGCATAGGTGGGGGACTACTACTGGGGGCATTGCTGTGGGAGGACTACTACTGGGGGCACTGCTGGGGAGTTAGTACTGGGGTCACTATATAATGGGGACTACTACTGGGGGCATTATATAAGGGGCACTGCATAGGGGGACCACTACCTGGTGCACTATATAAGGGGCACTGCATAGGGGGACCACTACTGGGGGCACTGTAAAAGGGGCACTATTGGGGGCACTGTATAAGGGGCACTGCATAAGGGCTTGTGAAGCTATCTGAGAGGGGGGGAGGGTGCAAGGTTGAAGAAATGCCTAGGGTGCCAAGAAACCTTGCACCGGCCCTGCACCCAGGGGCTCCTGCGCGCGCTGTACTGTGCAACGGAGGAGTACAGCCGCTTCCTGGTGTCTGACAGGTACTCATACTGGCTCTCTCTCCTCTTCCTCGGGGCTGTCAGACACCCGTGGGAGGAGCCGATGGGTCTGCAGTGGCCACAACCTGATGCCCCCCACACGCAGGCCACTCAGGATGCTGGATGTGTACCAGATGCTGCTGTGTGCAGGCTGCAATACTCTGTCTCTGTGTACTGGAGCAATGCTCTGCTTTTGTGCTCTGTCTGTATACGGGATGGATGATCTGTGCTGGATGCTTGTTATGGTGATGATTGGTGCTCTGTGATACATGGTGTTCTGTATATATAAATGCAGTGTGAGGGAGGATGGTGTACTGTATATATAAATGCTGGTGTATAGGATGCTTTATATGACTGGGAGGGATGCCCTGTGACTAGAAGGGATACCCTGTGACTAGAAGGGATACCCTGTGACTAGGAGCGGTGCTCTGTGGCTAGCAGGGATGCTCTGTGAATTCAAAGTAGCACTGGGGCCCACATTTACATACACTCCCAAATATATATATATTTATTATACCCCTGGCAACGAGTGTAAAACCCCTGGCAATGAGCATGGAGCCCCTGGCAATGGGTATGGAACACCTGACAAGCATGAAACCCAGAGACCCTGTGCATCTAGCATGAAACCCCTGGTAATGAGCATAAACCCCTGACAACGAGCATGAGACCCCTGATGAGCAGGTCATTTAAAAGTAATTAGAAGCCTTACTGTGGGGCATAAAATTGTGTGAGGGGGGCAAATATGTAAGTGGCACTTTGGTAGTAGACATTACAGTGTGTGGCATAATGTGTAATGGGCATTATGGTGTGTGGAATAATGTGTAAGCGGCATTACGGTGTGTGGCATAATGTGTAAGAGGCATTACTACAAGAACAAAAAATACTGTAAGCTGTCTAGGGGAGGTGGGTGCACATTTTTAACTTTTGCGCTGGGAGCCAAATTGCATATAAATGGTCCTGTAATTATTTTACCAAAATGCCATGATGGGGGGCGCCAGAAACATTTTTGGCAGGGGGAGCAAAATTTATAGTTACGCCACTGAGGGTTCGGATTTCTGAAATCCGAACACCCCCCCGATCCGAGCCGGGATCCGAGTCAGGCTCGGGTTTTCCCGCCTGACTCGGATCTGAAATCGTGGCAAAATGTCATCATCCCGCTGTCGGATTCTCGCGGGTTTTAGATTCCGGTTGTGTAGTGTGCACAGGGAGGGAGCTGGGATTTGTGTCTTGGTTGCTGCTGACTGACGCTGACCATAAGGGCTGACTGGGTATTGTTGTCCAGTGCTGTGCTGCTGTCTGACAAGGGCTGCTGCCCCGAAAAAAACAAAACACACCTGTCACTGTCATCGGCGTAGCTGTCATAAAAAAAACACATGTCACTGTCATTGGTGTAGCTGTCACTGTCACTGCCATCAGTCTAGCTGTCGCTGTCACTGTCATCGGCATAGCTGTCCCTGTCATCGGCATAGCTGTCGCTGTCACTGTCATAGAAAAACACCTGTCACTATCATTGGTGTAGCTGTCGCTGTCACTGTCATAGAAAAAACACCTGTCACTATCATTGCTGTAGCTGTCGCTGTCACTGTCATAGAAAAAAAAACCTGTCACTATCATTGCTGTAGCTGTCGCTGTCACTGTCATAGAAAAAACACCTGTCACTATCATTGGTGTAGCTGTCGCTGTCACTGTCATAGAAAAAACACCTGTCACTATCATTGGTGTAGCTGTCGCTGTCACTGTCATAAAAAAACACCTGTCACTATCATTGGTGTAGCTGTCGCTGTCACTGTCATAGAAAAAACACCTGTCACTGTCTTCGATGTAGCTGTCGCTGTCACTGTCATAGAAAAAACACCTGTCACTGTCATCGGTGTAGCTGTCGCTGTCACTGTCATAAAAAAACACCTGTCACTGTCATCGGAGTAGCTGTCGCTGTCACTGTCATAAATAATAAAATAAAAAACACCTGTTACTATCATTGGTGTAGCTGTCGCTGTCACTGTCATAGAAAAAACACCTGTCACTGTCATCGGTGTAGCTGTCAATGTCATAAAAAAACACCTGTCACTATCATTTGTGTAGCTGTCACTGTCACTATCATTGGTGTAGCTGTCGCTGTCACTGTCATAAAAAACCACCTGTCGTTGTCATTGGTGTAGCTGTCGCTGTCATCGGCGTAGCTGTGCAGGGGTCCTGTGCTGCTGTCTGTCAAGGAGGGCTGCTGCCCCGAAAAAAATATATTTTTACAGGGGTGATTCACTCCATAAAAATAATGGAGATCAAAAACTTGGAGGATACAAATAAAATAGGGAAAACCACTTCCTCCTAGTGCTGAAGCTGCTGCCACCATTCATGACATAGACGATGAAATGCCATCAACGTCGTCTGCCAGGGCTGATGCCCAATGTCATAGTAGAGGGCATGTAAAATCCAAAAAGCTAAAGTTCAGTAAAATGACCTTAAAAAATAAATTTAAATTGTCTGAGGAGAAACGTAAACTTGCCAATATGCCATTTACGACACAGAGTGGCAAGGAACGGCTAAGGTCCTTCCCTATGTTCATGACTAGTGGTTCAGCTTCACATGACGATGTAAGCCCTCCTCCTCCCACTAGAAAAATTAAACGAGTTAAGCTGGCAAAAGCACAGAAATGAACAGTGCGTTCTAATTCTAAGAAGATATCACAAATCCCCAAGGAGAGTCCAAGTGTGGTGGCGGTTTCGATGCCTGACCTTCCCAGCACTGGACGGGAAGAGGTGGCTCTTTCCACCATTTGCACGCCCTCTGCAAGTGCTGAAAGGAGCACCCACAGTACACTTGCTGATATGCAAATTGAAGATGTCACTGTTGAAGTACAACAGGATGAGGATACTGGTGTAGCTGACGCTGAGGAGGAAGTTGGCGAGGAGGATTCTGATGGTGATGTGGTTTGTTTAAATCAGGCTCCGGGGGAGACAGTTGTTGTCCGTGGGATGAAAAATCCCATCACGGTCATGCCTGGGAAGAAGACCAAACATTCCACCTCTTTGGTCTGGCAATATTTCTATCCAAATCCGGACAACAACTGTCTTGCCATATGTACCATATGTAAAGGTTAAATAAGTAGAGGTAAGGACCTTAACCACCTAGGAACATTCACCCTTATACGTCACCTGCAGTGCATTCATAAAAAGTTGCTGCCAAGTTCAGAAACTGTGGCTAAGACCGTAAGCAGTCCAGGGACACCTAAATCCTTTTGTCTTGTTGTATCCAAGTGCCTGCAAACCACACCGTCATCTCCCTCCTCGTCAATTTCCTCCTCAGTCAGGATTGTAAGTAGTCCTGCAGGCTATGTCACTGGCATGACTTACTCCTCTCCTAGCCGGTATTCCTCCGGAGGATCCTGCATTGCTACGCTTACTGCTGCCACTGCTGCTGGGAGTCGTTCATCATCCCAAAGAGGAAGTTGGAACACCACTACTTCTTTTACTAAGCAATTGACTCTCCAACAGTCCTTAGCAAGGAGGATGAAGTACGACAGCTGAAGCCTTGACAGCTATGTTGGTGTTAGCCGTGCATCCGGTATCCACCATTAGTGCAGTGGGATTTAGACAATTGATGGAGGTACTGTGTCCCCGGTACCAAATCCTGTCTAGATTCCACTTCACTAGGCAAGCGATACTAAGACTGTACAGAGGTTTCAGAGAAAGTGTCCTCAGTGTCCTAAAAAATGCAGTTGTACCCAATGTCCACTTAACCATGGACATGTGGACAAGTGGAACAGGGCAGACTAAGGACTATATGACTGTGCAAGCCCACTGGGTTGATGTAGCGCCTTATGCAGCAACAACAGCAGTGTCACCAGTAGCAGCATCTCAGAAACGCCAGCTCGTTCCAAGGCAGGCTACGCTGTGTATCACCGGTTTCAATAAGAGGCACACTGCCGACAACCTCTTAGAGATACTGAGGGAAATCATTGCCCAGTGGCTTACCTCACTTAGACTTTCCTGGGGATTTGTGATATCTGACAACGCCACCAATATTGTGCGGGCATTACATCTGGGCAAATTCCAGCATCTCCCATGTTTGGCTCAAACAATACATTTTTCTGCAACTTTTGCCATTCAGAGACTGCATGCCAAAGACTGGAGTGCCAGCAAACACTCTTGAACCTGCCCTGCCATCACCTGAAGCAAGAGGTTGTGGCGCGGTGGAACTCAACCCTCTATATGCTTCAGAGGATGGAGAAGCAGCAAAACGCCATTCAAGCCTATACATCCACCTATTACATAGGCAAAGGAGGGGGTATGCACCTGACTCAAGCACAGTGGAGAAGGATTTCCGTGTTGTGCAAGCTTCTCCAGCTCTTCGAACTTGCTGCACATGAAGTCAGTTCAGACACTGCCAGCTTGAGTCAGGTCATTCCCGTCATCAGGCTTTTGCAGAGGCAGCTGGAGAAAGTGATGGAGGAGCTAAAACGGAGCGATTCCACTCGGTATGTGGGAATTGTGGATGAAGCCCTTCATTCGCTTTGCCAGGATTCGAGGGTGGTCAATCTGTTGAAATCAAACCACTACATTTTGGCCACTGTGCTCGATCCTAGGTTTAAAGCCAACGTGGTGTCTCTCTTTCCAGCGGACAAGCCTGCAGAGGTGCAAAGACTGGGGGCACTGCATAAGGTGCACTACTGGGGGCACTGCATAGGCGGACCTCTACTAATGGCACTGTATAAAGGGTACTACTGGGGGCACTGTATAAGGGGCACTGCATAAGGGGAACTGTATAAGTGGCACTACTGAGGGCACTGCATAAGGGGCAGTACTGGGGGCCCTGTATAAGGGTGCACTACTGTGGGCACTGTATAAGGGGCACTACTACAGGGGGCACTGCATAAGGGGAACTGCTACTGGGGACATTACATAAGGGGCACTACTACAGCGGACATTGCAAGAGGGGCACTACTACTGGGGGCATTAAGGTGCATATGGAATTTAAAGGAATGTTCCCAGAGTCACTGTCTGTTTTGTATGGCGGTCACTAGGATTGGGAAGGGGGCAGTTCTGCTATCACTCACCCAGGGAACTAAAATGCCTAGCTATGGCTCTGTTTATAGTGTACATCACATTAATACAATTTTTTATGGTAGATTGGATATGTGGTATGGATACAGAATAATTGGGCATATCACTGGCTGTGTACTGGGTTATCAGGTGATTCTTGTACTTGGAGATAATTTCTGTGTATATTAGGAGTGATTAGCTATGAATCTCTTTGCTGCAGTGATTACAGACTATTTTCTCTTGTATGTCAGTGAATTGTAATTCTTACTTCTACGCGCACCGTCCTCTTCTTAAGAGCTTGCACAGCTGACCAATCAGGGGCTCCAAACTTTCTGGGCCAAGATATCTTCCTGCCGTGCTCTATTTGATGCTCATAGGATCCAGGGCTATGATAAAGTAAATTAGCATTTATTACAGAAAAATAATATTCTGATAACAATTTATTAATGTTCACATTTTAACTTCTGTACTTAACACAATATATAACAGCATATCTCTGGGATACAGAATCAAAGTACCACAGCTATTTATTATGATTACATACTCTAGAGAAGTGGTTCTAAAAACCACCTCTCCTGTGATGTAGTCATCAGCCCATTTCTTCTTGGCCATTGCGCACATGAGTAAACCAAAAAGGCTGCACATGCACGATAACAACATCATAGTCTCAGATGGACTGCAGGAGAAATTGTGGTTTCTTTGCGGATTCTCTCTTCTTAAATACAGAAAAGCATTGTTGACCCCTTTTATGGCAAAAACATCACAGGTGTTATCAGTGCTTGATAAATCAAGTTGTACAGTGTATGTCAGTGATTCCCAAACTTTTTCAGTTCAAGGCACCCTTAGGGTCTCCTTAATTTTTTCAAGGCACCCCTAAGCCAAATGAATTACCTGTAGTACTGCCCTTTATGTAGTTCCCATTATGCAATGCCCCCTGTAGCAGTGCCCCTTATGCAATGCCCCCAGTAGTAGTGCCCCTTATGCAATGCCCCCTGTAGTAGTGCTAGTTATGCAGTGCCGACTATAGTAGTGCTCCTTATTCAATGCCATCAGTAGTAGTGCCCCTTATGCAATGCCCCCTGTAGTAGTGCTCCTTATGTAAAGTCCCCTGTAGTACTGCCCTTCATGTAGTGCCCCCTGTAGTAGTGCTCCTTATGTAAAGTCCCCTGTAGTACTGCCCTTCATGTAGTGCCCCCTGTAGTTGTGATGCAAATTTCAACTGTCCCCACAAGCGGCTTCACTGCTCCTTTCGGGAGCAGTGACGCTAGTGTACATGCGTGACCTACAGGTTATGCATTCACACAAGAGCCCCGATGTCCGGTGGAAGGAGCCGGACAGGGGCGGAACCCGGACCTCCTTCCCATAGGGAAGAAGCTGATATCGGGAGCATTCGCCGGACCTCCTTCCCATAGGGAAGAAGCTGATATCGGGAGCATTCCCCATACTAGTGTATAAGGATTGCGGACCATTCTGCAAAAGGAAGGTAAGCAGGAGTTTATGTGATATCTCCTGCTTTACCTATTTGATGAATGGACCGATAACTTAATTTCTACAATTGCAAGTGAAATTGTGCATTTTCACCTGCTTTTGTAAAAATAAAGTGATGATGAATAGGCCCCCTATGTGTCAGAAGGCAAGTATTATAAGTGTTCCTAACACTGAAAGCAATTGTGACATTTGTCATTACTCTCGCTATACAGTATATGACAAACCTATTTGTAAAAATAATGCAGATATTAACAATTGCTTCTGTACTGTAAAAAGAGAGAATTTTCCTTAAGCTGGGTACACACTATGCGATTCCTTGTACGATGTATTCTCTGACACGGATCGGAACAATATATCATATGGATGCATAGTGTGTATGCCTGATCGTACGTGCCCGTAGGTTGTTCATTGCATCTTTCCATCTGCTGTGCTGCACAGCAGAAGGGACAATGTGATGAACGACCCCATGCCGCTAAGTACAGCATGGAACCACACACTGAGCTATCATACACCACATTGCACAGTGTTTACGGATGGCGTGATGTAGGGGCAATGCGATGAATGACCCCATGCGATGAGTGACCCCATGCCGCTAAATGCGAGCAATCTATGCCTGAGGGGGGAGCGATCACACTGATCGCGCCCCCCTGGCTTTGCACCGGGCTGAGGGGCTCACAGCTGTGCGGCGCAGCAAAAGTGTGCAATTTTTTCCCTTCTCAAGGGGTGTGGCCATGCCTCACGCGATTAGGCTATGCCCCCTCTTTACCTGTACAGTGTGTATGGATGGTGTGATGTATCATGCCATCGCATCATGCCATTGCTGGGTACACACATCGCATAATGTGTACCCCACTTTAGAAAATTTGTATCATCTTGCTACTGCTAAGAAAACATTGTTTGGTTACCACTCAAATGTGAGAACTCAAAATTCTTTTGAGCATGTCATTGGAGCCAGTGGCGGATTTTACTTTCCAGTAAAATACATCACCAGCAGGGACTGGTAGTGAATTCTCATTGGAAACACTCCCTGCTGAAGGTGTTTTCTCTCACTGGGACTGCCAGTCCGGACTGCAATAGCAGAGAGAGAGCTTCCCACTTCTCTGCTATTATGGTAGCCCTATTTGGCTCCTTGGAGCTGCAGGTGATGCAGTCCCTAAAAGCCAGCCTATCTGGTAGATGCTCCGATCTTAAGCCACGCCTCTTATTTAGGCTCCCTCGTGGCTGCCAGACTTAAGCCCCACCTCCCGCTGACATCAGCTGTCAATCACCGGGATACCAAGGAAGGAGAGGGCTGCATAGACTACAGACTATGATGTGCAGACCTTGGCCAGACAGGTAAAGAGCCGCTGCTGATTGCTGTGGAACAGTAGTACATTATTATAATACATTGTAAAAGACAATGGGGGTATTTAGTAACAAAATGCAAATGTTCAGTAACCCATTAACAACCAATCAACAATGGGTCTTGAATATCTATTGCCCATGAGACAATGAGATGAAATATCTGAATGGCCGTAGGAGTTGCACATATTCACAAATTTGATTGTAGTAAAAATTAAGATATAGATATAGGATATAGGTTTACCTTATATCTTATAGAACCACGCCTGTAGGTGTTAATCAAAAATGTGTGAGTGAGGTACTATAAGGATTAAGATATGTTAAAACTGAGGTTGTGTGATGTGCGTCAATGCAAAAATAAGGGAACTGGCACTGTGCGAGATTAAGGGGGAGATGTATTAACGGCAAAATGCGGTAAAACCCCCGAAAATGCCGTTTTCGGGGGTTTTACCGCATTCCCCGTATGTATTAAGCAGCAGAATGCGCTGCATTCTGCTGCTTCGCGTCGCTAGGTAACGCCACCTTCAGGAGGTGTTACCCAATAGAAGCCTATGGGCTTCTTAGCGTGACCCTCCCATGATCCCCCGCGGCCCGCGTCCTTCTGCGCATGCGCAGAAGGACTTCTGGGTGTTCAACCCGGAAGTCCCTCTGCCCGGCAGCATCGCAAAGGACAGCGGTATGTACTCGAAGTCGGGGGGGATGTACCGCAACGGCGATGTCGCCGTTAATACATCTCCCCCTATAATCCAAATCCCTTTATTTGAGTCACAATGCTCTGGGAAAGAAAAATATCAATGGTTAAATTAGATTAAATTAAAATGGGAGAGCAAAGAAGGGCAGATGTTAGGGAATATGTGGTATGTGATCTCTGATTGTCAAATACTGCATATTCCCTAACATCTGCCCTTCTTTGCTCATTGACGCACATCACACAACCTCAGCTTTAACATATCTCAGTCCACATAGTACTGTACCTCACACATTTTTGATTAACACTTACAGGCACGGTTTTATAAGATATAAGGTAAACCGGGGGAGATGTATTAACGGCGACATCGCCGTTGCGGTACATCCCCCCCGACTTCGAGTACATACCGTGGTTCATTACCGTGGTATGTACCAAGGATTTCGCAAAGGACAGCCCTCTCGATGAGAGCTGTCCTTTGCGATGCGGCCGGGCAGAGGGACTTCCGGGCATGCGCAGAAGGCCGTGGGCCGTGGGGGTTCATGGGAGGGATCCGATCGGATCCCTCCCGGCCCCGAGCATCGCGCTAAGAAGCCCATAGGCTTCTATTGGGTAACGCCTCCTGAAGGTGGCGTTACCAAGCGACGCCAAGCAGCAGAATGAAGCGCATTCTGCTGCTTAATACATACGGGGAATGCGGTAAAACCCCCGAAAACTGCATTTTCAGGGGTTTTACTGCATTTTGCCGTTAATACATCTCCCCCACCTTTTTCTATTTTTTTTCAATTGACTATTTAAGAGAAAAGGGATTTCTCTTTTAGGTCGGGATATACTAAATGGAAAATGCGATAAAACCCAGTTTTCGGGGGTTTTACTACATTTTCCATATGTACTATTGGCTGGCCACCAGATCTCCAACTCAGCGTTGGAGCTTTTGCTGGCGTTACCCTATAGAAGCCTATGGACTTCTCCCACATCGTGCGGGTTTGAGGGATCCGATCAGCATGCCTCGCGGCCGACGTGACACTCTGCGCATGCACAGATGGACTCCGGGTGCAGCGCTGATCGTAAAGAACAGCTCTTATTGGAAGAGCTGTTTTTGGGGTACTGATCACATATGTTAGTACATATGTGATCAGTAAAGATGCGTTGTCTTGCGCAATGTACTGCACAATGTTAGTACATCTTGCTCTTAGGACCTGCTACCTACTCAATAAAATAAAATAGAATAACCCCCCACAGTGAGCGCTCGGTATTACCTTATTCTACAAATGACAAACAGTTCTTTTGATTCTCAACCCGTTCATGAGAGCTAAGATTACAGCTGTTTGTCCAGCATCGTTCTCGCCATCTTTAGATGGCGAGACAGATTCAGTCCTAATTGATAGCAATGGGGACCTGACGCTGCCTTTCCAGCTTTAGCGAAGCCTTCCAGGCACTGCTGGGTCCCTGTGTCATGCACATGGGCAGACGGACCATTGCGCATGCGCATTAGACCCCCATCGCTGGCAGCGTTATGCTGCCAGCAGCCCAGTGGAGGACCTTGCAAGCGAGGAGGACTTTGCTGGACTTTGCCAGAGGGGTAAGTATTGGTAAATACCAGTGGATTTTTCGTTTGTATCATAGTGATACTAAATTAAAAATGTAGCACGGTGTTTGCCTACGTTGATAAATGGGGGCCTGTATCTGAGTGTATACGCCGATTCCATCAAGTTTTATCAGAAGAAACTGACTATATTTAAAGATCAGATTTTATAGGTTTCCTAATATTCTTCAGACGCGATGGTACAATATTATATCAGACAAAACTTGTGTATGCACTTACAACCGTTCTGTCTCATGCCTCTGCCGATGCTCCTCCAGCAGTGTGTACACTGTTGTTTATTAATTACTTATAATATAATGCTGCAAAATTGATGAGCGAGTGCTTGGATAAGCGCAAGCAAGTTTAAACCCCTAGGGAGGTTGGGAGACCTTCACACTGGGGAAGCTAGGGTTAAGTTTTTTTAGGTGGCTAGCCTATGGGGATAGTTAGGGACGGGTTTAGGGTGGGGTTGTCAGACATTTTGTGATTTACACTAGTTAGAATCATCCTCTTTTTTCTTCGATCCCCTCCTGCTCAAAATTAAAAATTTTTCTTTTTCTTTGCCGAATGGGTTTGTCAACCTCTCGCAGCGGGAAAGAATGGCAGTCCAGTGGGTATTGTGTGACTGTATGGAGGTGCGCTCTCTTTACTAATACATTAATCTAATCTGACCTTCCCTACTGGGGATCAGGGGCACTTGTTGTTGACTGACTGGCCCTGTTATGGTGTATTGGTGGGCGAGTTGGAGCCTTATAATTTTATTGGTAACGGGCAATTGGCTCAGTTACACACATGTCGCGGAGATTAGATTAGCTTAAGACGTAATATCACTGAGCAGTTTGCCGTTCTTTCTTTCTGACACCATACTCATTTGATGGTTTAACTTTAATAAAATGGTTGACCTATTTTAATGGCATTCACTATGTCTGTGTCGTTATTTTAGTTAAGTTTATAGTTTGTTTCTTTAGGTATTATGGTTAAGTGTGGCGGTCATGCAATCTCACATCTGCCAATAAGGAGTTTAATGTTGTATCACTGAAAGTTAAATGATGACCATAGTCTGCTATTAACTTACGCAGATATTACCTAGGATGTAGTGAGACTTCTGCAGCGTTTTCTGGAAACCGTACTGCATTTACATTGAAAGGTGCATGGCTTGCTGAGAATCTGCACTCTTTGGACCAGTCCTGCTGATACTCTGCTGGACCAGGACTCAATGTCTGGAAAACACAAGTTTCTGAATGTGAATAGGTACAAACAGGAATATTGGAGTTGTATGTAAATGTTTGTGCACCCTGGTCAAATTACTTGGGATCCTGTTAGATAAAATAAGTTAATATAAGTCTATGGCACAACCCTAAACATATTTCTGCACAAGGATATGCAATTACTATCGATGGGCCTGATTCAGCAAGGATCGCTATTCTGCTAGAACGCATGCACCGCAGTTGCTATTATTAGCAGTGAAATGTAAATGTTTGCAATCGCATTGCGATCACAGCTTACCATAAAGACTCCCACTTCCCCTTACACACATCCGTATACTTGGGCAACATAGCAAAATAATCGGTAACTTCGAGTAACATCGGACCCATACGCACAGTTAAGGCAGGTCAGACCTCACTCAAGAATTGCTAACTTCAGCACACACTATGAGGCCTCAGGCTGCATATGGTATTGCAGTGGATAATTTATGCACGCCGCTGCAACGCCGTCCCAATGCACTGGCACGTCTGCATTCGCCCGTCACTCCCCCGTCACCACCCACAAACTGCACTTCCTGTCAATCACTGTGCTCGGGGTCTGCGTATCCTCTGCAAACGCATTTCCCATCGCAATTGCTAGTTCACGCGCATGCAGACTGCGATGCATATGCATGCGCAATATGAATTAATCTAACGATTGCGTGCGTCTTTGCAACTGCGATCCTTGCTGAATCAGGCCCTATGTGCGCAATTACTATCTATATGTTACATTTAATAAATGAAAAATATAAATCTTGGACACCTTCCAGTTGATTCATTAATTCCTTTCGGTTGTCAAGATGTAATGACTAATTAGCCTGTAAATGAAGCCAGGAGAAGACCATTCTGAGTTGAGAAATACTCTGTAATTGTCTACACCTGGATTCATTTAAGGCCTAAGCATGCAGTCAATGCTGAGATGTTGAAGGGTCAGAGATGAATAAAGACACGTTTTATCTCTCAGGATGTTGTGCCTACAACCTGCCCACAAATATGGGATCCGCTACAGCTGACTGACTGAGAACTTAAAAATAAAGATAACTGACTGTTAAAAAGCAGGCAAAGGTTATAAAAAGTGACCTAAACACTTCCAGCTTCAAATAGCAACTGTCTGAAACATCAATAAAAAACCAAAATCTGGAACAAAGCAGGATTACTATTCTGAATGATTGGAAGAGCCGACATCTAATAACCATAACCCACATTTCACTATAAAGGACCTGCAGAGTGTTTACCCTACATGAGAGTAGTCGTCCACAGTACAGTGTTGCCTACAGAAAAATGATCTGCATAGAAGAGTAATCAGCAGCAACTTTCTTATGGTCTAACTGCAAAAGTCAATGACTGTGGTATACAAAACGATACTTACATTAGCTGGACACTTTTTGGGATAAGGTTCTAAGGACCGATGAATGATAAATGTCATTTTTGGCACAAGACCATACATTTGGAATAAACAGGCAAAGCATGTGAAGAAAAATTAAAACCTGGCCAAACCTTGTTTGAGGTGGATCTTGGGGTGCTTATGCTTATGTAATAGTTCATGTGGGTGGAAGAATTAATGAAACTAAATATCAGCTAGTCCTAGAAGCTGATGTCACAAGGCCAGCCAAGAAACTGAAGCTGAGAAGAGGATGAAAAATAAAAATGTTGGAATGTCCGTCGCATTCGCCAGAGCATGTAAGAAGGCAATAGAATATTTCTGAGCCAGAAGAACTCAGTAATACTCCTTTCAGATATCCGTTAAATTACCAGGTCTATCAACCCGGCAAATTCCGCCCTACCCGGGTAAAGAGCAGGATCATGACCCGGAATTTTGTCCCAGGTTGTTTGCATTCATAAATAGCAAAAACCTGGGTCAATGCACGTTCACGTGCAAAAACCCAGGTATGTGACGAGGTACAAGAAAGAATGGCAGAAATCCCTAAAGCAAGAAGAGAAAGATTCTTTTCAAACTACAAGAAATATTTGAACACTCTGACTTACATGGTGCCCAAATGTTAGCACTTGCCATACTTACTGGATTTATTTTTCCATCAGTTAAATTCAGCAACTCATAATTAAACTAGTGACACGCACCGGCTTCGCACAAGAGCAATTTTGAATTTACAGCTATAGTCTTTTTTAACAACTGGTCTTATAAGATTGCCTTGTAGACAGTCATTTTTTCTCCTGACTTCAACATGAAAAGATTTAGTTTTGACATGACACACGAAGGGTCACGTAAAGTTGTCCATGAGCAAAACAGTCTCCACCTAGGTCAACTCCAGCCATGTTAAGTGTCTGTCCCTGTGCTTAGTTTATTGTCATGCCAAAGCAGACTCTTACCGGGAATTGGACTTGTTTGAAATTAAAGAATAATTTTTCACATTAATAAAATAGGAACTGTAATAAAAGGGAAAAAACTGAAATGTTGTATCAGTAAACAGGGCTAACATCAATTCTTCTGGAGAAACCAGAGAAAACCACATCAAAATCCATCCAGCGGTTCTCGAGATAAGCCCGAACAAACAGACAGATGCCTACCAGGTACCATTTTTTCATTGACTTGCTTCACTAAAATCATCACTGTTCGGCTCCCTTCTGTCATACATTGTTTCATCACCCAAACCTTCCTCGACAATTGCTCTATAGAATAGTGAAAACTGCATCAAAATCTGTCCAATGGTTCTCGAGATTAGCCCGAATTGTTTAAACAGACAGACTGTGACCGGATGACCTGACATGCCACCCGATCACTGATTAGTCTTGACTCCCACTGGATGTTGAGGTTTCGGGGATTCCCTCTTACCGCCAGTTGTCGCCTGTTACTGACTCTGCCCGCTGCTCAGAGGGCATGTAACATTGCTGCCACCACCAAACTCCTACCATCGGCATTTGGAACCAATTACGTACACCCAGGCCCCTACCGCCGGCACCTGGAACCACTTCTGCTGCGTGTTATGTTCTGGGTTGTTTGTGGACACGGGGTGGTAGCAGGAGCGATCACAGAAGCAGATTTGAAAATAAAACTAGGATTTTTAATAAGTGCTTGAGTAGACATATAATGTGGCAGTAAATAAAAGTCCAGGAATATATAAATGTGCACAAGAGTTCTGTGGTGGGAGCAAAAGGGTTAATGTCCAAGTAGAAACAATTAGGTGTGCAGGTAGTGAAACTGAAAATAATCAAGCCAGGTTTGCAGGTAGTGAACTGAAAATAATCAAGCCAGGTTTACAGGTAGTGAACTGAAGCGCAGGATGTCAGCAGGCTCAGGCACTCAGGTATGGGCAAGGGTGATGGAGGAAGCGGGGTAGTCCAGTGGGAGCTAGGAGCTGACAGGCAGACTGGCAGACAGCGAATTCACAGGAACAGGAAAGCACAGAGAACTCCCTCTCAGCTAGGCTGAGATACACGTTGCACTGGCAAAGAAGGAAGGCACTGACCCTTCCTAAATACCCCATGCCGTGCTGTTACTGGCCGGAGGGAACATGTGACTCACCAGGATTGGCCAGCCGCATCACATGGCCAGAAGGCAAGATGGCGGCGCCCATGCCAAATGGAACGGAGACGCCGCCAGGCCTCACCAGCGCAGAGTGACAACAGGGCCGCACAACAACGCGCGCAGCCAAAGCCCCCCGCCAGACACCAGCTCCGCCACCAGACAGCCCGCGCCACAACGACCTCACAGGTAACACCCACCTAGCGCCATGCTGAAATACCCTGGCCGTGACACTGCGTATGCGTCAACGAACTGTGGCCACACCTCCTGATTGGTGTCGGCTGATGCCACCTTGATCCCTCACAATGGACCAGGCTCTGCATGGTAGCTGGCAGAGGGCTTGAGCTTGGAGACACTGGGCTCAATCCAGAACAGCCAGAGAACGTTTGGAGTAATTCTGTTGTTGCAGGATTCAGATGCACTCATTGTAAAGGCAAGATGTTTATTTCTTAAGTAGTCTTAAAAGATACTCTTCCCCTCACCTTAAGGGGGTCAGATACAGATGTTAAACAGCAGTACAGTCCTTTATGTTCACAAAGATATACACACAACCAGGCTCACAGGCCTTCTTTAATGCCACTACAAAACACATTACCACAGGGGGGGAAATCCGCCCTGTGTTCCATTTAGCCAATCATGCTAGCTCACAAAAATATAAATAAACACATCTTACATTTTAAAGATACTAACATAATTTTCTCGTTCCCACCCAAAAACAGTTGGCTTTCCTAAAGCACAAACTGAGTTAGCAATATAATGTCTCTCAAAAGGTAAATATAATGCAAATTTCAATACATTCGTTCTTTCACATGTCTATGACTAAGCCAGTTTGTCTTATTTACAATTTTAAAACCTTCTAAGTTCTTAGGAAGTTCCACCCAATAGGAGCTTCTTAAAAACAAACAGATTGTTATTCCGAACTTGCTGGGTATTATACACAGAGACACACCGGAGACCTTTGCAGTGCATTTCAAAGAAAAGGCTTTTTCAGTCAACACCAACACTCCTCTGTCATACTAGGGCAATTACCATATCAATCCCTAGGTGAGGATGTCTAAAGAGCAGTTTATCTCCAAATGTCAATACCTTTTACATTTCTATTAGGGGTGTGCACCGGCCACTTTTTGTGTTTTGGTTTTAGATCTGGATCTTTCTTCGTGTTTTGGATCTGGATTGGTTTTGCCAAAACCACCCTTCCGTGTTTTTGGGTTCTGGGTTTTGTGTTTTGGATCTGTATTTTTTATTTTTTTTAAAAAGCATAAAAACAGCTAAAATCACAGAATTTGTGGGTTTTTCTGCTCCTATGCTATTATTAACCTCAATAACCTTAATTTCCACTCATTTCCAGTCTATTCTGAACACCTCACACCTCATAATAGTGTTTTTATGTCCAAAAGGTTGCACCGAGGTAGCTGGATGACTATGCTAAGGGACACAAACACGTGGCCCATCTAGGAGTGACACTGCAGTGCCAGACAGGATGGCAGTTTGAAAAACTAGGCCCCAAACAGTACATAATGCAAAGAAAAAAAAAGAGGTGCAAGATGGAATTGTCCTTGGGCTCTCCCACCCACCCTTATGTTGTATAAACAGAACATGCACACTTTAACAAACCAATCATTTCAGCGCCAGGGTCTGCCACACGACTGTGGCTGAAATGATTGGTTCGTTTGGGCCCCCACAAAACAAGCTGGCAATTAATCTGTCCCTGCACAAACTGGCTCTACGGAGGAAAGATGTCGTCCTCATCCTCCTCATCCACCGATTCCTCACCCTCTTCAGTGTTGTGTACATCCTCATCCTCACAGAGTATTAATTCGTCCCCGCTGGAATCCATCACCACAGGTCCCTCTGTACGTTCTGGAGGCTGGTCTCCCTGGAAGAGTTGGTAATTCATTTTTATGAACATCATCTCCACATTTTGTGGAAGCAACCTCCTACACCTTTTGCTGACAAGGGCCCTCATTCAGAGCCGTACGCTCTGAGCAGAGCGCACGCTCTGAATGTGGGCCGTCCTCCATAACTATGGAGCGTCCTCCTGGACGCTCGTATAGCTGTGGGTCACCACCCACAGCCTATACGAGCGTGCAGTTTGATGGCCGCGATGGTCTTGACCATCGCGACCATCAAAACTGCGAGCCGGAGCCTGTGGTTGAGGTTTTCAACCGCAAGGCTCGGAGTGATTTTGGCTCTATCAGAGCCAAAATCACTCCCACTGACATCACTAGTGATGTCAGTGGGCCGGCTTCTGACGGTAGGTGTTCCTTTGTGAACGCCCCCGTCAGGGAGGCACGCCCCCGGCACGCCCACCAAAGGGGGTGTGCTGTCAATCAACATCGACAGCACGCCCCCTTTGATCAGACACAACGAGTGAAGGAAAGTCCTTCGCTCGTCGCGTCTGGCGTATGCGCACGACGGAGCTCCCGCCGTCGTGCGCATGCGCAGTGCACAACATCGACCCACTTGCGAGCGGACAGCCGCTCGCGAGTGGGTCTGAATCAGGCCCAAGGTTCCCGGCTGCACTAAACACTCTTTCGGAGTACACACTGGAGGGGGGGCAACTCAGGTAAAATAGAGCCAGTTTGTACAGGGGCCTCCAAATTGCATCTTTTTCCTGCCAGTACAGGTATGGACTGTCTGACATGCCTACTTGGATGCTGTCACCGATGTAATCCTCCACCATTCTGTCAATGGTGACAGTATCATATGCAGTGACAGCAGACATGTCAGAAATTGTTGGCAGGTCCTTCAGTCCGGACCAGATGTCCAAACTTGGTCCTGCCTGCCCTGCATCACCGCCAGCGGGTTGCTTAGGATACCTAAGTTGTTTCCTGGCAGCCCCAGTTATGGGAGAAAATGAAGAAGGAGCTGTAGACATGTCACGTTCCGCTTCAGCTGACAGTGTTTTCACCAGCAGGTCTTTGCACCTCTGCAGGCTTGTGTCGGCCGGAAAGAGAGACACCACATAGGCTTTAAACCTAGGATCGAGCACGGTGCCCAAAATGTAGTGGTCTGATTTCAACAGATTGACCACCCTGGAATCCTGGCAAAGCGAATGAAGGGCTTCATCCACAAATCCCACATGCCAAGCGGAATCGCTCCATCTTAGCTCTTCCTTCACTTTCTCCAGCTGCTTCTGCAAAAGCCTGATGAGGGGAATGACCTGACTCAAGCTGGCAGTGTCTGAACTGACTTCACGTGTGGCAAGTTCGAAGGGCTGGAGAACCTTGCACAACACGGTAAGGATTCTGCCTTTGAACCTCTATATACCCCTGCCTATACCTTCTAATATCCTACCTATAAACCTCTAAGGATGACGCTAATTTGCGTACGCAGTCATACAGTAAATAAAGACTCCAGACCTAGAATCTGTGGTTCCAAAGCACAAAGTATTATTCATGTAAAAGTACAGCAGTTACACGCTATGATCCTCATATAATCTTAGCGCAAAGAGATTATACAGACCCAAGTACAATTATACATATGCAGCGCTCTCTGGTCCAGATGTTAGGCATCAGCAAGAAACCCCTCATCAATCAGCACAAAAGACTAGGAACCCAGGGTCAGAGCACACATATTTATACCCCCCAGAAATAAACAACACAATACAGAAGTTTGTTGCTAATACCATTGGTCCTAAAGGAGAGGGCATATGTTACAAGGCATTTAACAGGTTGATTCAAATAGACACAACCCAGCCTCTAACAACTGGGGGTCTCTGGTTTCCTGCCTCATGCAACATCCTAACAGTTGTTCATATAATGTACATTTTGTTGCTTGAAGTCTCTGCGGTCCATAAGTTGAGAATGCATGATGCGATCTCCACACCGATGGTGCCGGAATACTGTTGAAAGAGTACGCATCAGTACAATACCAATCACGGCTTGCTTATCATGTATAAAACCTTAGTTACCAAATAATCTTTATTTCACAGCATTTATGCTAAATGAACAAACTTAAATCTTATACTTTAAAGCTTATTAAACCTTTTATGTGAATATGTAATGTGTAAGTATGCGGGGTGTGATGTAAAGATGCTAGTTAACTTGGGGCAGATTTGTGCGCATGAAGCTAATATACAGCGTTTTCATACAGGATCTTATGCATTCGCTAATATGCGACTAGTTAACAGTGCAATTGTGCGTATTAATGTGTGTATGAGAAATGGTGCACTTAAATCTCACTTAAACTAAGTCAACACCTCGCAGTGTGGAATGCTGAGCCTTATAGTTCCATGACTTGCTCATGCCCCAGCAGCCCCCACCGTTTTCAGGCTCCAAAATACTGGTCTTTGTTCTCCCAGGGCCTATGTGGATGCAAATTAGCACAGCTACATGACCCAAACCTCAGATAACACACTTGGCTTTGAAGGTATTTTATTGTAGGAAGCCTGCTAATGTAAAGTACTACAAACGACCCTCTTGCTGTATTCGAGCAGGGCCACCAGGAGTGAGAGCAGACGTTATGTCCATGAAGCTTGTCTTCACAAGCTAGTTGTCATGTGGCCATTTGCTCTGTTTAGCTAATGCAATCCAATTTTGACATACTGTACAGCCATTTCTGAAATATATCCTTTAGGGGAATTATAATAATATACACACTTTATCCAGAGCACCCAAACTACGTAAAGTCATGAAATGGGCTTTTGATGAATCACCGTAACTTATGGCGACAGTCACAGATGCAATCGCATGATGCTAATAGTAATATCACCACATGTACTAAAGTGTGAGTTTATCTAAAATGGCGCTTAGGCGGCCATTCGCAAAATGGCGTCTTGCAGTCTCATTTTAAACTGATCTTGTCTCAGCCAATTATCCAGCTTCGACAGTCCACCCTTTGATAGAGAACAACATGCTATCACAATCTGATTTTAAAATATAATTTAGGCTTACATTTATATACTATTTAGTGTTATTATGGGATGGCACAAGGTGGTTCTTAATCCATCAATAATGTGTCTCTGAGTGGGGACATAAAACTACTATTATATGCATACCGCGGATCTTGGAAGATCATGTGAAAGGTGTGGGGATACACCAGTCCTATAAAGGCAGTCTTGAAGGGGAATTGAGACTTTACATTATCTGAGGTGTTTTTAAAAATAACATTTCAATAATACATTCTATGCATGTCTAAATATAATACATTAAATTATGGTATTTCCTAGTTCAGGGTTGTAATGCAGTTCTGTATTTACCTCGGTATTCATACTGACCACCATCATAATTTTGTACTTTCGTTTTACTCTATTTTTACATTTTCCACACTTCAACACAATAGGAACACACCGGACACATATGCCAATTATTATGATGACAATCAGTATAAGGATTAAGAATTTGCCTATACTGGCGATCATTTCCTGGACCCATTCCCCTAGACCTGAGAACCATTTCACTGGGATCAGCCATGAAACCCATCCTTCTATCTTCTCCCCTACTTCAGCCACTGAAGCATTATGGTTCTTACGATACTCCCATTTTAGCTACAGAATTTCATCCATCTACCGGTCTATCACCTCCATGGGGTCGCTGGTATCATTGGTGACATAGGTGCAACATTTTACTCCAAATTGGGTGGCCAACGTTATGCAATACCCTCCAGTAACAGCAGTTAAATAATTTAACACTAGCCTGTGTTGCACCAGTTCTTTCTTGTACGCTTGCAATTCTCTCCCTGTATACCTGAATGTGTCATCGTACATCTCGGTGATATTATCTATCAATTTAGCAAGTTTAATGTACCCCGAGCGATCCTGGTGGGATCCAATGCGACTAAAACTTGAAAGCCAGTTGTCTCACTAATTAACTGAGTGGCTTTGTGCATGTCACCAGGTATCATATTTCATTTGCCTCTGTGTTCATATTGTGTGTGAAGATATGGTGACGGTGTGTTTTTATCTATACCAAGCATTTCAACATGTGTGAGGGTCATAACTTCTGGGACTACTCTTCCCAGGTAACACAAACCTTCGGAACTCGGGGAGAGCCACTTATATGCTTTTCTTCCACATATAAAATATACATTATCAGGGAGAACATAAGGAATGGTATGCATCATTATCATTAAGCACATTTCCCTTGCAAACAATCCTATTTCTGGGTCTTCCATCTGGTACATGCAAGTTTCTGGCTGTATTATTTTAGCACAATAACCATCTGGCACCTTACCAATAATTTCTTTGGTGGAACTCAATGTATACCGATACCTAAAATGTTTCCCACTAGATTTAATTGAGCGTAACAGATCATGGTTTATGGACTCATTATCAGCTCTTTGTGAGAAGGTCATCGTCTGATTATTCCCCGTCGCTTCCCAACTCCTGGGGTTATTGGAGTTGGTTATGTTTAACACAAAAGTGATCTATCTGCTTGGAATTGATATAGTTTGAAATGAGGTGGTTTGGATGAGAGAAATTTTCCATCCAATGTTTTCCCTTTTTGTAATTCTAAAATTTCTGTGATATTCAGCGAAAATGGCACCAACCCTACATATTGCTGTCCCTGTGGCACATGTGAACACACCCAGCAATCAGTTTGATTTAACACTTTGCCTACCATGCTATGATAATCCTCTAAAGGATACCCACCCCAGTACGGGTTATATTTAGGTTGGCAACATTGGATATAGTTCTCATCAACTAGGGACCCACAAAGCTCACAAATACAGGAATCTTCAGACGATAAACCTCCATACCGTCCCCGAGTATCCGGAATGACAGATCTCTTAACAATAACAGTACTAAGATTGGTCAGACACTCCCCTGATTGGCATTGCACTCCTCCTGACTCCACTCCATCAGCACTGCCATCAGCTCCCATTTCCTCAATCGGTCTCCCATCACAGAAACTGGATATTCCCGAACCGACCAGGATGGTGAACACTCTAAAAGAGAATATGAAAATGAACACAGCAGGCCCGTCCATTGTCACAACAAGACCTGCAAATTTCTCTTAGTTCAGGTATCTCACTATGACCTTTTCAATCCTCCCGGAACAAGCTCACAAGCGACAGGTCCACGCTATCAGCCTTGTCTTCGACTTGTTTCTCCACCGGTTGATTGACCTTTTTGCAGTGAGTGGAATGGACCCAGGTATCTCTCTCAGCCACCTTCAAAGATGTAGTACCTGTCAGCAGCACCTGGTACAGACCTTCCCACCGATCAGTCAAACAACCTGAACGCAAGAAATTTCTGATCATAACATATTCTCCTGGTTCAACATCATGACAGTTAGTTTCAGGCATATTATGGGACAACAATTTCAGTTTCTGCCGCTGTTGCTTTAACTGCTTACTCATTGATATAAGATACTTTACAGTTACCTCGTTGTTACCCTTCAAGTCTTCCTGTGGACTTATAATCAAATGAGGTTGTCTATCGAACAGTATTTCAAATGGGGACAGATTTAGAGGGGGTCTAGGAGTGGTCCTTATGCTATGTAGGAGCAAAGCTAACGCTTCTGGCCATCCTAGTCCAGTCTCTGCCACGATTTTACTTAACTTATTTTTAATAGTCCCTTTCATCCTCTCTACCTTGGCACTGGCTTGCGGTCGGTAGGGGGTGTGAAGTCGGCTATTAATACCCATCAGCTTACACATATTTAGAAAAACATCACCTGTGAAATGAGTACCCCTGTCACTCTCAATGATTTTAGGGATACCGTACCTGCATACAAATTTCTGAACTATTTTCTTGGCAGTAAATGCAGCAGTATTAGTGGCCGCTGGGTAGGCCTCAACCCAATTAGAAAATACATCAGTGCACACTAATGCATACTTAAGATTCCTGCAGGGTGGTAATTGGATGAAATCAATTTGTATCACCTGGAAAGGTCCATCAGTCGGTGGAATGTGGGACGGTTCGGTAGGGATCGCTTTCCCTATGTTCTTCCTCAAGCAGGTCAGACAGGACATTGCTATCTTTTCTGCTTGTGAAGAAAAACCTGGTGCACACCAGTATGCTCTCACCAACTTGCACATACCTTGTTTTCCCAGATGAGTCAGACTGTGTGCTGCCTCAGCCAGGCTGGGGTAATATGCCTTGGGGGCTACTGGTTTACCTTGTCTTTGTGTAAGGACACGTGCAGCACAACCATCGGCTTCTGTACAATACAAATCAAAAGGTTTTTCATAATCAGGTATTCCCAATGCAGGAGCTTTTGTCAGACTATCCTTAAGATTAAGAAAAGCCTGCTCTGTTTCCTCTGTGTGTATGACACGATCGGGCGTTGAGGAAGAGACTAATTCCTGTAAAGGCAAGGCCAAAGTAGGAAAACCTGGGATCCACATTCTACAGTATCCACACATTCCCAAGAAGGTAAGAATTTGCTGTTGATTCTGCGGCAGTGTCATGTTCTGTATGGCCTGGATTCTATCATTTGTAAGATGTCATAACCCATGGTTAGGCAGTGTCCCAAATATTTACTCTGGATTGGCACAGCTGTAGTTTGTCCTTAGCCACCTTGTGTCCTGTATGCGAGAGATGAAGCAACAAAAGTTTAGTATCATTCAAACATGACATAAACGAGTCAGAACATAGCAATAAATCGTCCACATATTGAATTAGAACAGATCCATTGGCAAGTTGAAAAGATTGTAAACAATCGTGCAATGCCTGGGAGAAGATACTGGGGCTGTCTATGAAACCTTGGGGTAACTGTGTCCATGTGTATTGTACACCTCTGTATGTAAATGCGAATAGATACTGACAGTCAGGGTGGAGAGGCAAAGAGAAGAATGCAGAACAGAGGTCAATGACAGTGAAATGGGTTGCATTTGGTGGGATCTGCATCAGGATGACAGCTGGATTTGGCACTACAGGGAATTGGCTCTCTACTACCTTATTAACACCTCTAAGGTCTTGTACCAGCCTATAACCCCTCCCACCACTCTTCTTCACCGGGAAGATGGGACTGTTGGCAACACTAGCTGTACGAACTAAAATTCCCTGTTGCAATAATCGCTCAATTATTGGTAAAAACCCCTAATTCTACCTCTTGTTTTAGTGGGTACTGGGAAATTTTTGGAGCTTGCCTACCGCTTTTTAAATTTACCATTACAGGGCTTACGTTTGCCATTAATCCAGTGTCCTGTCCATCCTTAGTCCAAAGAGAATCTGGAATTTGGGACAACATTTCATCTACCTGAGATGGATTTTCATTTAAACTTGTAGAGTGATACATTATCCTTTGGGGAGTGTCCAACATATCCCGCACCTCGTGTGCAACTCTCTCTGGGATATCTAAAAATACACCATCAGGGGTGCAATATATAACACATCCCATCTTACATAACAAGTCTCTACCCAGCAGGTTAGTAGGAGTCGCAGCAGCCAGAAGGAAAGAATGCCTGGTATGCAACTGCACAATAGTAACCTCTGTGGACTTTGTTAAAGGATAATGTTCCACTTTACCTGTTACACCCATTGTTGGTACTGTCTCGTTGGTCACCTGTAAATTAATGGGAGATTTTTTCACTGACCTGGTCGCCCCTATGTCTACAAGAAAAGGATATTCAGTACCAGCTACATCAACCATCATGACCGGTTCTTCCCTAGTACTTCCCGTTAACCTGACTATCTGTAGACTACAGCTATGACCTGACCCCTAGCGTTGGCTACCATTCTCCAATAAAGCATTTACGGCCACAATTGGAGCTGGTGCCTGCTGGACATTTGCTGGTCTCTGTGCATATCCCTTGTGGGGATGTCCAGGTCTTCCCTGATTTGGGGTTCCTACTCTTTTTACTGTACAGTTTCTACTTAAGTGTCCTGTTTGTTTACTATTAAAACATGTTCGTGGATCGGGTGAAGACACGTGTTGTTGTGAGGTTTGAGCAGAGGGTAAAGATGGTGGATATGGGTAAGGATAGAGAGGGTAAGGGTATTGTGGGGGATATGAGGTTTGTGAGTAGTATGTGACCTGTGGTTGTATAGGGTTTGTGGAATAGAGCTGTGTTTGTTGTTGCATGGGGTTAGTGAGGGCATATAACTGTTCAGGTGTAAGTGTGTGTGCAGATGCGAGTGTGTCTGTTGGCTGTGATGTTACCGTCATTCCCTCCAGAGCTTGTATACTGACAGCCATTAGTTTTTCGCTCTGGGTCTCTCTCTTCTTTGAGATGTTTTTATCATGTTCTATGGCAGATTCTATGAGGGTATCTATTGTGACTCCCCTCCAGCCAGGTTGTGAGGTCTGAACCCAAGTCTTTAAATTCTCTTTCAGACCATCCATGAGTACCGTGACTATCATTCCCCTGTGGTGAGTGCTATTTTTAATATCTTCTAACCCAGTGTACTGGGTGATAGCCTGCAGAGCCCGGTCGCAATAATCTTCTGCAGATTCACTCTCCTTTTGCTTAATGGTGAAAATTTTGTTCCAGTTAACTACTACCGGAAAATATATACCCAATTGAGTTACAATGTGGGAAATGTTACCTTGGTTTACTTGGTCTGTTAAGGGAACATCACCATCCAATACACAATCCATGATAAATTTTGTCACGTCAGTATTGCGTGGTAGACAGACCCTTAACACCACACGCCAATCTTTATTAGTTGGCTCATGAGAACTACCCAAATTTCTCAAAAATCTTTGACAATTGGCTAGTTCCTTTTTGGGATCGGGGAAATCATTTATGATGGAATTTAGTTCTGCTCTTGTCCAGGGACAATGCATTACTACTTCCCTCGTGGGCACTACACCGTTCGCATCTGCATTTCCATTCGGAACGGTTATTGTCCGAATGGGATGCAGACCGGCAGCACTGCTACCTTTGACCTTGTTACCTGGCTGGGGGTTGAATCTGCTGCTGCTACGTATGGTATTAACAACTTCCTCTATGGGTGCAGAGGGTGTTAGCACTTCCCTTGCTGTTACCGATGGAGATGGCGGCACCACTCGTGATTGTGGTGATGCAGCATCTATCATTTGCACAGCATCTGAAATGGCAGACATTACAATAGGCTCATCATCCACATCATAAACATTTTCTTTATGGTTGCTTAAGAGAGCGTACAAATTGCTTGTTACAATTTTATGGGTATTTTTGGTAACTGTACTTGCACCTCCATCCACATAAGGTGGGGGTGGTGAGCATGAACTGCTGGCAATACTCTCCACAACGCTACCTTGCTGCATGTGCGCGCCATTTTGCAGCTCACCCGTATTGCAAATTAGCGTCGCGGATGTATTCTCTGGCAATGCTAGTTTGGTTCGCTTGCACATTTTTAAGCCACGCATCCCCTTCATGCTGCCACAACTTTAAACATTCATGATATTTTACCTTTTTCTCTCAGGAGCGCGACAGACTGATGTGGTCCCGGACATTATCTAATACATCTTTATCAAAACTACCAATTCTGGGAAACGGTCTAACACTCTTCATCGTCATTTTAAACCATACATCACAATACCTTATCGCATAAGTACCGTACTTAGTATGCATAATACGATGGGCCAATCCAAATGGCGCTTCCATTAGCAGCACATCATTGTCTAACATCTCTATTGTTTGCGCGGCTCCCATTCTGAGACAAATCCTACACTTTTCAATAAAGATTTAAATTGGTGAAAGACAATCAAGATACTTTCACTTACCTGTGGACGATTTAAACGGCAGTGCCCACACACCTGGATAAGATTTGAAAGAGGCAACTTCCACACCTGGATAAGATTTAGTAAGGCAACTTCCACACCTATGGAAGTTTAAGTCGGCTACTTCCATGCACCTCTCTACAACAAAGAAAATATGTACACCTGCTACTGTGTATAGAACGGTAAGCTGCTTACTGAGCAACTAGCACTTAGCCCTTAAAGGTCATACGGTACCAGAGGCATAACTAGGGTATTTGGAGCTCAGGGCAAATTTGAAAAGGGAAACCCCCCCCCGATGTGCACGCGACAAAAAAATTGGGCGTGGTCACGTAAAAATGGGGCGTGTCAACATGACACACCCCTTTATTTTCACGCTGAACATTCCTATCCATATGCACCTTAACCCCAGTAGTACCCCTTATACAGTACCCCCAGTATGCAGTTGTGGTCCCTCTTCTGCAGGCCCATAGTAGTGCTCCTTATACAGTATCCCCCAGTAGTGGTCCCTCTTATACAGCCAACAATTAGTTCCCCTTACTCAGCATCCCCAGTAGTGGCCACCCCAAATGCAGTGTCCCATGTAGTGTTCCCCCTTATGCAGTGCCCCCAGTAGCAGTCCCCACAATGCAGTGCACCCAGTAACAGTGCAGTGCCCTTTATATAGTGCCCCCCAGTAGTAGTCCCCCCATGCAGTGCCCTTTATATAGTGCCCCCAGCAGTAGTCCCCCCATGCAGTTTTCCCAGTAGTGGTCCCCCTTATGCAGGCACCCAGTAGTGATCCCCCCTATCCAGTGCCCCCTATAGTGGCCCTTCCTATTATTGCCCCCAGTGCAGTGCCTCTAGTAGTAGGCCTCTTTTATTATGTCCCCAGTGGTAGTTCCCCCCCAAGTAGTAGTCTCCAGTAGAGGTTCCCCCTCCCGATTTAGTGCCCCCAGTAGTAGCCCCCCAGTAGAGGTCCTCCCAATAATGGTGCCCACAGTAGTAGCCACCCCTCCCCTGTTGTGCCCCCACCCCCAATAGAGGTCCCCCCAGTAGTAGCCACCCCCCTCCCCCGTTGTGCCCCCAGTAGTGCAAACAGGTTTTAAAAAAAATATATACAAATATACTTACCTGAATCCACGCTGCTGCTGCTCCGGTCAGCGACACCGCTCCCGCCACCACCCGCCAGTCCTCCCGGGCTGGCGTGCTCAGCATTATGGGAGAGATGTCATGATGTCATGACGTCTGTCCCATTACCCACTGCAGGAGCCGGACGGAAGCCCAGCTCTTGCAGTGGGTGCTGCAGCAGTCAATGAGAGTCTATCTGACTCTCATTGGCTGCTGTTTAACACACGCATCGCCGCCAGTGCTGGCAGCGATGCGTGTGGTATGCACAGCCTGAGCCCGCCTCCTATCGCTATTGGGCAAGTGCTCAGGGGGAGGGAACGGGCTCAGCTGTGCAGCACAGGACTGGCGCTGGAAGCCTAGCGCCGGTCCTGTGTATATGTGTAGCGCTGACAGCACTCACTGCGGTCGGTGCTACACTGGTGGCTAACTAGGGCGGGCCGGACCTTGGCCAGCGATGCCCCCCGCGCCGCTGGTCCTATGGCGCCCAGGGCACGCACCCTGCCCGACCCCCCCTAGTTACGCCACTGTACGGTACCTCTAACTGTAGGGAACAAGTTACCCCTACCAACAAATACCCACTGTAACACACTTTTTCCTGCGCAGAAAAATACACGTTAACCCAGATATTGATAACAATTGAAAAACGTAAACCTCAACGGCTTTATTTAAACACGTGGCAGCACAACCGGAAGTACGTATACGCTATTGTGTGACCAGTCACATACACAATAAAGCGACTACCACACAACCGTATGACAACTTTTTAGCTGCGTACGCAAAAGTGCGTCTTTACTGTGCGCAAAACTGCAACTCAGCCGCATGCTCAATACTGCAGCATCCCTTTAAATGTTAGGTTCTATCAACAAAGGAAAACAAACTTTTTCCTCTCTTGTCCCTGGATTCTAGTCAGCTTCCTTGGCTCACACGAAAATGGGTAGTGATCTCTCAGCACCGAGCAATTGCAGGTAAACCCTGCATGTGGCCACTCCACCCTTTGGTGAGAAATCGATAACCGTAAGTGCCGTGTGAGCGGGTAAGTGACTTCACGATGAGCCCCCAACTAAGGATTCTGCCTTTGAACCTCTATATACCCCTGCCTATACCTTCTAATATCCTACCTATAAACCTCTAAGGATGACGCTAATTTGTGTACGCAGTCATACAGTAAATAAAGACTCCAGACCTAGAATCTGTGGTTCCAAAGCACAAAGTATTATTCAAGTAAAAGTACAGCAGTTACACGCTATGATCCTCATATAATCTTAGCGCAAAGAGATTATACAGACCCAAGTACAATTATACATATGCAGCGCTCTCTGGTCCAGATGTTAGGCATCAGCAAGAAACCCCTCGTCAATCAGCATTCAGCACAAAAGACTAGGAACCCAGGGTCAGAGCACACATATTTATACCCCCCAGAAATAAACATCACAATAGAGAAGTTTGTTGCTAATACCATTGGTCCTAAAGGAGAGGGCATATGTTACAAGGCATTTAACAGGTTGATTCAAATAGACACAACCCAGCCTCTAACAACTGGGGATCTCTGGTTTCCTGCCTCATGCAACATCCTAACAGTTGTTCATATAATGTACATTTTGTTGCTTGAAGTCTCTGCGGTCCATAAGTTGCGAATGCATGATGCGATCTCCACACCGATGGTATCGGAATACTGTTGAAAGAGTATGCATCAGTACAATACCAATCACGGCTTACTTATCATGTATAAAACCTTAGTTACCAAATAATCTTTATTTCACAACATTTATGCTAAATGAACAAACTTAAATCTTATACTTTAAAGCTTATTAAACCTTTTATGTGAATATGTAATGTGTAAGTATGCGGGGTGTGATGTAAAGACGCTAGTTAACTTGGGGCAGATGCGTGCGCATGAAGCTAATAAACAGCGTTTTCATACAGGATCTTATGCATTCACTAATATACGACTAGTTAACAGCGCAATTGTGCGTATTAATGTGTGTATGAGAAATGGTGCACTTAAATCTCACTTAAACTAAGTGAACACCTAGCAGTGTGGAATGCTGAGCCTTATAGTTCCATGACTTGCTCATGCCCCAGCAGCCCCCACCGTTTTCAGGCTCCAAAATACTGGTCTTTGTTCTCCCAGGGCCTGTGTGGATGCAAATTAGCACAGCTACAAGACCCAAACCTCAGATAACACTCTTGGCTTTGAAGGTATTTTATTGTAGGAAGCCTGCTAATGTAAGGTGCTACAAACGACCCTCTTGCTGTATTCGAGCAGGGCCACCTGGAGTGAGAGCAGACGTTATGTCCATGAAGCTTGTCTTCACAAGCTAGTTGTCACGTGGCCATTTGCTCTGTTTAGCTAATGCAATCCAATTTTGACATACTGTACAGCCATTTCTGAAATATATCCTTTAGGGGAATTATAATAATACACACACTTTATCCAGAGCACCCAAACTACGTAAAGTCATAAAATGGGCTTTTGATGAATCACCGTAACTTATGGCGACAGTCACAGATACAATCGCATGATGCTAATAGTAATATCACCACATGTACTAAAGTGTGAGTTTATCGAAAATGGCGTTTAGGCGGCCATTCGCAAAATGGCGTCTTGCGGTTTCATTTTAAACTGATCTTGTCTCAGCCAATTATCCAGCTTCGACAACGGAAATCATTCTACACTGTGCTTGAGTCAGGTGCATACCCCCTCCTTTGCCTATGTCATAGGTGGATGTATAGGCTTGAATGGCCTTTTGCTGCTCCTCCATCCTCTGAATCATATAGAGGGTTGAGTTCCACCGCGTCACAACCTCTTGCTTCAGGTGATGGCGGGGCAGGTTCAAGAGTGTTTGCTGGTGCTCCAGTCTTCGGCACGCAGTCGCTGAATGGCGAAAGTGGCCAGAAATTAACCAGGCCACCCAAAGCGTCTCCTGCACGCCCCTGACGCTTTTCAGAAAATTCTGCTCCACCCAATTTATTGTGTGAGCAAAACATAGGATGTGCTGGAATTTGCCCAGATGTAATGCCCGCACAATATTGGTGGCATTGTCAGATATCACAAATCCCCAGGAGAGTCTAACAGGGGTATTCAATATGGGTAACATTGTTTTTGCGTTAATATCGGAGGTATGACGTCATTATCGCAGGTTTTACTTTTACACCGTATTCAATTTCAAAGACTTATCGCAGTTTTGAAAAGTCTTTGATAAATAACGGGGATAACTTTTCACCATTGAATAGGTGTTGAAAAAAAGTGCAGAATTGGGGTTTAGGGGTGCAGGCTTAAAAAAAATAGCCTGCACCCCTGGGAATGATATTTAAAAAAGAACTGTGTCAAAAAAAGTAAAAAAAAAAAAATATGGACACCCCAAAAAATTTATTTAAAAATTGGGGTTGAAAAAAAAAAAATGGGAAAAAATTGTTTAACAATAGGGAAATAGGTTCAGGGCTATTCTGCAAGTATGCGGCAGATGTTTTCTAGAATAGAATTATAGCGGCAGGTGCACAAATGCAGAATTTTAAAAAAATACTTTAGGGACTTAAAAATATGCTAGTACCCATTTTCATGTACCCCAAATTTGATGGGACCACTAATAACCTAAGTGCTCTTCTGCATCACTTCTTCAATGTCGGGAAAAAAACACCTGCTGCGGCTATTTAAATCCCGACTTTCAATTAAAGGCTAAAATGGGGGTACCCATAGTGTTCCCCCATGTTTTTACAACTTTAGGGGGGTCTTACAATTATTTTAAGGAAAAATTTGTAACTTTACGCAAATCCAACTTCGGAGTTTCCTGTTTTCGTTAATTTTATATTGAATACGGGGATAAGCGGGAGCGCGCACCATACCTTAACGCAGAAAAAAACTCTGATGTGAAACGTTAACTTCGACGTTTCATATTGAATACCCCTGTAAGTGGGGTAAGCCACTGGGCGATGATTTCCCTCAGTTTCTCCAAGAGGTTGTCGGCGGTATGCCTCTTACTGAAACCGATGATGCACAACATAGCCTGCCTTGGAACGAGCTGGCGTTTCTGAGATGCTGCTACTGGTGATGCTGCTGTTGTTGCTGCGTAAGGTGATACATCTACCCAGTGGTCTGTCACAGTCATATAGACCTTAGCCTGCCCTGTTCCACTTTTCCGCTTGTCCACATGTCCGTGATTAAGTGGACATTGGGTACAACCGCATTTTTCAGGACACTGAGGATACTTTTTCTGACGTTTCTGTACAGTCTCGGTATCGCCTGCCTGGTGAAGTGGAATCTAGACGAGATTTGGAACTGGGGTCACTACATCTATCTACTGTCTAAATCCCACTGCACTAATGGCGGATACCGGATGCACGTCTAACACCAACATAGCAGTCAAGGCCTCAGTTATACATTTTGATTCAGGATGACTGCTGTCATACTTCATCCTCCTCGCTAAGGACTGTTGGAGGGTCAATTGTTTAGTAAAAGTAGTGGTGTTCCTACTTCCTCTCTGGGATGATGAACGACTCCCAGCAGCAACAGCAGCAGCGGAAGCAGTAGGCGTAGCAATGCAGGATCCTCCAGAGGAATCCCGGATAGGAGAGTCAGTCATGCCAGTGACATGGCCTGCAGGACTACTTCCAATCCTAAGGAGGAAATTGACGAGGAGGGAGTTGACGGTGTGGTTTGCAGGCACTTGGATACAACAGGACAAAGGGATTTAGGTGTCCCTGGACTGCTTATGGTCTTAGCCAAAGTTTCTGAACTTGACAGTAACTTTTTATGAACGCGCTGCAGGTGATGTATAAGGGAGGATGTTCCTAGGTGGTTAACGTCCCTACCCCTACTTATTTCACCTTTACATATGGTACATATGGCAAGACAGTTGTTGTCCGGATTTGGATAGAAATATTGCCAGACCAAAGAGGTGGAATGTTTGGTCTTCTTCCCAGGCATGACCGTGATGGACTTTTTCATCCCACGGACAACAACTGTCTCCCCCGGAGCCTGATTTAAACAAACCACATCACCATCAGAATCCTCCTCGCCAACTTTCTCCTCAGCGTCAGCTACACCAGTATCCTCATCCTGTTGTACTTCAACAGTGACATCTTCAATTTGCATATCAGCAAGTGTACTGTGGGTGCTCCTTTCAGCACTTGCAGAGGGCGTGCAAATGGTGGAAAGAGCCACCTCTTCCCGTCCAGTGCTGGGAAGGTCAGGCATCGCAACCGCCACCACACTTGGACTCTCCTTGGGGATTTGTGATATCTTCTTAGAATTAGAACGCACTGTTCTTTGCTGTGCTTTTGCCAGCTTAACTCGTTTGATTTTTGTAGCGGGAGGAGGGCTTCCATCATCATGTGAAGCTGAACCACTAGTCATGAACATAGGGAAAGACTTTAGCCGTTCCTTGCCACTCCATGTCGTAAATGGCATATTGGCAAGTTTACGTTTCTCCTCAGATGATTTAAATGTTTTTTTTAAGGTCATTTTCCTGAACTTTGTCATTTGGGATTGTATATGCCCTCTACTATGACATTGGGCATTGGCCTTGGCAGACGACGTTGATGGCATGTTATCGTCTATGTCATGACTAGTGGCAGCAGCTTCAGCGCTAGGAGGAAGTGGTTCTTGATCTTTCCCTATTTTATTTTTATTGGAGAAAGTTTGGTCCTCCATTTATGTTATATTGATATATACATGCGGCTAAGGCGCACACAAACACAGAAAATATTTTTTTATTTTTGTTGGTGAATTCCACACAGTCCATACGAACTTCCAATAAAAGATACAAATGTCCCATAAGTCAGTCCTGTAAATAATACTCTTTTGAATATGTGATTCACCTGACAAAAAAAAATTTGTATTTAAAAAGCAAAGTTTTTATTATAACAGTCCAAATAGAAATCCTTTAAAATGCCATAATGTAGCAAACATGAGAGCAAAAAGAGACCATAAATAACCAGAGAGCTCACCGGACCCACGGAGGCAAAAAACGCTGTGTAGATTTTTCTTAAGGTCTAATTTCTTCCCCACAGCAACCGTTCCTTGTTCTTGGGTTGCCGGCTATCCTGTACTCGGTTACCTCAGCTGACTTGCACGTTTTAAAGGGCGTCTCACCGATCCTATTATAGTGACATGTGTGAGCCCCGGCAAATCTTTTTCGCTTATAGCTTTCTCCTGCTCTCGAAAATATTACACTTATGCTCCAAAGAAAGGCACACACTCAGCTTTTCTTCTTAAGGAAAATTAAAAGTCTTTAAAACAAGTACCGGATCCTCCTGCAGCCAACGCGTTTCAATCCAATAATGGATCTTTGTCAAGGCTCAGGTGGATGCGGTTTGCTATGATGTTTTATAGCTCTCCTAAGATCCGGTATGCTCGTTCTGGGATCACATAAAAAACACATATGTCAGGGTTATCTTAAAGCAAAACCCTCTCCTCTATTCCCTAATACACTTAATGATACAAAGTTAAAATTAGCACTCTCAAAGATTCATACAATATTTTTTAAAACATCATACACTTAAACAGATATATTTATAGAATTAATCCATATAACACATTCTAAACATTCTAAGAACCCTCTAATATATCTAAGCTTTTACTATGGGACATATATCGAACCCATAGAGTACATTAAGTATCTACTAGGGGACATTATTTACATTTCTGTCATTTTGTGTATTATCTGTGATTTGAAGCTATACCATATATCAACAGCGCTTCATTATTGTACTTTTATTGTGTTTTTAATATCACACATAAATCTACAGTACTTGGCGCCCTGCGCCTGCATTGTCTTTTTAAAAATGGTGCCTCTACAAAAGGGGTTAATCCCTTCAGTGCCGCAGCGGCCATTTTACACATGTGTGGCTGGTCTCCGGCCACACAGACACCTACCAGGGACTTAGGGGCCTTTTTATGGATGGAGATAAAGTGGATGGAGATAAGTTCCTGTAATTTTTCAAACACAGCCTGTGACATGGCAGTTAGGAGCTGATTGGCTGGTACTTTAACTCCGTTCACTTTATCTCCATCCAAGGCTTAGTAAATAGACCCCTTTATTTTATACTATGTATAGATATTAAATTTATCAGTAAATATTAGTTGTGCATTAAACTTTGCAAAAAATATTTTACATTCAAGTCTGTACTGTGCAGAGGTTGTGTTAAAGAAGGCATAGAAGTTTCTCGGTATGTTTTGCTCATTCATAACAAATACACATGAATGTCCAGCACAGGACCAGGGTGAAAAGGTCGGGTCCAAGGAGCACCTGAGCATTCTATGGATGTTCCAGGCAGCAGGGAGCTCTCTATGCAGCAGGGAGCTGGTCCAGGCATCCTTTATGCCAAATACAGATGCCACAGGGTGGAGACAGTGGGGCCCCCTAGGTCCTGCACCCTGGGTGGTGCCACTGCTCGCCCACCCTGGTCTATCATGTCAGCTTTTATCTTACAAAAGATACATTTTGATATGTAAATACAACAACAGGCAAAGGAAATCATGAGGTTCCATGTTACAAGTGTGACAAATCTCTAATAAATGTAATAAGTTCCATAAAGCCTAGGTTTATGTGGATCCTCTGTGCAAACAAATCATTGAAGTTACCTTCTCTGGTTTATTGCTTGGCTCTAGTCTAATCTTCCGTGTGAGTCGTATAGATTCATCATTTACTTACTGCCACATACAGTTCAGAGTGGTGCTAGCTATATTGTGATTTTACACTACCCCAGAAATATTACCTTATTAACTGAGGGAAAGCGTGGTGCTGTCCTGGCTCCCACGCAGTACCCTTTCTTACTCAGAAGTTTCTTGTCTTGAAGATGTTTGAAGTTTGTAAACTGGTAACACATAACAAATTCATAGTTTAGTCATGGAAGAATTTTTTTTATACAGTACACAAGCAAATGCGGAACTCGAAGACCATGGTCAGGGCCGGATTAAGGCTTGTGGGGGCCCTGGGGCAATTAAGTTGTGGGGGCCCCCGCCAAGCCACACGGAGGCTACTCCCCCCACCCCACCAACCACATGGTGCCTACCCCCCAAATTGTGTGTTAAACACGCACACACACACATATAATATATACAGTATGTAGTAATATGTATATATATTATATATAACATACTAACACACACATATCCAGTATACACACACATAAATACATACAAACTTACTAACACATAAACATACAGTATACACACACTAACACATACACAGTATACACACACTAACTATATACAATAGCACATACACATATATACACATTAAAACAGTACTCAGACACACTTACAAATGTATGCAGCAGCGGCAGGCTGCTAATGTGGGTAGGCACCTGACATCATTAGGCCCTGCCCCCTCACATCATACTACCGCAACTCGCGGGTTATATGGGGGGAAGGACTTGCCATTGGCTCCACCCCCATTATGGCCAGTGAAGGGGGGGATTGGTCCATCAGTGGGAGTTTCTTGGTACACAGAAACGCCCCCTGTGTGCTCTAGTGTGGGGGCCCCTCTGTGTGTGGGGCTCCCAAGTCAACCGCCCCTGTCGCCCCCCCTTAGTCCAGCCATGACCACTGTAACTTTGCACATGTACGAAATGGCATGTTCTTTTGCACTACTTGATTCTTGTGATATTTCTCTGAGATTTTGCATATGACATATCACCATATGACTAGAAAATAGGGATGTGTGCTGACCCCCGTGTTTTGGTTTTGGATCTGTATCTCCTTTGTGAATTGCATCTGTATTTGGTTTTGGCAAAACTGCCCTTGCGTATTTTGGTTTTGGATCTGTATTTTTCCTAAAAAAATCATAAAAACAGCTAAAATCACATAATTTGGGCCTGTCTTTGTTCCTACAGTATTATTAACCTCAATCACATTAATTTACACTTGTTTCCAGTCAATATTGACCACCTCACAGCTCACAATATTGTTTTCATCCAGTTTATTTGCACCAAGCTAGCTGGCTGACTAAGTTAAGTGGCAGCAGTGAGCGGCACAAACACGTGACAGTTCAACTTCCAACAAGGGACATAAGGAAACATGTTTTCATTAATCAAGATGCCAGAGGGAGATGGAGTATGTATGCTGTTGAAGGCAGGGAAAGGAAGGGTTAATTCATAGTAAATTTAATTTAATTTTTGGATTCCAAAGCAAATTAATGAGGGAGGGAGGTGTGGAGTCATTTTCAAAGAATATTTGACTCATTCACATCAGTTCTTGCCCCAGTTTAGCTCTTGTGGTAGTCCAGCATTTGTTTAAAAAAAAAAATGAAAGGGGCATGCAGGTGATGCTGTCTGTGGCAGCACACAAAACAGAAGCTCTGAACAGAAAGAAGGAAGAAGGATTTTTAAAGACTGGTACTAAACATCTCTTTTCATTGTGCTTCTGGGATTATGGATAGGAAGGCTGGGAGGGGAGGAGAGAGAACATCTCCAGATACCTTCACAAAATAGCCTTTCCATGTGGTGTTTGAGTTTCATTTGACCAAACATGGCTGTTATGATCAAGGAGAACAAGCCCACCAGGTTGGTATCTACAAATCAAGGTTGAAAAATGGTATTAGAGTATTTTGCAAGTATACCTATTTGTGATTTTAGTTGAAATAAATACGGTATGAAACTATAAAAAAAAAAATAAGCATCAGAGCAGCGACACAAAAGCACGGCTGTTTAAAAAAATATAGGTCATCTATTAAACTTTTGCAACACAGCAGTGGCAGACAGGATGGCAGTTTAATAAACTATAAAATTATAAATGTCAGGCAGCAATTCCCCAAACAGCACATAATGCAAAGAAAAGAGGTGTAAGATGTAATTGTCCTTGGGCCCTTCCACCCACCCTTATGTTGTATACAAGACATGCATAGTTTAACAAACCAATCACTCCAGCGACAGGGACTGCCAAATGTGGGTGAAGCGATTTGTTTGTTTGGGCCCCCACAAAACAAACTACCAACGGGCAGCTGACATTGCTGGCAATGATCTCTCTGTGTACAAACTGGCTTTACAGAGGCAAGATGTTGTCGGCATCATCATCCGATTCCTCACCCTCATCAGTGTGTACATCATCTTCACTCAATTTTAATTTGTACCCACTGGAATCACAGCCTCAGGTGCCTCTGTAAGTTTTGGATGTGATTGGCAGTAAAGGTCTCCCTCAAGTAATTTGTAGTTCATTTTGATGAACATCATCTTTTCCACATTTTGAGGAAGTAGCCTCCAACGCCGATCGCTGACTAGGTTCCCTGCTGTGCTGAAAACTCTTTCGGAGTACACACTGGAGGGTGGGCAACTCAAGTAAAACAAAGCCAGTTTGTGCAAGGGCCTCCAAATTGCCTTTTTTTACTGCCAGTATTGAAACGGACTGTCTGACATGCCTATTTGGATGCTATCATTAAAATAGTCCTCAACCATTTGAATGGTGACCATATTAGATGGAGTCATGGTAGAGGTCTCATTAATTGTAGGCAATTCTTTTAGACCCAACCAAATGTCAAAACGTGGTTGTTTTGACTCATCTGCATCATCAGTGGGTCTTTTTTTGGGAAAGTTTAGTCTTCTCCTGGCAGCAGCACTTGCTGGTGAAACTGAAGGAGCCATGGCTGCATCACGTGCTGCTTGAGCTGACAAATTGCTTACCAACAGCTCTTTGCACCTCTTCAGATCTGTGTCCTTTGGGAAGAAAGGCACAACGTATGACAAACCTAGGATCCAGCACAGTTGCCAAAATGTATTGCTCCGATTGGAAGATCCTGACAACCCTTGGATCATGGTGAAGCGAATAAAGGACTTGATCTACAAGACCGACATACTTAGCGGAATCACTTCATTTCAGCTCCTCCTTCAGTTTCTCAAATTGCTTTTCCTACTATCTAATAAGGGGAATTACCTGACTCAAGCTGGCAGTATCTGAACTCAGGGCCTGATTCATACCCGCATAGCGCTCGCGAGAGGGTCGATGTTTGGCCACTGCACATGCGCACGCCGGAGCCGGCTCCGACGTGCACATGCGCGAGATCCGGCTAGAGACAGGTGCTCTGTGCTGAGTGATGTCAGTGGTGAGCTTCCGGCTCTATTAAGAGCCAGAAGCTCACTGGAGCTTGCGGGAATGAGACCCTACCACAAGGGTCTCGTCGCAAGCCCCAATGGTCACGATGGTCGAGGCCATCGCAACCATCTCCTGGCCGCACGCAATAGCTGTGGGTGGTCACCCATAGCTATGCGAGCGGCCAGGAGGCCGCACCAAAAAAAACAAACGCCCTGATTCAGAGCGAGCGCTCTTTCAGAGCATCCGGCTCTGAATCAGGCCCTCACTTCACAGGTGACTACGCACTCTGCACAACACGGAAAGTATTTTCCACTAAGCTTGAGTAATGTACAGTCCCTCTCCTCTTCCTATGTCATACTTCATTGTGTAGCTTTGGATGGCTTTTTGCTGTTCCTCCATCCGCTCAAGCAAATAAAGGATGGAGTTCCACCTCGTATTTACCTCTTGCTTCAGCTGGTGACAGGGCAAATTCAAAATTTCTTGTAGGTGCTGCAATCTTCTACATGCACCTGCTGAATGGCGAAAATGCCCAGAAATTTTGCAGGCCACGTAGAGCATCTCGTGCACAACCCTGTTATTTTTAAAAAAAATTTGCACCACCAAGTTAATAGTGTTAGCAAAACATGGGACATTTTGCAATTCACCCAGCTGAAATGCTCTCACAATATTGGTGGCGTTGGCAGAAATTACAAATCCTGAGGAGGGTCCAAGCGGGGTAAGCCCTTTTACAATGACTTCCCTGAGTTTTTCGAAGAGGTTGTCAGCAGTATGCCTCTTAGTGAAACCGGTTATACACAGAGTAGCTTGCCTCTAAATAAGCTGCTTTTTTGTAGATCCTGCTGCTGCTGTTGGTGCCGCTGAATGCAATACACCCACACAGTGCACTGTTACAGTCATGTAATCTTGCGTTTGCCCTGTTCCACTTGCCCACATATATGTGGTTAAGTGGACAGTGGGTTCAACTGCATTTTTGTGGACACTGCTTTTCTAGTGAAGTGGAACCTAGATGGGATTTGGTAGCAGGGAAACAGGACCTCAATTAACTGTCAAAAACCCACTGCGCTAATGGTGGATGCCACGGAGAGCGGCGCCAGGATGGAGGTGAGTATGGGATCTTTTTTCCAGGTAGATCTGTGGAAACTACATAGAGAAGAGGACCGATCTGCTGGTACAGGTAAGTATGTGTGAGTGGGTTAGGTGTATGCATTAAAGTTTTACTAGATATGGTATGTGTGTACTGTGGTTTTTTAACTATTTATTTTACAATGGGGGTACGGGTGCTGGCCGCCTGCTGGCACTTGTAGTTCCACAAGTGCCAAAGGGCAGGCATGCTGGCACCTGTAGTTCCACTGTAAAATACAATAGTTTTCTACTATTTAACACTTTATTACCCCTGTACCCACCGCTCCAGGGGTGCGGGGAAGAGCCCTGGTCTTCAGACCAAGCCTTGGGTTTTGGGAGAGGGGTGACCCATTTTTTTGGGGGTCCCCACCTCCTCTGAGATCCCTGGCTTGGCCTGACCGGCTTGGGGTGAGAAAGCTTTGGCCATGGAGACCCGGTAATAGGGTCTCCTGGCTGTGGCATTACACCCCGGTCAGTTTGGGTCTGGTCCTGGTTTTAAATATAGTGGGACCGCTACGCAATATTTTTCCCCCTATATTTAAAACCAGCACTGGCCCTGCAGCCAGGTGCTTGTTCCTAAATTATGGTGGAACTCTACTCGTTTTATTCCTTGTAATTTTTGGAACCAGGACTGACTGACCAATCCGGGGCTGGTTATGGCTTTTGGGGGGAGCCTATGTCCATTTAAAATAAATAAATAAATAAACCCTTCTTTTACAGGTATAACACAAGCAGCCTTCACATATCTCACTGGTATGTGCAGGCAGCTAGCTCGGGAGAGTTTTTCAGAGAGAACACACTGCAATCTCAGATGAGTAATCTCATCTAAACTTGCTACTAGCGGGAGAAATCTCGATGTGCTTCACCATTGGAAAACTCACTTTCAGCTAAACTCACTTCTTGGTAAATTTGCAAGATGAAAAACGGGAAATTCACCCGAGATTCACCGAGGCAAATCGAGATTAAAAAAAAAAAACTCAAACTCAAATCTTAGTAAATTTACCCCTTAGAGTCTCCTCAGGGATTTGTGACATTTCTTGTGTCTTAACAATTTCATTTTTTTTGAAAAGTCTACAGGGAGTAGGGCTTACATCATCATAAGAGGCAAAACCACCAGTCATAAATGAAGGCCAAGACCTTAGCCTTTCCTTGCCACTTTGTGTGGTGAAAGGCATATTGTCAATTTTATGTCTTTCTGCAGCTAACTTTCCCTTTGATGCTTTTTTCTTTACCACTGTAAAAGATTGGTTCTTTGATTTTAGATGCCCTGACTTAACCACTTGCCTGGCATGGTCGTATCAGATACGACCATACCAGACTGGGTTTTCCCTGACATGGTCGTATCTGGTACGACCAGTCAGAAATGCCCACTAGACGGCTGCGGGAAACTAATTCTTCCCGCAGCCGCCTATGTCAGAGGGACCTGTTGGTCCCTCTACACCAGCAGCTCCCCCTTCTGTATGTCCCGATCACTGCTGGCTACAGTTATCAGGCACCCGGCGGCTGCAGAGAATAGCAGCCACCGGGGAAGTCAGCGCTGCCCCGTCTCCCCCTGTGTATTCGCCGGCTGCCAATGAGAGCAGCAGCCGCTGGGAAGCCAGCATCGTTCCCCCCTTTATGTTTATACCCTGGCAGCTCCAGAGATTCGAACCACCGGGGAAGCAAGTCCTTTCCCTACATTTACCCGGCAGCTGCAGGGAGCAGCAGCTGCCGGAGAAGATAGCGCCACCTCTCTCCCTGTTTATACCCCGGTGGCTCCAGAATGCTGAGCCACTGGGGAATCCAGCCTGCTGTCCCCCTGCATGTACCCGGCGGCAGCATGGAGGAGCAGCAGCCGCCGGTGAAGGTAGCGCCGCCCCCATAGTGCTCAGCCGCCGGAGAAGCCAGCCTGCCATCCCCCTGCATATACCCGGTGGCTGCATGGAGGAGCAGCAGCCGCCGGTGAAGGTAGCGCACCACACCCCCCCCTCCCAAGCCAGCGCTGGTTTCTCCATTCATACACTGTACCATCAAGCATGCTTCATTCAGCAGGGGGGACTGATCATCAGTCTCCCCTGACAACAAAGTGATGGCCATCGATAGGTGAAACCATCGATGGTTCATAATAATTGTTTCACTCCATTGATGGTTAACCATCGATGGTTAACCCACCGATGGCCATCCAAATTCAGAATCTCTGCTGCTCTCTGCATGTGGCTGCAGGGAAGGGGGGAGTGAGGGAAGGGGGGGGTGGATGTATATGGTTCCAGGGAATTAGGGAGTGGGTGTCATGTATGTAGGTGTTAAGGAGGGATAAAATCTGGAGGGGAGGGGGGCTTAAAATAATAATTAAAAAACATTACACTACTGATTGGGGGTGGGAAGTAATTTTATTATGGTGGTCTAGGAACGCGAGGGAGGTACGAGACACCCCCTAGGCATATATTTTTATTTTATAAAATATTTAAAATCATTTTTAAAAATACTTTTTAAACTATATTAAATGAAAAAAAAACCCGACAATTTCTGACCGGTTTTGCCAGTAAAAAATCATCAGTTAAGTGGTTAAGCCCTGTATGCCCTTGGGCATCGGCTTTAGTAGATGATTTAGACTAACTAGCAGGGCCGGCCCTAGCCCAATTTTTTGGGTAAACGGATATTTTTATTGGTGCCCCAGGGGTACTGTTACGCCCAAAAAAGATAAGGCAGAGTGGTCTCGTGGGAAAAACCGTACACATACCTAAAGCATGTTCACATATGTATATGCAACTACATATCTACACAAATGTATAATTACTCTATGTCTAATATATATATATATATATATACATGTACATGTGTATATAAAAAATAAAAATCATCATGTGCCCTTTACTCAACTTTATTTTATTTGTTATAAGCCAAAATTGATACACACATGCAAACACGTATAAATATATTTTCTCTAAAACCCAAAACAGAGAGAAGGGGGCCAGGGAAGAAAGAACAAGATAACAGGAGGAGAAAGATAGAATGGGGTGTGGTAAGAGAGACAGCAAGAACATGGAGGTGGAAGAGAGAGATCAAGAGTACAGAGGGTGAGGAAAGAGGCAGAGAGATAGAATGGGGGTGGAGTAACAGAGAATACGGGGTGGGTGGTGTAAGAAAGAGAGAGAGATATCAATGAGCTATAAAGCATTTAAAATACAGTGCATCCAGAAAGTATTCACAGCGCTTCACTTTTTCCACATTTTGTTATGTTACAGCCTTATTCCAAAATGGAATAAATTAATTTTTGTCCTCAAAATTCTACACACAATACCCCATAAAAAGTTTTTTGAGATTTTTGCAAGTTTAATTAAAAAAACAACTAAGAAATCACATGTACATAAGTATTCACAGCCTTTGCCATGAAGCTCAAAATTGAGCTCAGGTGCATACTGTTTCCACTGATCATCCTTGAGATGTTCCTACAGCTTAATTGGAGTCCACCTGTGGTAAATTCAGTTGATTGGACATGATTTTGAAAGACAAACACCTTTCTATATAAGGTCCCACACTTGACAGTGCATGTCAGAGCACAAACCAAGCATGAAGTCCAAGGAATTGCTGCAGACCTCCGAGACAGGATTGTCTCGAGGCACAAATCTGGGGAAGGGTACAGAAAAATATCTGCTGCTTTGAAGGTCACAATGAGCACACTGGCCTCCATCATCCGTAAATGGAAGAAGTTCAGAACCACCAGGACACTTGCTAGAGTTGGCCAGCCATCTAAACTGTGCGATCAGGGGAGAAGGGCCCTAGTCAGGGAGGTGACTAAGAGCCCGATGGTCACTCTGTCAGAGCTACAGCATTCCTCTGTGGAGAGAGGAGAACCTTCCAGAAGGACAAACATCTCTGTAGCAATCCACCAATCAGGCCTGTATGGTAGAGTGGCCAGACGGAAGCCACTCCTTACTAAATAGCACATGGCAGCCCGTCTGGAGTTTGCCAAAATGCACCTGAAGGACTCTCAGACCATGAGAAACAAAATTTTCTGGTCTGGTGAGACAAAGATTGAATTCTCTGGCGTGAATGCCAGGCGTTATCTTTCGAGGAAACCAGGCACTGCTCATCACCAGGCCAATACCATCCCTACAGTGAAGCATGCTGGTGGCACCATCATGCTGTGTGGATGTTTTTCAGTGTCAGGAACTGGGAGACTAGTCACGATAGAGATAAAGATAAATGCAGCAATGAGACATCCTGGATGAAAACCTGCTCCAGAGTGCTCCTGACCTCAGACTGGATTGATGGTTAATCTTTCAGCAGGACAACGACCCTAAGCACACAGCCAAGATATAAAAGGAGTGGCTTTAGGACAACTCTGTGAATGTCCTTGAGTGGCCCAGCCAGAGCCCAGACTTGAATCCGATTTAACATCTCTGGAGAGATCTGAAAATGGCTGCATACAGGCTTTTTTTTTTCATGAGTAAGAATAGAATAACATACTGTGCTGCAACTGACAGTGTCACAATATTTTTTAAGAATAAGAAAAGAATAACACACTGCGCTACCACTTACAATGTCACAAGATTTTGTTATGAGTAAAACACTGCACTATGACTTATAGTGTCACAATACGTGGATGATAAACTGTGGTCTGGCCGGCAGTGTCACCGAACAATAACATCGTAGCTAGCACACCCACAAAAAAACTTAATTTTTTTGTAACTTTTTGATAATTTTATTTAACTTTTTTTTTTTTAAACTGGGGAAGAGTACCCCTGGATGACATAGCACCCTTTTTGTATTGCAGCCCTAGCCCCTTGATGGACAGGACAACACTGCAGCAACCCTTTATGTACTGCAGCCCCTGCCCCTTTATGGACAACATAGCAGCCCCCCTTTATGTACTGCAGCCCCAGACCCTTTATGGACAACACAGCAGCCCCCCTTTATGTACTGCAGCCCCAGACCCTTTATGGACAACACAGCAGCACCCCTTTAGGTACTGCAGCCCCAGCCCCTTGATCGTACTGCAGCCCCAGTTCCTTGATGGACAGGACAATACAGCAGCACCCCTTTATGTACTGTGGAAGAACACCACTGTATTGACAGAGAACCCCTGGATGACACAGCACCCCTTTATATACTGCAGCCCCAGCGCCTTTATGGACAACACAGCAGCAGCCATTTATGTATTGCAGCTCCAGCCCCTTGATGATACTGCAGCCCCAGCCCCTTGATTGACAGGACAACAATGACAGCAGCCCCAGCCCGACAACACTGCACCCTTGAGAAGTTGAGAACATGTGCACAGGCAGAGCAGCACAGAGCACGTCTGTTCTGTACTCTCTCCGCAGCCGAAGTGAAAATGGCACCGATCACCGGGACCTTTATAGAATCAAAAACCCGCAAGAATCTGACAGCGGGATGATGGCGTTTTGCCTCGTTTTGGATTCCAAGTTAGGGGGGAAAACCTGAGCCGAACTCGGATCCTATTCGGATCCCCTTTGCTCGGGTGGATCCGGTTCTCAGGTTCTCGGAGAACCTCACCCGTTCATCTCTAGTATAGACTATGCCGGGTCACCTCACTCTGCTGACTGTCTGGTGCCCCCATGGCAGGCTCACTCTGCCCCCTGCCCCCACCACAGTTCAACCAGATCATTGTCCCATGGTTCCCCTAGCAGACACCCTTGTCACTTTGTCAACTGGTGCATGTGCCCTTCTGCCCCCTCTAGCTGCACCCCTACAGAGGTGCCACCTTTGGAGCTAGTCCACTATAGGCAAGTGCCTAGGTCACCTAAGCCCAGGGCCAGTCCTGCATGAACCTGCTATCGATCTGCGGCACATCCCAATGGAAAAACCAATGCTTACTAAATTTATCCCCAAAGTTTTGGTTCCTTAAGAAGTTTATGCCTCTGCCCATTTTCCCTTTTCTATTGTCCTATATCACCCACCTCTTCATTATTGTAGCATCCAGGTCCAAGGTGTTGAGTTCCTGTAACAGGAGATAAGCTATGACCCATGCGGTCTGGGGCACAGTAAAATGGGTAACACTGCCTTTCCTGTGTACTGCCAAAGCAGACTCTCTTCAAAGGTCCTTAAGATTTAAAGAAAAATATATATATGAAATCTAAACATAATATTCTATAGTTACACACAAAACTACTGTATAGTTATACATACAGAATACACTACAAAATTACAGGAAAAATGGCTTGGATGTACCACTGCAAGCTCTGCTCAGTTTGCCAAATCATTTAGTTCAGTTCAATTATTTTTTTAGCAACAAATAATAATAATAATCATAATAATAATAATAATAATAATAACATAAAATATGCTTCTAAAACTGATACAAGGTTAAAAGAGAATTGTAATTTGTCAGTTTCTAGTAGTACTGTATTTTCATTTCTGTTATGCTTGTTATGATTAAATACAGGTTGAGTCTCCCATATCCAAAATGCTTGGGACCAGGGGTATTTTGGATATCGGAATACTCCGTATTTTGAAATATATGCATATCATAATGATATCTTAGGAATGGGACCCAAATCTAAACACAGAATGCATTTATGTTTTATATACACCTTATATACACAGGTGTGGCTCAAACAAAGTTAGTGTAAATACATGAAATTAATTTGTGTTTCAGATATACCTTATACACAAAGCCTAAAGGTAATTTATACTATATTTGTAATAATTTTGTGCCTTAAACAAAGTTTTTGTACATTGAACCATCAAAAAACAATGGTTTCACTATGGTAGTCATGCTAAAAAAATTCCGTATTTCGAAATATTTGGATATGGGAGACTCAACCTGTATTGCTCAAGTTTTGAATAAGTAAACTATATTTAATTATAAGATGGATGCCAGATATACCTTTTTCTTGGTCATTACATACCACAATCCTGTATTACCTTGTTTATGCTCCATGCTCTCTGCAGGTTTGTGTACTTGTTGTTGCTATGCAGGGAGCTCAGTTGTTAAGTTACAATATTATCTTGTTTCTTTTCAAAGCTCCTTGTTAATTTACCACTGGCTCCCTCAGGTGGTTACATATATATTGCATGCTGCAGCAAACATCAATTCTTTTCTCTAAAGAAGGGTTTTAGTAAGTACAGACTGTAGTTTCTTAGAAATTAATACCACTAAGGTAGATATGCTACATAGGGGCCTATTCATCATTGATAAATGGCCCAGTAACCATGCGGAAACACTTGTTTTAGTTACCGGGCCATTCATCATCAATGGTCCGATAGGACCCCCTGATATTCAGCAAACTCCGAAAACTGAAAGTCTTTGGAGTTTGATCATGAGAACAAGTGCCTTCTTCAGACGGCGCTTGCTTTCGTAACCCCGCCTTCTCACGGATTCCCCGGCGGCATAGCCCCAGGTCCTGCATGCATAGCTGGGCTGACGGGGAAGAGGCTACATCTGTAGCTGCACTACTAAGCAAGGGGATAGCTGCTTTTCAAATGTATTAACTATAAGGGTTTGGAGGAGCAAACAGGACCACCTGCATGGGAGAAGGGCAACAAAGTGATATATTAGCGCAGGTCGAGGAAGGCCGGCACACAGGAGGTGTTTTGGGGATTCACAGGGTGAGACGGCTGCAGAAGCGGGCTGCAGGAGTGCGGGGCAGCGGCATGCGGACTAGTGGCAACAGTGCACAGGGGCATCAGTGGTGCTCACTGGCGCTGGGCGTGCATCTGAGAAAATAGGACACAGATACATGGATTAATCATTGAGATCCATCTATGTATCTATATTCAAATTTTAATTTGTGTAAAATAAAAATTATAAAAAAAAGGGACATCCCCCCCCCAAACACAACTGGGCTTTTCACCGCTGGTCCTGGTTGTGAAAATACAGAGGAAAAACGATATAGGGGTCCCCTGTTTTAAGCACAACCAGCACCAGGTTTTTCAGAACCAGTCCTGGTTGCCAAAATACGGTGGACAAATGACGTAGGGGTCCCCCGTAAACAGTGCAACCAGCACTGGGCTCTGAGTCGGTTCTGGTTCTGGAAATACAGGGGAAAAAAATTAGTAAGGTTCCCCTGTATTTTCCAGAACCAACACCAGACTTTTTCTAGCAGGGGCAGATGCCACAGCCAGGGGAGCCCTTTCACCGGGACCTCAGCCGAAGCATTAAACCTGACCGCTAGTCAGCCCAGGCCAGGGATCCCTTGGGATCTCCAGAGCACCCCAGGCCCAGGCTGATAGCCAGGGGCTATCCCCAGCACCCCTGGCATGATTGTGGACCCCCCCAATCAGGGCCGTAACTAGGGCAGTGCGACCTGTGCCATCGCACAGGGCACCGCAGGGCAGGGGGCACTGTATGGGCCTGTCAATTTTCCTGTTTATTATCATTCTTGCTTGTAGTTTCCTCTTCTTGTATCCACAGCATCTCCTGGCCTCCCCAATCTCTTCCCTGGCTCTTCCCCATGAGGCCATGTCCCTTTTTAAGGTGCACTATCTTATGTCCATATTTTTAAAAATGGGGGGGCACCAGTGCTCTCTCTGGCACAGGGCACCAAAATGTCTAGTTATGGCTATGCCCCCAATAAATGGGTCTTTATCTCCAGAGCACCCCAGGCCCAGGCTGATAGTCCGGGGCTATCCCTGAAACTCCAGCACGACTGTGCCCTTATAATATATGTAAAACCAAAGACTGTTAGTGAAGTTCATATATTTGTTCCAAACCAACATTTAAGGGCCTGCAAGCCCTTTTGTCAAGGTAACAAACAGAAATAAAATACAGTCCTTACCTTAAATAGGTGTGCCCGTGCCATGTGAATGGATGCAGTCTGGAGGACGCCACCCATGGAGTGAGGTGCAGTTTTTCTTCCCAATGACGCACGTTCTTCTGGAATGGAAATGATATAAAGAGTGATATCAAAAACAAATGTAACAATGTCCATTTCCTGAAGTCACCCAGAGCAGATTATACATATATATAAAAATTCATATATAGATAACAGTACTAATATGCAGAGAGAAAAAAAACAATATACAAATAGAAAAATTAGAAAATAGAAAATTAGAAAATAGAAAGACATCCTGCTACTCCATTAGTGTAGTCAAGGGACAATACATGGTCAATGAAGAGGAAATTGTATATCGTTTAAGCTGAATAAGGGGGTCATACAATGTGACCAACATTATTGATGTGAGCCGATCCGTGAAATACGGGAAGCTACTGTAACTCAGCGAAACACATTCCATGATATTTTATCATTACATTTGTGTGGAATGGTGGTATTTAATTCAAAGATCCACTTCGTTTCTAATCTCAGTAATTGTCTTGCCCTGTCTCCACTCCTTAAGTTCAGCGAATTGTGTTGCCATGGGCTGTTCAGAGGGTTTTCCAGCAAAAATGGCTCATATGGCAGAACGGAGCAAAACCATTCTCTCCAGCAATGTCCTGGTCATCTTACCTACATAGTAATAACCGCACAGGCAAATTATGATGTAAACAACGAAAGTCGAGGTGTAAGTGCTTAATTCTATATGACATTCCTATATGGGGATATTTGAACGTGGAACCGACTACCATGCTGCGGCATGTGGTGCAGCATACCGGCTGTTTTTTGAGAGGGCTTCAACACCTCCAGACCACAGCATGAATAGAACACGTAATCTATGTGTCTGGAAAATAGAAAGATGTGTTTTGACACCTCTGGATCATCAAAACACACACACACACACACACACACACACACACACATATATATATATATATATGTATATATACACAGTATCATATTTACCAATTCTCCCTGATTGTCATGGAGACTCCCTGAAATAGCAGTAATCTCCGTGACTCCCTGAAGAGTCTAGCAATCTCCCTGATTGCACCTTATCCCAATTATGTACAGTAGCTGTTATATGCTGAGATATATACATTCAAATGGTATAATAATCAGTGCCCAAGGTTATACAGCACATAGATCCCTATGGCTACATACATTTTCAGATAAGGTTTCTCTTGGCCACTTATATGGAACCATTTGTATAACACATTACATGAGCAAGCCCCGAAAAGTATTAGAGTGTTTTCATCAACAAATAAATCTTACTAACTTCTTTTGAGCTTGTTTGCATTTTGTGGTAAGTACATTTTATGGCACTCCTCTCAGATGTAGCAGTACACGTCCACTTTAACGCTGTGCTCATAGGTGTTACTTTCACAATCTCCCTGAAAAGTTGACTCTGTGCTGTGATTGTGGGATCCAGTACAATGTGCATTTGGAAGGAGGGCGGACTTGTCCCCCATTCAGGAGGGGTGCCGATCAGTCACTTGGAGGGAGAGAGAGGAGACTGTTGCTGCTCAGCGGCAGCAGCCTCCCTGGACCCTCCATAGCCCAGCACACAGCAGCGTGTGCTGGAGAGAAAAAATGCTGGTGCTAAGCAGCAGCAGTCTCTTCTCTCTCTTTGCTCGATGTGCTAATGACCTGAGTCCTCTCTGGGGCACTCCAGCCAGCCTGAGTAAGTAGTATCCACCTGCTCTCTTAGCCCCTACATATGGGCTGCTCTCAATTTACAACCCAGGTGGCGCTGGGGCAGCCAAGCCAGAAGTTGGAGAGGCTATACCTGCAAAAAATAGGAAAGCTGAAGGATATGTTTGTGGACAGTTAAGGGATCTGTCCCAAATGGACTGGAGTCCTGTAACAGTCTTAGCAGAGGAGCTGATCATGAGAAAGCCCAGTGAGGCAATTGAGAGCCAGGCCAGAGGCCAGACCTGCCAGGAGCAGACTGGGGTTTCAGAGACTTTGGGGGAGATGTTTCAGACCTTGGAGAAAAATAAAGTGGAGAGAGATAAAGTACCACCCAATCAGCTTCTAACTGTCATTTTTCAAACACAGCCTATAAAATGACAGTTAGAAGCTGATTGGCCAGTACTTTATCTTTCTGTACTTTATCTCTCTCTAAGGTCTGATACATCTCCCCTTTTGTGTGAAATTGTTATGTAGACTAGCTGATCATTGATAGAGAGGGGGTTAGGCTGCTTATTATTTTCTGTTCGCTATTGCCTGCATTAAAGCATCATTTAACTGAATAAACCTAGATAAACTGTGGAGACCCTTATTGAAATGTATCAAAGCAGTCCATTCTGATTAGTTTGGTTTTGTCCAGGGTCGTGAGGCACAAGACACCACCAATAAGATAATTAATTTCATGTATCTCGCTTTGACAGCAGTCCCCAGCCCTCCTGATCTCAACTGACACAGAGAAGGCCCTTGATAGAAGAAACTGGTTGTTCATGAGGGTGTTGCTGACACAAATGGGGCTGAGACCTGCCTCTTTGCATAGGATCCTGGCCTTGTATACTATAGCTACGTCCATAATAAGATCAAAGTGCCCTTTATCCCCCTTCCTTTTTGACCTGTAAAGCGTTAAACATATTTGGGCTGTCTGTCGCTGGCCGTGAACAGAGCTGGATTAAGACTTTGGGGGGCCCAGGGCACTTAAGACAGGGGGGCCCTAAAGTCTAAAATTAAAATCATTCATCGTCAATCACTAGAGAGAGAATTACGGTACAATTCGGTGGTAAATATTAATATTATATATAGAATATAGGTATCCTGTAGAAAGGAAAAAGCTGCACTCCACAAACTTTTAAAATAGTTCAAATCTGTTTAAAATAGTTACCGATATTTCAAGACCTCTATGAGTCTTTTCCTCAGGATACATATTTATACTTACTTAAAAGTATGTGGAGTGATCCTTCTTTCTTTCTACAGGACACTGGGCCTGATTCAGAGCCGGACGCTCTGAACGAGCGCCTGCTCTGAATCAGGGCGTTTTTTTTCTTTTTTTGTAGCGGCCTCTTGGACGCTCGCATAGCTGTGGGTTACCACCCACAGCTTATGTGAGCGTCCATTATGATGGTCGTGATGGTCAAGACCATCGCGACCATCGGGCTTGCGACGAGACCTTTGCGGTAGGGTCTCGTCTGCCGCAAGCCCAGGAGTGCTTTTGGAGCCAAAAGCACTCCCACTGACATCACTAGTCTGAATCAGGCCCACTGAATCAGGCCCACTGTGCCTATTTGCTTCCACTAAAGTAGGAGTGCTAAAAAAATAATATTTTTTGTGTGTTTGTGAATTGTGTGAGCAGTAGCCGCACGTGCATCAACAAAGTAGTGCCAAGCGTGCGCCTGTGTCATAAGTAAAGGGCTAGCTGGCTTGACCGTTAAAGGGTGCTGTAACCCCCAAAGTACACTCCAAACCAAAAAAATATATATTTTCTGTGTTTGTGAATTGTGTGCGCAGTAGCCGCACGTGCATCAACAAAGTAGTGCCAAGCGTGCGCCTGTGTCATAAGTAAAGGGCCGGCTGGCTTGACCGTTAAAGGGTGCTGTAACCCCCAAAGTACACTCCAGTCCAAACCAAAAAAAAAATTATTTTCTGTGTTTGTGAATTGTGTACGCAGTAGCCGCACGTGCATCAACAAAGTAGTGCCAAGTGTGCGCCTGTGTCATAAGTAAAGGGCCGGCTGGCTTGACTGTTAATGGGTGCTGTAACCCCCAAAGTACACTCCAGTCCAAACCAAGAAAAAAATAATTTTCTGTGTTAGTGAATTGTGTGCGCAGTAGCCGCACGTGCATCAACAAAGTAGTGCCAAGCGTGCGCCTGTGTCATAAGTAAAGGGCCGGCTGGCTTGACCGTTAAAGGGTGCTGTAACCCCCAAAGTACACTCCAGTCCAAACCAAAAAAAAAAATATTTTCTGTGTTTGTGAATTGTGTGCGCAGTAGCCGCACGTGCATCAACAAAGTAGTGCCAAGCGTGCGCCTGTGTCATAAGTAAAGGGCCAGCTGGCTTGACCGTTAAAGGGTGCTGTAACCCCCAAAGTACACTCCAAACCAAAAAAATATATATTTTCTGTGTTTGTGAATTGTGTGCGCAGTAGCCGCACGTGCATCAACAAAGTAGTGCCAAGCGTGCACCTGTGTCATAAGTAAAGGGCCGGCTGGCTTGACCGTTAAAGGGTGCTGTAACCCCCAAAGTACACTCCAGTCCAAACCAAAAAAAAAAATATTTTCTGTGTTTGTGAATTGTGTGCGCAGTAGCCGCACGTGCATCAACAAAGTAGTGCCAAGCATGCGCCTGTGTCATAAGTAAAGGGCCGGCTGGCTTGACCGTTAAAGGGTGCTGTAACCCCCAAAGTACACTCCAAACCAAAAAAATATATATTTTCTGTGTTTGTGAATTGTGTGCGCAGTAGCCGCACGTGCATCAACAAAGTAGTGCCAAGCGTGCGCCTGTGTCATAAGTAAAGGGCCGGCTGGCTTGACCGTTAAAGGGTGCTGTAACCCCCAAAGTACACTCCAGTCCAAACCAAAAAAAAAATTATTTTCTGTGTTTGTGAATTGTGTACGCAGTAGCCGCACGTGCATCAACAAAGTAGTGCCAAGTGTGCGCCTGTGTCATAAGTAAAGGGCCGGCTGGCTTGACCGTTAATGGGTGCTGTAACCCCCAAAGTACACTCCAGTCCAAACCAAGAAAAAAATAATTTTCTGTGTTAGTGAATTGTGTGCGCAGTAGCCGCACGTGCATCAACAAAGTAGTGCCAAGCGTGCGCCTGTGTCATAAGTAAAGGGCCGGCTGGCTTGACCGTTAAAGGGTGCTGTAACCCACAAAGTACACTCCAGTCCAAACCAAAAAAAAAAATATTTTCTGTGTTTGTGAATTGTGTGCGCAGTAGCCGCAAGTGCATCAACAAAGTAGTGCCAAGCGTGCGCCTGTGTCATAAGTAAAGGGCCAGCTGGCTTGACCGTTAAAGGGTGCTGTAACCCCCAAAGTACACTCCAAACCAAAAAAATATATATTTTCTGTGTTTGTGAATTGTGTGCGCAGTAGCCGCACGTGCATCAACAAAGTAGTGCCAAGCGTGCGCCTGTGTCATAAGTAAAGAGCCGGCTGGCTTGACCGTTAAAGGGTGCTGTAACCCCCAAAGTACACTCCAGTCCAAACAAAAAAAAAATTATTTTCTGTGTTTGTGAATTGTGTGCGCAGTAGCCGCACGTGCATCAACAAAGTAGTGCCAAGCGTGCGCCTGTGTCATAAGTAAAGGGCCGGCTGGCTTGACCGTTAAAGGGTGCTGTAACCCCCAAAGTACACTCCAGTCCAAACCAAAAAAAAAATTATTTTCTGTGTTTGTGAATTGTGTGCGCAGTAGCCGCACGTGCATCAACAAAGTAGTGCCAAGCGTGCGCCTGTGTCATAAGTAAAGGGCCGGCTGGCTTGACCGTTAAAGGGTGCTGTAACCCCCAAAGTACACTCCAAACCAAAAAAATATATATTTTCTGTGTTTGTGAATTGTGTGCGCAGTAGCCGCACGTGCATCAACAAAGTAGTGCCAAGCGTGCGCCTGTGTCATAAGTAAAGGGCCGGCTGGCTTGACCGTTAAAGGGTGCTGTAACCCCCAAAGTACACTCCAGTCCAAACAAAAAAAAAAATTATTTTCTGTGTTTGTGAATTGTGTGCGCAGTAGCTGCACGTGCATCAACAAAGTAGTGCCAAGCGTGCGCCTGTGTCATAAGTAAAGGGCTGGCTGGCTTGACCGTTAAAGGGTGCTGTAACCCCCAAAGTACACTCCAGTCCAAACCAAAAAAATATATATTTTCTGTGTTTGTGAATTGTGTGCGCAGTAGCCGCACGTGCATCAACAAAGTAGTGCCAAGCGTGCGCCTGTGTCATAAGTAAAGGGCCGGCTGGCTTGACCGTTAAAGGGTGCTGTAACCCCCAAAGCACACTCCAGTCCAAACCAAAAAAAAATTATTTTCTGTGTTTGTGAATTGTGTGCGCAGTAGCCGCACGTGCATCAACAAAGTAGTGCCAAGCGTGCGCCTGTGTCATAAGTAAAGGGCCGGCTGGCTTGACCGTTAAAGGGTGCTGTAACCCCCAAAGTACACTCCAGTCCAAACCAAAAAAAAAATAATTTTCTGTGATTGTGAATTGTGTGCGCAGTAGCCGCACGTGCATCAACAAAGGAGCAGCGCCAAGCGTGCGCCTGTGTCCCATAAGTAAAGAGCCGGCTGGCTCATTTCTTAAAGGCTGGTGTAACCCACAAAGTGCACTACTCTCCAGCAAAAATAAAAAAATATTTTCTGTGTTTAGCCGCACGTATATATCAAATCGATATAACATAAATGGAGGACCAAACTTTCTCCGATAAAAATAAAATAGAGAAAGATCAAGAACCACTTCCTCCTAGTGCTGAAGCTGCTGCCACTAGTCATGACATAGACATGACATAGACGATAACATGCCATCAACGTCGTCTGCCAAGGCCGATGCCCAATGTCATAATAGAGGGCACATACAATCCCAAATGACAAAGTTCAGGAAAATGACCTTGAAAAAAACATTTAAATCAGCTGAAGAGAAACGTAAACTTGCCAATATGCCATTTACCACACGGAGTGGCAAGGAACGGCTAAGGTCGATCCCTAGTATGTTCATGACTAGTGGTTCAGCTTCACATGACGATGGAAGCCCTCCTCCCACTAAAAAAATCAAAAGAGTTAAGCTGGCAAAAGCACAGCGAAGAACTGTGCTTTCAAAGAAGATATCACAAATCCCCAAGGAGAGTCCAAGTGTGGTGGTGGTTGCGATGCCTGACCTTCCCAGCACTGGACGGGAAGAGGTGGCTCTTTCCACCATTTGCACGCCCCCTGCAAGTGCTGAAAGGAGCACCCACAGTCCACTTGCTGATATGCAAATTGAAGATGTCACTGTTGAAGTACAACAGGATGAGGATACTGGTGTAGCTGGCGCTGAGGAGGAAGTTGGCGAGGAGGATTCTGATGGTGATGTGGTTTGTTTAAATCAGGCTCCGGGGGAGACAGTTGTTGTCCGTGGGATGAAAAAGCCTATCACGGTCATGCCTGGGCAGAAGACCAAACATTCCACCTCTTTGGTCTGGCAATATTTCTATCCAAATCCGGACAACAACTGTCTTGCCATATGTACCTTATGTAAAGGTGGAATAAGTAGGGGTAGGGACGTTAACCACCTAGGAACATCCTCCCTTATACGGCACCTGCAGCGCGTTCATAATAAGTTACTGTCAAGTTCAGAAACTTTGGCTAAGACCGTAAGCAGTCCAGGGACACCTAAATCCCGTTGTCCTGTTGTATCCAAGCGCCTGCAAACCACACCGTCAACTCCCTCCTTGTCAATTTCCTCCTTAGTCAGGATCGGAAGTAGTCCTGCAGGCCATGTCACTGGCATGACCTACTCTCCTATCGGGGATTCCTCCGGAGGATCCTGCATTGCTACGCCTCCTGCTGCCGCTGCTGCTGTTGCTGTTGCTGGGAGTCATTCATCAACCCAGAGAGGAAGTAGGAACACCACTACTTTTACTAAACAATTGACCCTCCAACAGTCCTTAGCGAGGAGGATGAAGTACGACAGCAGTCATCCTGAATCAAAATGTATAACTGAGGCCTTGACTGCTATGTTGGTGTTAGACGTGCGTCCAGTATCCGCCATTAGTGCAGTGGGATTTAGACAATTGATGGAGGTAGTGTGTCCCCGGTTCCAAATCCCGTCTAGATTCCACTTCACTAGGCAGGCGATACCGAGACTGTACAGAAACGTCAGAAAAAGTGTCCTCAGTGTCCTGAAAAATGCTGTTGTACCCAATGTCCACTTAACCACGGACATGTGGACAAGTGGAACAGGGCAGACTAAGGACTATATGACTGTGACAGCCCACTGGGTAGATGTATCACCTTACGCAGCAACAGCAGCAGCGTCACCAGTCGCAGCATCTCAGAAACACCAGCTCGTTCCAAGGCAGGCTACGCTGTGTATCACCGATTTCAGTAAGAGGCACAAAGCCGACAACCTCTTAGAGAAACTGAGGGAAATCATCGCCCAGTGGCTTACCCCACTTAGACTCTCCTGGGGATTTGTGATATCTGACAACGCCACCAATATTGTGCGGGCATTACATCTGGGCAAATTCCAGCACGTCCCATGTTTTGCTCACACAATAAACTTGGTGGTGCAGAATTTTCTGAAAAGCGACAGGGGCGTGCAGGAGACACTTTGGGTGGCCCGAAAAATTTCTGGCCACTTTCGCCATTCAGCGACTGCGTGCCGAAGACTGGAGCGCCAGCAAACACTCTTGAACCTGCCCCGCCATCACCTGAAGCAAGAGGTTGTGACGCGGTGGAACTCAACCCTTTATATGCTTCAGAGGATGGAGGAGCAGCAAAAGGCCATTCAAGCCTATACATCCACCTATGACATAGGCAAAGGAGGGGGTATTATGCACCTGACTCAAGTGCAGTGGAGAATGATTTCCGTGTTGTTCAAGGTTCTCCAGCCCTTCGAACTTGCCACACGTGAAGTCAGTTCAGACACTGCCAGCTTGAGTCAGGTCATTCCCCTCATCAGGCTTTTGCAGAAGCAGCTGGAGAAAGTGAAGGAGGAGCTAAGATGGAGCGGTTCCGCTCGGCATGTGGGACTTGTGGATGAAGCCCTTCATTCGCTTTGCCAGGATTCCAGGGTGGTCAATCTGTTGAAATCAGACCACTACATTTTGGCCACCATGCTCGATCCTAGGTTTAAAGCCTATGTGGTGTCTCTCTTTCCGGCCGACACAAGCCTGCAGAGGTGCAAAGACCTGCTGGTGAACACACTGTCAGCTGAAGCGGAACGTGACACGTCAACAGCTCCTTCTTCATTTTCTCCCGCAACTGGGGCTGCAAGGAAAAAACTTAGGTATCCTAAGCAACCCGCTGGCGGTGATGCAGGGCAGGAAGGACCAAGTTTGGACATCTGGTCCGGACTGAAGGACCTGGCAACAATTTCTGACATGTCTACTGTCACTGCATATGATACTGTCACCATTGACAGAATGGTGGAGGATTACATCGGTGACAGCATCCAAGTAGGCATGTCAGACAGTCCATACCTGTACTGGCAGGAAAAAGAGGCAATTTGGAGGCCCCTGTACAAACTGGCTCTATTTTACCTGAGTTGCCCCCCCCTCCAGTGTGTACTCCGAAAGAGTGTTTAGTGCAGCCGGGAACCTTGTCAGCGAAAGGCGTAGGAGGTTGCTTCCACAGAATGTGGAGAAGATGATGTTCATCAAAATGAATTATCAGCTCTTCCAGGGAGACCAGCCTCCAGAACGTACAGAGGGACCTGTGGTGGTGGATTCAAGTGGGGACGAGTTAATACTTTGTGAGGATGAGGATGTACACACTGAAGAGGGTGAGGAATCGGTGGATGAGGAGGATGAGGATGACATCTTGCCTCCGTAGAGCCAGTTTGTGCAGGGACAGATTAATTGCCAGCTTGTTTTGTGGGGGCCCAAACGAACCAATCATTTCAGCCACAGTTGTGTGGCAGACCCTGGCGCTGAAATGATTGGTTTGTTAAAGTGTGCATGTCCTGTTTATACAACATAAGGGTGGGTGGGAGGGCCCAAGGACAATTCCATCTTGCACCTCTTTTTTTTCTTTGCATTATGTACAGTTTGGGGCCTAGTTTTTCAAACTGCCATCCTGTCTGCCACTGCAGTATCACGCCTAGATGGGTCACGTGTTTGTGCCGCCCACTCGTGTCGCTTAGCATAGTCATCCAGCTACCTCGGTGCAACCTTTTGGACATAAAAACACTATTGTGAGGTGTGAGGTGTTCAGAATAGACTGGAAATGAGTGGAAATTTAGGCTATTGAGGTTACTAATAGCATAATAGCAGAAAAACCTACAAATTCTGTGATTTTAGCTGTTTTTATGCTTTTTTTCAAAAAAATACAGATCCAAAACACAAAACCCAGAACCCAAAAAAAGGAAGGGTGGTTTTGGCAAAACCAATCCAGATCCAAAACACGAAGAAAGATCCAGATCCAAAACCAAAACACAAAATACGAAAAGTGGCCGGTGCACACCCCTAATATATATATATATATATATATATATATACACATATATACACACACACACACACACATGTACACACACATACACATGCAAAGCTATAGGACCCAGTGCCTTTCATTAGTTAAATTTTATGTAGTAAGAAAGAAAAAAAATGTCAATCCTGTCTTACTTTTTTCTTTTATGATGCTGTGACACAATGCCTTCACCGCGGCATGTTCCACCCTCTCTGTCTCCATATGTGGCTGTGTGTGTGGCGTGCCCGGCGCCCGCCCCCTCCTTCAATGTCCCGGCTTCTTCCCTGCAGCCTGCGCGCCATGTAGTCACTGAGAGCCGCAGGCTGCAACTTGTCATCTCATTGGTCCACCGCCGGCCCGGCAACCTAGCACTGCTCTGCGGCGCCGGCGGGGACTCTTATTGATGTCTTAGACAGCGGCTGCTACAGCACTGGCTGCGCCTGCGCTGTGAATCGCGGGAACCAGTCTGATCAGTGGTGGGTGGCAGGGGGCCCTCTCCGAGAGGGGGGCCCGGGGGTACATGCCCCCAGTGCCCCCCCTTAATCCGGCCCTGGCCGTGAATATAAGCTGGCTTTCTTTGCAGATGATCTCCTGGCCAATCATTTTGTTTCTATACCCAATCTCATATCTGAATTTCAGGAATTTGGCTGCCTCTCTAATTTAAAAATAAACTATTCCAAATTATCCCAATTCTTCTGGCACTCGATACCTAAATATTTGAGGATTTTGCTGAATCGTGACCTTTCATGGCTAGATTCATACAATTTTTTACCCCTCCTGAAAAAGATTAGAGGTAAGCTCTGTGAATGTTGCTGGGATACATACTCGTGACTGGGTGGTGCAAGTATAATTAAAATTAGTATGCTTCCTAGAAGACCCTACTTGCTCCAGACCCTCCGGATACAAGTCCCAGAAGCTGGTTTCTAGGAATGTGTATCTGGTTTCACATTTGGTGAGGAAATTTGTTTGGGGGGGATGACTACCCTGCTTCAGACATAATGGGCCATATTCAATTAGCGATGGGAGTTCACCCGTGACTAATTGTCGTGCTGATCCAATTCAATTAGGGGGGATTCCTCGCACGGAAGTCCCCGAGACCCCAAGTGTGAAGTCCCCGCAGTCGGACTTTGCCACGCACCTCATGGAGGTGCGAGGTAAAATCTGCATAAAAACAGCCTCATCGGCCTTGCGCACAAGGGAAAAACACACTGATTCTGCAGTTTTCGCATTTACGCGCACATGTCCCGATTTTATGACACGGGGAAAAAGCTATTTAATTGAATAGCTAATCCCCGCGCTGCGGGACTTTGGGCTGGCAATTAGTCACGGGTGAACTCCCGCGGCTAATTGAATATGGCCCAATGTGCTCTTTAGGTGTAGACATTTGGGTGGTTTTCAGTTGCCAAATTCATTACTTATTATTAGTAGGTGTCTCAGTAGAGTCCTAGAGTGGTCCACACTGGAGTCAGACAGACAGTGGGTGATGCTTAAGAGTCTCATACTCGCAGTGTGTTTTGGAATGGACGCATGATTGCCCATCCCTTCTTCTGTTACCCATCCCACTGTGGGCCTGACCCTGACTCTTTGTAAATCTTTAAGGAAAAGACAGTGTGTTTCTTCTTTTCTCTCTCCTATGACCGCACTTTTTTACAACCATGACTTTCCCCCCAGGGTGACCTCCTCCTTTTTTCACCTTTGGATACAGGTCGGGATTGTGTCCGTTGGCCAGCTGATGTCTTCATCGGGTGTGCACTCCGTCAACCATGTCCGAGAATCTTAGGACCTGATGGCCTCTGAGATTTGGAGATACCTCCTTATCCAACATTTCTTACCCAGTAAACCGATTTGTGAGGCTGCTCGTAAACCACCAACTCCTTTTGAATTGCTCTGTCAATCCTAGTCTAGTCCTCAACATTTTCTGTCCTCAGGCTATAAACTCCTCATAGATGACACTTTCTCCACTTTTCCGTGTATTATGGCTGACTGGGAAAGAGATCTTGGTGTACAGTTAGATCCTAAAGATTGGGACAAGATCTTTCAGACCACCATGTCCTGCTTGGTTAACTATTCGGTAGTGGAGACTCAGTTTAAGGTTCTTGACCACTGGCACAGATGCCCCTCAGTGCTTGCTTTAATGTACCCTGGGGTTCTGCTATATGCTGGAGATGTGCCTCGGCTGATGGTTCCTCTACACTACGCCCCTTCTGAAACTTGGTGATTTATTTATCTAAAGAGATTGTAGGTCAGAAAGTTAGTACAAAACCTGTTTTTTGACTCCTTGATAAGCTTGATTGTCCTGTATCATCCTACCAAAAGTTGATTTTGAACCCTCTTAATAGTGCAGCCAATGCTGTGCTTCCAGTCAACTGAAGATTTCTGACTCCCCCCATCCATAGCAAAATGGTTCTCAAGAATAGAATTCTATTTGCCTATAGATGATCTTATGATGTCTGGAGCTACTAAATTTACAGAGTCCAGTGATATCTGGGGACCTTGGTTCCTATTCAAAGAATCTCACTCTTATTCAGGCCACATTAGTGGGGTTCGTTAACTCGCGGCCTAATCAGTTCTCTTGCTATTTTCTCGGCTGGTCTCTCTCTCCCTTCTTCTCCTCCCCTCTCCTTTTTCTTGTTCTCGGGGCCTGATTCAGAGCCGCTCGTTAGCAGCAGTACGCTCGTTCACCGAACGAGCGAGAAAATGTAAATTCCTGCGCTCGCTCGAAAGTTCGCTCGTAGCTATTCTTCCGCCCCAATGTCTCCCAACCCCTCCTCTAGCTAACGAGCAAGCAAAATTGCGACCGGCCATCTCCCAACTTGGTTGCAGGGAACGCTCGCACAAGTCCAAACCGGAAGTGGGCCTGTCAGATTTCGATTCCCTGCTCGTTCATTCTGCATACATACTTTAATCGTATCATGCCAATCAATATATTAATTAGCTTAATTGCTCTTCACATGTTTGCCATCCGTTTTTTTTTTTTTTTTCAATAAACTTATTGTTGTCCGTGTGTGTCATTTTACCCGCAGAATACGTACGGTTTCACCAATGGTTTACTTTATCAAAAAAACATGTTGTAACCAATTATCCTATTGTTTTCCAGTGTTTAGGATATTCCTATTTTCAGATTTAAATTTCTTTATTTAAATTAGCTTACGCATGTCACTGCATGAAGCCTATCATAACTCACATTATATTTTGGAGCCTGTAGGACACATGACTCATACAATAACCAATACAATGGTTCCTGTTAATTTACAAAGTACATTAGCCAATCAAAAGTTTTCTCTGGCCTTTATTAAAACTGTTTGTTGTTAAAAAAATCATTGCCATCATGAGAGCCTCCGCATTTACAACACGGGAGCTGTTGGTCCTCACAGAGGTCATGGACCGGAGGATCACCAGCCAGCCTCCCCCCATCACCAACCGGGCCAAGCGATCGGCCTATGCTGAGCTTCACCACCACCTGCGCTCCTTTGGCTCACGCCGTAATATAGGCCAATTAGAGCGCAGGTGGTCTGATCTGCGGTGCCACACCCCCCGCTTGCTGGCATGTTTTCGGCAGCGGATCGCTGCAAGTAAGTGTTTTTTTTTGCTTGTAGGATTTGTTTTCGGCCCTATCTGCGTGTGCATGTTTGTTTTCAGTCTAGCCCTGTTTTTTGTTTTTTGACATGTCTGTGTGTGCATGTTTGTTTTCAGTCTAGCCCTGTCTTTTGTTTTTTGACATGTCTGTGTGTGCATGTTTGTTTTCAGTCTAGTACTGTTTTTTGTTTTTTGACCTGTCTGTGTGTGCATGTTTTCCTTTTTTAGAATGTTTGTAATTTTTTTGGTGTTGTAAATTTGGCTTCCACACCCCCCTTCACAAAAAAAATTAAAACATTTTGCCTTAATCATTTAGGGGCTAAACGCAGAATCCGGCCTCGCCGCAGACTTCGGCGCCGGGCTCGGCCCCTGCCGCCGCCGACCAGTCCGAGCCCATCTCCCCAACCTTCCCCCAATTCCCCCTCCACCCTTGCCCCGCCAATAGCTCCCTCTCCCAATTTGTCCCACCCCCAAAATTCACCCTTCCCTCCAACCCCCCTCTCTTTTCTACACTCTCCCCTCCACCACCCCCTAGATTTTCCGGCCCGTCAACAATTTCCGCCCTCTCCCCTCCCTCAACCCACCTGCACTGGCCCACCTCCGAGGAGGAGGAGGATGGAGGGCCTCCAAGACCATCCAGCCCAATGACCGGTATGTTTACCTTTCTTTTTTTGTAAAAATTCATTTTGAATTGGATATACAATGTCTTGGATATTTTCCACTGATACATATCACATATGTGAAAACACTCATTCGTGGGGTTTTGTGCTTTACCCTAACAAGGGTACTTTGTCCTTTTTGGGTCGCCTTTTAGTGTGTTCATTTATAATTAGTATTGATACCATCTTAGCATTTGCCAGTATTTGTTTTTTTAACACAAAACTGGATCTTGTTTGCAACTAGATTTATTTGTTTAGTTTGTTTATACAACTTATAATGTAAGGTGTCATTTCATTAAGGATCCCTTTTTTTTATACCAACAGTGGACCAGAGGCGGATGCGTGGTATGTAGGAGGGCTTGGCCGCCTTGCGTGGCCACGTCATTTCCATGCTCGTGGTCCTCGACCACATGGCGGCGCACCTTCGGAGCTGATTTTTTATTTGTTTAAAATAAAATAGCATTGTATGTTAACGAGTCTCATTTCTTGACTGAAAATATTACATTGTTTAAACTTCCATAAGTCCACTATTTGGTCATGTTCTTTAAAGTAAGCTAAATTAGATTGTACAAAGCGCTAGAAAGTATGTAAGCTGACACATTAAACACCTCACCATACCTATAGGTTTGTGGCTAAACCAACAGTTTGTTGTTTTTCTTGTGGTGGGTAATGTAAATAGAAACTGAAACCTGCTTAGGCCTCTTTTTTAACATACTACTGATTCACCCTAACACCTTTGTTGTTTTTTCTAAGCCACAAAGCATGTTCAAAGACTTAACAATTTCACACATTACAGGATTCGGCATTATGAAAGGTGGCATTTTTTGAGCCAGGTTACACGTGCTTGTAATGTGTAAATAAACAGTCTTTTTAACAGAAAAGAAAACTTTAATACACAGCAAACACAAACACAAACAATTCACACAGTGAAAACACACTACAAAAAACAACCTACACCAAACGCAAAAAAAACAAACAACACTCAAGAACTGTTGAAATAAGTAGCAGGCCAACATGAATCCACAAATGAGGTGATGAAATAATTTTTCAACAAGTTAGTTCCAATGTGGCCACATGTAGACAATTTAGTGGATCAGGTAGTAGGCATCGTTTTTACATGGTTTGAAAAGGAAGACAAGAAAAAATAATGAAAAACAAGATTAAAAAGGCACATTACAATCATACATGTAGACATTGGGACAATTAAGTAAATGTTTGTCAATAATTACCTGAAAAAATGGGCCACCACATCATCGCGTATGGCCCCCCCACATACTGACCTCCGACCAACCTCAGGGGGGCCATCCTCAGGTAAGGCATCCTCTGGCTGCATTGGGACACCACTCCTTATGGCGATGTTGTGAAAGATCCCACACAGAACCACAATTTTCGAAACCATAGCCGGCAAATACATGAGTTCGCCACCAGAGCGATGGAGGCATCTGAATCGGCCTTTTAAAAGGCCGATACAGCACTCCACCACATGCCTGGTGGCTGTAAGTGTGGAATTATACTCACTTTGTGGCCCTGGTGTGGGACCCAAATAAGGAGTGAGCAGCCAGGGCGTGCAAGGGTAGCCACTGTCTCCTGTGAAAAAACAAAACAAACAATCAGGATCACTGTGTATCAAGCTTAGCATTGGTTACAACTAAAGGTCTCCACTTACCCAGAAGCCACACATCACCAGCTTGTAGGTTGTTTAATTTATGCCAAATCCCTGATTGCCGGATAACGAATGAGTCATGTGCACTCCCGGGTAATTTTGCATTCAGGGACAGGATCTGGAGGGAGGCATCACATACCACCATTACATTAAGTGAGTGATAGTGCTAAAAAAAGTTCCTAAAAATTGCCTCCAGCCGTGCTGGAGGCTGAAGTGGTATGTGAGTACCATCCACAACCCCTATGATGTGTGGGAAGCCAGCTATTTGGTAAAAATTGGCCTTCGCCACACTAAGGGAACCCATATCCAATGGCATGTTAATAAATTGATGGAGGTGCTTGAAAAGGGCCTCCATCACTGCCCTCAGGATCCTTGAAAATGAGGATTGTGAGATTCCGGCCACTATTCCCACCGTGGTTTGAAAGGATCCTGAGGCACAGAAATGTAACACCGCCATTAACTGTGTAAGTGGTGGTATTGCTGTAGGACTGTCAATTTGCCGCTCAAGATCACTCTCTATTAATGAGAGAGTGTCTATGATGATTTTTGGAGAAAGACGGTATCATCGTAAAACCTCATCATTGGGCATTCCAAAAAGGGTGACACATGTTCTAAATATCTTGGGCCTTGCAAGCCTACGATGCCTATGCCTGGGACGAGATTGAGGTTGGTCGGGTTCTGGAAGCATGGCCAAAACAATACGACCAACATCAACCAGAAATGTGAAGCCAGGTAGTTATTTTTTTTTTTAAATGTAAAGCCAAAAATATACTTATCTTAGGTTAAAAATCCAAAGATGCTTACATGCCGGGGTATTGTCATGAGTGCAACAAGTTTTTATTTTCCCGCTCAAATTAAGGACGGATCATAGGAGAGCACAATCAATGATGCGTACCAAAACTAAGGACGCATGTATAAATACGTCACGGAAAATCCAAAACGGTCTGGTGTTGTTCAAGTTGTTTGGATCAAAATGGCTACAGACCAGCAAAACGATTGCCAAGAGGCGCCCGGTAAGTACTTCTCTCTTTCTGATTAAAAGATGATAAAAAAAATTTGTATAAAAGGTGTGGAGGATGCCATGGAAGAGGCTGCTGGGCCAAGTATGCCAACCAAAGAAACCAAGAAACCAAAAAAAAAGGCAGCCACAATTCACAAGAAAGGAGATGGAGGTTTTGGTACAAATGTGTGTTGACAACCTGCCACAGGCAGATCGGAATATGGGTTCAAGCCAGGAGTGGAAAATGTGGGAGGAGATAGCCAGTGCTGTCAATAGGGTGGGTGAGTTTGAACGTCTAGCCAGGGATGTCAAACGCCGGTACGTAAAAACTACATTTTTAATATAAGCGGTTACAGGCCCAAATACTGCAGGAATAATACATTTTTTATCACCCACAGATGGACCGATTATAAATATCGGCTGAAACAAAAACTGGCAGAGAGGGCTAGGCATGCAAGGGGGACAGGTGGGGGTCCCACCCCTGTTTCATTGGAGCTGAATGACTTGGAAGAGCTGACACAGGGGTGTGTGCAGTATGAGGAGGTGTTTGGCGTGTCCAACATGGATACGGAAATGCCAGACTTTGCGGCTCCTCATGTTGGCCCAGGTAAATGTTGTTATGTTACCAACTCAGAAATGTGTTTGTGACAATATGTAGATTGTAATGTTCCTCTTTTCTCATTTTTCTCACAGAGACACAGGCGGATGAGTCTGCTCCAGAGGGGAGCCTTGGCCGCAGAATTTCTGCTGGCTCTGCAGGGGAGGAAGCAGTAGATCCGGCTGGGGACCCTGCAGAAGCCAGTCCAAGGCAATCCCCCTCGCAGGCAGTGGCCCTCCTCATGGATCTCAACTTTAAATCGGATCACCGAACAGAGATTCTGCTGAGGATGGACGACAGTCTGCTACAGGTGGCGGAGGCCATGGAACAAAATGCTGCGGCCAACGTGACCATTGGTCAGGCCCTGGCGGAAAATACCAGGGCCAACATCCGAATTGCCAGTGCCCTGGAGCAGCTCGTTCGCCAGCAGATGGTGGAGCCGGTCTCCCTTCCTGCCGGAACATCAGGATCCTCCACCTCTGGCACAACAACAGCCATCTCTCCAAATGTGCCTAGCCCTCTGCCTAGTCCAGAGGCAACAACATCTGCCTCTGGAGAGGCCAGCCAAAGGACATCCCGGACCCGGTCAGGCTCCCACCCTACTCCAGCCAAACGGGGCAAAAAGCGATGACAGCACTGGCTAATTTTCCCACAATCCTTCTGTGCTTGACCCATATTCCTTAAGGGCCAAAACTTCCCTCTCCTTTCTTGTGAATTGTTTTTAATGTGTGTTATTTTATTTTGGCCAAATGCCACTCTTGTTTTTTATTTCATTATGTCATTTTTTGTGACGTTATCCAGACCTGCAAACTGGCAAATGGCCTTAAAAAACAAAATATGTGTGTAAAAAAATAAAAACACTCTAAATCTTCACCATTGTATTGTGACATTTTTCCAAAAATGGTTTTTAGGTAATCCCGGCCCCAAAAAAACAATATTAAAAAAAAAAAAAAAAACAGATTCTAAAGGGTTAAAAACCATTTCGGAGTTTAAAGGAACACTTTTCCATAAAAAAATGGCTGTGAAATTTCCGGGAACATTAAAAATGGAGAAAAAACACAAACATGATGACAATATTGTTGCAATAACATAAACCCAAAAACAAAAATCAGAAATAAATTTTGGCCCCAAAAATGGTACGCTAATTGATTGTCTAATCCTGAAATTAGCAGCTGAGTATTTCACCTGCGTACGGTTTTGTGCTTCCAAAAAAAAACTAGTTGCTAAACACATTACAAGCAAGTTTTGTAATCAAAGTTGATTGATTTTCTGGGTAAAAATGAAACATCGATGAAACATCGAGGAGGCACGGGGATGGGGACGAGCCCATCGACATTGTGGTAGAGTATACCAGACCCCAAGCTGTGCGAGCAGTTTGAACGGAAAGTGGATCAGACAGTGATGTATGACTCGTTCCGATCACATTTGCCGTTCGCATGATATAATTTAGGGACGCCCACAAAATGCCTCGACACGCCTGCGTTTTCCCATCTCCACCCCTGTCACCGCCCAAAAACAGCCTGTTCTGTCAATCACATTTGACATGTCACTTCCTGTTCGCTATTTGACGAACGACTTAAAAAAAATCGCAATCAGCCGTACGCACATGCGCTGTGTAACACTGGCACATGCGTGGTTGCACAACATCAGAATGCTACGAGCGTACTGCTGCTAACGAGCGGCTCTGAATGAGGGCCTCAGTCTCTTTCATTTTCTTGTTTTCAGTCTCTTTACTGTTCTATTTTTTATTCTTATTTTTTGTTGTGATCACTGTTTACCTTGGGCCTGATTCAGACCCACTCGCGAGCGGCTGTCCGCTCGCAAGTGGGTCGATGGTCTGCACTGAGCATGCGCACGACGGAGGGAGCTCCGTCGTGCGCATGCGCCAGACACGACGAGCGAAGGACTTTCCTTCGCTCGTTGTGTCCGATCAAAGGGGGCGTGCTGTCAATGTTGATTGACAGCACGCCCCCTTTGGTGGGCGTGCCGGGGGCGTGCCTCCCTGACGGGGGCGTTCCCACGGGAACGCCTCCCGTCAGAAGCCGGCCCACTGACATCACTAGTGATGTCAGTGGGAGTGATTTTGGCTCTGATAGAGCCAAAATCACTCCGGAGATTGCGGTTGAAAACCTCAACCGCAGGCTCCGGCTCGCAATTTCGATGGTCGCGATGGTCACGACCATCGCGGCCATCAAAATGCACGCTCGTATAGCCTGTGGGTGGTGACCCACAGCTATACGAGCGTCCAGGAGGACGCTCCATGAAAATGGAGCCCGGCCCTCATTCAGAGCGTGCGCTCTGCTCAGAGCGTACGGCTCTGAATGAGGGCCTTTGTGAAGTGGTATTTATGTTGTACCTTGTTTTTTTTTTTCTATTTCTGCTGTCTCATGTTGCATGTTATTTTGATTTTGATGAAATCTTGTTGATATGCCTTATGTGGATGCTTTACACCCTTTGTTCGTGAGTTTGATAATCTAAGTAAAAACCTTTACTGCAAAGAAAACAAAAATTTATCAAAGCGAGAGATAAAGTATAGAGATATAAAGTACAAACCTATCAGCTCCTAACTGTCAGTTTACAGGCTGTGTTTACACTTTATTAGTATCATGGTCTTTCATTTTGTTTTGTTACTCTGATTGTGATTGCATATTTAAAATAAAAATAAATGGATGTTTTTGGAGTCTGAAGGGGCACTACTACTGTGGGCAATGTATAAGGTCAATACTACTGTGGGCATTGTATAAGGGACACTACTACTGTGTGGCATAATGTGTATAAGGGTACTATGATGTGGTACACTACACTGAAGAAAAAGGGGCATGTCTTAAGGGCATACCTCCTTTGAGTGGCTACGCCACCTTTTCTGGCATGTGCATAGGTAAAACCTTGGAATTTTTATACCCCCCACTTCAAAATTCCCACTTTGACTACTGATCTTATATATAATACGTATAAATGTATGTATAAAATGAGGCCATACAGGGAACACAAGGACAATGGAAACAGTACAAATGGTAAGGAGTGGGAAGATGAGGTTTAGGATGTTTAAGATCAAATAAGTCCTGGCAAAGTTTGTGAGTCTAGAATAAAGTCTATGATGATATCATCCACAGTGCAAATTGGGGTTTCCCTCCTCAAGGCAGTACGAATACATGATGGTTACACTTTAAAGATATACATTTTTGTTGTGTTTATTTTCTCTCCAATACCAACAATGTATTAGCATTTTTCCAATCAACCACAAGGTGGCAATGTCTATCTTTAAAGTATGTAAAAGTATGTATATTTGTTTATTGGAAGCAGACTTAATGTAAGGTATTTAAGTTTAAACATTCAAACCCACTCAGATGTTTTTCTTACAAATATTATGTAAATTAACATGAATTTGAATTTACTAATTAGTTTCACTAGATTCATACTGTGAGGCTGATGCAGAATGAGTACTACATATGTGTCCTCATCATTTCTGTAGTTGTCTAAAACAGCCCCTCTCAGCGTGCCAGGTCCTGTGCTACTCTGCTGGCACTGGGCATCTCTTTTGCATCTTAATCACAAGGAGATGTGGCTAGGACGCATATTTACTATGGTTCGATTTGAGATTCATTTTATGAATCTCTGAAATCTCCTGAGATCGAATTGAACTGGAAACAGCAAAATCCATTAGCAAATCTCAAATTTCCTAAGAATGGATTTTGCTTTAGATTTTTAATTCAAATTCGATCGTGTTTCAGTTTAAGAAGGGATTTGCTGTTCGATTTTGCATGTTCATGTCCAAATCGAACAGCAAATCCCACTCCAAAGCGAACTGCAAATCCCCAAATGAATAGAACTGCTTCATGCTCTCATTTTCAGCATGAGCAGTTCACTTTCACACAGATACATGCATACATCAGTGAGATGCATGCATGTATCTTACTGTAAAAAGCTTGGAAAGAGTTTCTGTTAAAAAAAAAAAAATGATGTGGGGTCCCCCCCTAAATACACAACCAGCCCCGGACTTGTTATAGCCAGTACTGGTTGTGTAAGTACAGGGAAAAAATTGCGTAGGGTTCCCCCTGTACTTAGCACAACCAGCACCGTACCCTTTCTAGTGGGTGGTAATGTCATAGTCAGGGAAACCCTATCATCGGGTTTCATAGACAAAACATTACTCCTGACTGCTAGTCAGCCCAGGCCGGGCAACTCTGCAGAGTTCCCCCTAGCCAGGGCTCCCCAGGCCTAGGCTGATAGCCCGGGGCTATCACAACCACCCAAGGGCAGTGGGTGGGCGGTTGATAGTGTAAGTGTAGTGTAAAAAAAGATGAGTTTAAAAATTGTCTTTACGAGTAGAGCTGCGGGTCCAGCAAGCCTCCTCCGCAGCTGGTACTTGGAGAACCACAAGTACTAGCATGTGGGGCATTAAGGGCCCGCTGGTACCTGTAGTTCACCTGTAAAGAAATGTTTAAAAAAACACAATACACACACACCATGACAGTTTTAATACATCCATACATACACACTCACTCACACATACTCACCTACATTACCTGGACTGGTCCCCTTCTTCCCGTAAGCGTCCATGGTCTTGGTAAAATAAAAAAATTTAAAACGTGACCACGCAACAGGTAACAACCACCCAAATGAAGCGCTAAGAAGCGCGTTTTGCCTTTGTAGGGCCGTATCTGAGCGTTCATTGGCTGAGGGAGGTCAGCCCCCGCCTCTCTCAGCCAATGAATGGCTCCCTCCATTGAAGTCAGTGAAGAACTACAGGGTTACTAAAGTTGATTCTGCAGTTCCCACCATTGACTTCAAACAACCTGTCATAATCTAGGTGTATATACTGCTGATTCGGAGCAGTGTCGGCACTGGGGTCGTTGACAGCCAGTGCTGCAAGTAAACTCCCTGCGTGTGGGCATGGCATTGCTGTGAGCGGTGTGACCCTGTGGCCCACCCCTAGTGTCATCACTCTGAGGGAGATGCCAGGCTGCCCCTAGAGACTCTCCCTGCACTGCTGGCTCCTTCTAAGTGACTGGAGCCAGGTGCTGCACTGTGAAATTTGTGTGCAGCGCCCGGCTCTCTGTCACTGAGGATGAGCTGGCATTTTGGTGTCATCCCCCACGAGAGTGACACCCGATGTGCTGCACAACCCCCTAGTGACATCACTGATTCAGAGGTTTATGCATCACGAGATGTGTGCAGCTCTGCATGTGTGTAATTATGTTAAATTGCACCATATCAGGATCCATCCTTACCTGCTCTGTCATAGTGGGGGTCCCAGCCTGGGGATCACAGAGTGTGCTGTTGATGGGTCCTCAGCTTGGTAGTGGTCTCAGGGGCCCGGACACTGGGTGCTGCCATAGCGGGCCCACCCAGCTGACTATGTTGCTGATAAGATGTCAGCGTGGTGGTGGTCTCAGGGAGCTCGGATCTCTGGTGGCGCTTCCGTCAGCTCTGGACACTGGGCGCTGCCATATTGGTCCTAGTCAGCTAATCGATAGACTCCAGTGACAGCCAGGGTGGTGTGCATCTGACCGTATAAGCCAATCCCCAATAGACACATGGTATAAGTTTCCTGCTCTTACAGCACTCAGTGTCTGAGATTTGTCGCTGATAAATGTCCTAGGCTCTACTCCCAGCTAGTGTTCTTAGGCTCCTTGATGATCCCACTCAGGCTCCAGTGTATTCTGCAAGTCTGGTCCCATTCCAGCTCCAGTGTATTCTCCAAGTCCAGCTCCACTCTGGTCCAGTGTATACTCCAAGTCCAGTCTCACTCCAGCTCCAGTGTATACTCCAAGTCCAGTCACACTCTGGCTCCAGTATATACTCCAAGACAAGTCACAGTCCGGCTCCAGTGTATACTCCTAGTCTGGTCCCACTCTGGTTCCAATTTGTGTTTATATTCCAGTTCTACTCAGGATCCAGTTTATGCTTCAAGTTCGGTAATCCAGAGTCCCTAGCCCTGACAGTAACCTCAAACCTGATGAACTCGAAAGAGAATCCAGGTACCAATGCCCTGCAGACTTTGGCCTCATGGCTGGAAAATCAAGAGTCAGCTCAGCACCAAGTTATGAAGTATCTATAAGAACTATCTTATTGTTTGGATACCATTCAGATCACCCTGGGAATGACAGTACCCACATCCAATGTTCCATCATTGGTACCTACACCCTCTCCTCCGATTACTACTGCTCCCAAGTCTCGTCTGCAGCTTCCCACTCCCAGTAGATTTGATGGAACCCCAATACTTTGTCGTGGCTTTATTAATCAGTGTGAAATTCAGTTTGAGCTTCTACCACAGAATTTTTCAACACAAAGATTTTGGATAGCCTATATAATTTCACTCCTCTCTGGTTCAGCCTTGAAATGGAAGTCCCTGCTGTGGGAGCATGCAGATCCTATAGTGTCAAATTATGTGGAGTTCATTGCAAATGTTAAGAGGATATTCTATGAACCAGGTCATTCTTCTGCTGCCTCCATGGATATATTGCAAATCCGTCACGGTTCTCAATCAGTAGGTCAATATGTGATCCAGTTCCAAACTATCGCTGCAGAACTTGAGTGGAAGGATGGGGTCTTATAGCAGCCTTCTGGAATGGCTTCTCAGAAAGACTTAAGTATGAACTGGCTGCCCATGATTCTCCTGAGTCCTTTCAGGAGCTCATATCTCTATATATCAAAATGTATCTATGCCTCCAAGATAGAGCTACCTCTACGTTGTTCAAAATTGAACATTTAAAGTCTCATATCTCTAGTAATTCTCAGTCTCCTTCTCCCTTTGCGGATGGGCCTATGCAAATTAACTGCTTGCTTCTCTCACCAAAGGAGAGTTTGAGACATCAGCAGGAAAATTATGTCTATATTGTGCCGGTCCAAATCATTTTATTGGATCATGTCTTGTACATCTGGACTACAGACCCTGACCTGTTCTGGTGAAATCAGGTTGGGGGTTTCAGCAAAATTCTTCCTGAAGTCTGACTGCCTATTGTCACAATCCTGGCTAGTTTTTACCTTTTGAGACTTACCTCTGCCAGCTGCTCCATGGATCTGTGGTTGTAATTCCCCTGGGAGATCTGCTCTGGCTGAATCATGCTGGCTGTGACAACCCTGTGTGTGCAAACTGCTCTCCTCCTCACACTGATTAATGTGTGAGCATTGCTAGTCTTAATTGGAATCACAGGTGTGGTCCTGATTCTCAAGGGCTGCAGAGATGATTACTCCCTCTGCATGTTGTGCCTTGCTCTACTCTGAATGCCACTGCCAGACCACCTGTCTGTATCCACCAATCGCTGCCAGACTCTAGGTATATAGATCCTCCTCTAATAGCACTCAGTGCTTGAACATCTTGTTACGTTCTGTGGTGTACTACTTGTGATATAGCTGTACCTATGTGTACCAGTATGTCCCAGACTCCTGCTGGTTCCTAGACCAGTGTTATTCGTAAGCCTGCTGCATTCAACTATCCACGCTACCATCTTTCACCTACGGCTCCCAGGCTGCTCCAAGTAGCTTCCACGCTGCCAGCTTCTCCACACGGCTCCCAGGCCTCACCAAGTAGCTTCCACGCTACCATCTCTCACGCTACCATCTCTCACTTTACTTGGCATGGAAGAATCTTTGGTTCTTAGAGATTCCAAGACAGAGTTTTTAGTTGAGACAGAGGTAGCTCTAAGAAATTCAGGAATGATGTGAAAAATTTTGCTGAGTAGAGCCTGTAGCTGTTCCAGCAGTTGATGGAAAGTAGTTAGGGGTTCGGGTAAGATTTGGGAATCATCTAGCCGGTTAGTCAGAATTTGCAGAAGCTGTAGTACTTGATGCTGTACCGCCTCCTGTGAATCCAAACAAGTGATTAGGTTATGGAAAGCACCTGATCCAGGATTAGGTGCTTGATCCGCCACCATCGTTAGGCTTGAACATACTGTCACAGTTGGTGCTAGTGAATTACCTGTATCAGGTGATGAACTGGAATCACTGGAGGCCGGCTGGACTGGAACCATGGGTAACATGAATAGCTCTTTTAATGTAAGAAGTGGGTAGCAGTGAGAACTGCCCTTGGTGATGAGTGACTGGAACTGGAAACTTGAGACGTTGGAATGAGACCAGAAGGAACTTGGAGGGACCGGACTGGGTCCGGCAGGTAGGATGACTGAGCTGGTCTGGGTACCAGCAGATGAGCTTGCAGACGGATGGTAGCGTGGAAGCTACTTGGGAAGCTGTGGGTAGATGCTGGTAGCTGGGTAGCTACACGGAGCGGCTGGATAGCCGTGGGTAGACGCTGGTAGCTGGGTGGCTACATGGAGCGGCTGGATAGCCATGGGTAGACGCTGGTATCTGGGTGGCTACCTGGAGTGGCTGGATAGCCGTGGGTAGACGCTGGTAGCTGGGTGGCTACGTGGAGCGGCTGGATAGCCGTGGGTAGATGCTGGTAGCTGGGTGGCTACGTGGAGTGGCTGGATAGCCGTGGGTAGATGCTGGTAGCTGGGTGGCTACGTGGAGAGGCAGGATAGCCGTGTGGAGAAGCTGGCAGCGTGGAAGCTACTTGGAGCGGCCTGGGGGCCGTAGTTGAGAGATGGTAGCGTGGAAGCTACTTGGTGCGGCCTGGGAGCCGTGTGCAGAAGCTGGCAGCGTGGAAGCTACTTGGAGCGGCCTGGGAGCCGTAGGTGAGAGATGGTAGCGTGGAAGCTACTTGGTGAGGCCTGGGAGCCGTGTGGAGAAGCTGGCAGCATGGAAGCTACTTGTAAAGTGAGCAAGCTCTCTGTGGATGAACGCCAGCGGCGTAAAGATTTACATCTCTGTCGCTATTGTGGAGCTTCTGACCACTTTATCAAAGGCTATCCCCTTTGCAATTCCAGCAGTATAACAATGTGTCAACGTCTCAATGCCTGTTCCGGTCCCATCCCGGATTCTGCCTGTTCCGGTCCCATCCTGGATTCTGCCTGTTCCGGTCCTGTCACGGATTCTGCCTGTTCCGGTCCCGTCCCGGATTCTGCCTGTTCCGGTCCCAGCCCGGATTCTGCCTGTTCCAGTCCCAGCCCGGATTCTGCCTGTTCCGGTCCCAGCCCGGATTCTGCCTGCTCTGGTAGGGGACTCCAGTTGGCAACCCCAAGAGGGGTCTCCAGAGTCTCAACCCCAGGAGGGTCCTCAAGTCTCGTAACCCAAGAAGGGATTTTGAGTCACTCACCCCAGGAGGAAGTCTCCGTCCTCGCATCCCAAAAGGGGGGTTCATGTTCCATACCCCAAAAGGAAAAGTTGAGTCAGCTTCCCCAGAAGGGGATTTTGGGTCCCATACTCCAACAGGGAGTGTCAAGTTCTGTACTCCAGGAGGGGACCTTAAGTCTCTCACCCCAGGAGAGGGTTACAAGAATTATGCCCCAGGAGGGGGTTTCAAGTCTCGCACGCCAGGAGGGGGTTTCAAGTCTTGCACCCCAGGAGGGGGTCTCAAGTCTCGTACCCCAGGAGGGGGTCTCAAGTCTCGCACCCCAGGAGGGGGTCTCAAGTCTCGCACCCCTGGAGGGGGTCTCAAGTCTCACATCCCAGGAGGGGGTCTCAAGTCTCGCACCCCAGGATGGGGTTTCTAGTGCTTTTCCCCAGGAGGAGAATTCAAGTGCCTCATTCCAGAAGGGGATCTCAAGTCTCGCACCCCAGGAGGGGGTCTCAAGTCTCACACCCCAGGATGGGGTTTCTAGTGCTATTCCCCTGGAGGAGAATTCAAGTGCCTCATTCCAGAAGGGGATCTCAAGTCTCGCACCCCAGGAGGAGGTCTCAAGTCTTGCACCCCAGGAGGGGGTCTCAAGTCTCGCACCCCAGGAGGGGGTCTCAAGTATCGCACCCCAGGAGGTGGTCTCAAGTCTCATGCCCCAGGAGTGGGTTCCAGGTTCCAGTTCCCAGGGAAAAGTGTCATGTACTACTAATCCTGATCATGGCTCCTGTTCAGCATCTCCTGAAAATATCGTTCCAGAGGATGACAGTTCCTGTAGTCTGTTCTCAGCCTCGATTGTTGAAGCTGCTGTCTCTGGCTCCTCAGGACTCCTTCCAGTTCCTTTAGTTAGTCCAAGTACCGAACAGCTATCAACTTCACAATCCTCGAACACACAAACTTCATCGGATACTCCAGAATGCATATACTTCGATGGGGACTTATCACAATACTTTGCATTACTGAAGTATTATGCTGCAATCATGGAAGCAGATCCAGCTTGTAGTATCACTCCTACCAACTTTACTAAATACCTTTTCACTTCCTTTAGAGGTAAGGTGTTGGACAGGGCCAACCCTTTCATCGAGTCAAAAGATCCTGAGCTTCTAAGTATAAAAACTTTCAGTGAAGCTATTATTAAAGAGTTTGCTCCTAAACCAGTCAAACGAAATTCTAGTGAAATTCTCAGTTCTGAAAATCAGTCCAAGCAGTCTGTTGGTTCTACTAAGGAATCATCCCCTGCTGAGTCCTCCACTTCCCTGACATTCGAACAAGGTCAAGTTTTCAAGGGCCAACGTGCTGAATTCGAAGCATCCAAGGAGAGTGGTGCTATAGAATCGGCATCCCTGAACATGAGATGTGCGTCCACCTCCTTGTCCTCTTCATACTGTGGTACCTCCCAGGAAACCATCAAAAATGGTTATATTTCGCTTAGTTCCTCCCAGGAGTCCTATCATTGGTCAAGTCCTACTAAACCTTCCATTTTACCTTTAGATACTGACTCAGAGTCTGAACTCGATCCTGCATATGATAATTCTTCATTCCCTGAAATCCATCTGTCATTTGACCCTGTCCTTTCCAGTCATATATTTCCACGGGAGTTACCAGAGGTCCCATGTCCATTGGCTGACACAAAACGTTCTCGCAGCAGAAAGAAGAATCAACAAAAATCTTGAATCATCCCCTTGAAGAATTTCCACTCCTGGTATCCCAATAAATGTAAGAATTTAGAAGACATCTAAAGAGATGTTTCAAGAGAGATGGTGTCCCTATGTTTGAAGCTCCTGTAATGTCATGTTTGGAAGAAAGTTCTTCAGTTTCCAGGGTGTCTAATTTTTTCGTGTTCTCCTATGTATTTGTTTGGGTGTTCAGAATCCACCCATGAAGATGGGGGTACTGTCACAATCCTGGCTAGTTTTTACCTTTTGAGACTTACCTCTGCCAGCTGCTCCATGGATCTGTGGTTGTAATTCCCCTGGGAGATCTGCTCTGGCTGAATCATGCTGGCTGTGACAACCCTGTGTGTGCAGACTGCTCTTCTCCTCACACTGATTAATCTGTGAGCATTGCTAGTCTTAATTGGAATCACAGGTGTGGTCCTGATTCTCAACTGCTGCAGAGATGATTACTCCCTCTGCATGTTGTGCCTTGCTCCACTCTGAATGCCACTGCCAGACCACCTGTCTGTATCCACCAATCGCTGCCAGACTCTAGGTATATAGATCCTCCTCTAATAGCACTCAGTGCTTGAACATCTTGTTACGTCCTGTGGTGTACTACTTGTGATATAGCTGTACCTCTGTGTACCAGTATGTCTCAGACTCCTGCTGGTTCCTAGACCAGTGTTATTTGTAAGCCTGCTGCATTCAGCTATCCACGCTACCATCTCTCACCTACGGCTCCCAGGCCGCTCCAAGTAGCTTCCACGCTGCCAGCTTCTCCACATGGCTTCCAGGCCGCACCAAGTAGCTTTCACACTACCATCTCTCACCTACGGCTCCCAGGCCGCTCCAAGTAGCTTCCACGCTGCCAGCTTCTCCACACGGCTCCCAGGCCTCACCAAGTGGCTTCCACGCTACCATCTCTCACCTACGACTCCCAGGCCGCTCCAAGTAGCTTCCATGCTGCCAGCTTCTCCACACAGCTCCCAGGCTGCACCAAGTAGCTTTCACGCTACCATCTCTCACCTACGGCCCCCAGGCCACTCCAAGTAGCTTCCACACTGCCAGCTTCTCCACATGGCTATCCTGCCTCTCCACGTAGCCACCCAGCTACCAGCGTCTACCCACGGCTATCCAGTCGCTCCACCTAGCCACCCAGCTACCAGCATCTACCCATGGCTATCCAGCCGCTCCACCTAGCCACCCAGCTACCAGCATCTACCCACTGCTATCCAGCCACTCCACGTAGCCACCCAGCTACCAGCATCTACCCACGGCTATCCAGCCACTCTGCGTAGCTACCCAGCTACCAGCATCTACCCACAGCTTCCCAAGCCATAACAAGTAGCTTCCACGCTACCATCCGTCTGCAAGCTCATCTGCTGGTACCCCGACCAGCTCAGTCAGCCTACCTGCCGGTCCCAGTCCGGTCCCTCCAAGTTCCTTCTGGTCTCATTCCAACTAGAGATGAGCGGTTCGGATTCACCGTCTGACTCGGATCCCCGTTCGGGGCCGAACAGCGGCCGCCTGATGTCGGATTCTCACTAAAGAATCTGACATCAGGGCTCCTATTGTGTAGGGCAGAGCGCTGTGATAGCACTCTGCCCTACACAGATACAAACACACAGCCGCCAGCGGCAGCTGTGTGTTTGTTACGGCAGCCAATGAGAGTCACACAGACTCTCATTGGCTGCTGTATGGAGGGAGCCGGCTGGAGCTCACACATGAGCTCCGTCTTCCGGCTTCCTCCTCAGCATGTGACAGCAGAGCGGACGGCGCGGGAGCGGGGATACAGGTAAGTTTTTTTTTTTTTAAACTAGTGCAAGGGCCGGGAGCGCTACTGGGGGGGGTCTGCTACTTTGGGGGGGTCTGCTACTGGGGGTGCGGGGGGCCATACTACTGGGGGGGCCTGCTACTGGGGGGGCTATACTACTGGGGGGGCCTGCTACTGGGGGTCCATACTACTGAGGGGCCTGCTACTGGGGGGGCTATACTAATGGGGGGGTCTGCTACTGGGGGGGTCTGCTACTGGGGGGACCATACTACTGAGGGGCCTGCTACTGGGGGGCCATACTACTGGGGGGGCATACTACTGGGGGGGCTTACTACTACTGGGGGGGCATACTGCTGGGGGGGCTTACTACTACTGGGGGGGCCATACTACAGGGGGGCCATACTACAGGGGGGCTACTACTGGGGCAGCCTACTACTGGGAGGGCATTCTACTGGGGGGGCCATACTACTGGGGGGGCCATACTACTGGGGGGGCTGCTAATGGGGGGCATACTGCTGGGGGGGCCTGCTAATGGGGGGCATACTACTGGGTGGCATGCTAATGGGGGGCATACTACTGGGGGGGCCTGCTAATGGGGGGCATACTACTGGGGGGCATTCTACTGGGGGCACTGCATAGGGGACCCTACTACTAAGGGGACTGCATAGGGGGCACCACTGCTGGGGGCATTGTGTAAGGGACACCGCTACTGTGGGCATTGTGTAAAAGGGGCACTACTGTGGGCATTGTGTAAAAGGGTCACTACTGTGTGTCGTAACATAAATAAGAGACACTACTTAATGGTGTAATGTGAATCAGGCCCTATGTGCGGTGTAATGTGAATAAGATTGTGCACTGTGACTCCTTGGGCCATAGCCCACTATGTAAACAAGTACTGTGATTCTGCTGGCCGTACCCCACTGGGTGTGTGCACTACTTTTCATTTCTGCCACTGCTGTGTGGCAATGTGTCATAGATGTGCTTTATACTGTGGTGTCTGTGTTGTTGTGCCGCTGCTTTGTCGCTTAGTAACCAGTCAGCTCACTGCAACCTTTGGCCAATAATGTTGAAAACAATATTATAAGCTGTGATATGGTCTAAATTGACTGGAAATTAATGTTATTGAGGTTAATAATACTCTAGGAAGAAAAAAAAGACCAATTTATGTGATTTTAGCTTTTTTTGTCAATTTTTGTAAAAAAATCCAAATCCAAATCCAAATCCAAAGCCAGTCACCGCAGTTTGGCAAATCCAAATCCAAATCCAAAACCGGACGACAAATTAGAACCAAATCCGGCAAAAATGGTCTGGCGCACATCCCTAATTCCAACGTCTCAAGTTTCCAGTTCCAGTCACTCATCACCAAGGGCAGTTCTCACTGCTACCCACTTCTTACATTAAAAGAGCTATTCATGTTACCCATGGTTCCAGTCCAGCCAGCCCCCGGTGATTCCAGTTCATCACCTGATACAGGTAATTCACTAGCACCAACTGTGACACCTATTGAATGTGACTTTGACCACTCCTCAATCCTTGGATGCCTTGGTAGATTCTGGAGCTGCCGGGAGCTTCATTACATTATTATTTGTTTAAGAAACTTCCATCACTATCAAAACTTTGCCTAAACACTTTTCTGTACAGTGGTGGATGGAAGTTGCATTCAAGGAGGTCTCATTACTCATTTTACTTCCCTTGCCAGGCAAGTCAGAGCACTACATCATGAACAAATAGAGCTTCTAGTGATTCCTAAAGCCACTCATCGACTAGTCCTTGGCCTTTCATAGCTACAACTCCATAACCCTTAGTTTGATTTCTCCAACATCACAGCTCAAGTCTTGGGGTGCCTCTTGTTTTCAGTCTTGCCTGTCTCACGTGATTCCTTTACTTCTAGCCCAGTATAGTGGGTCTATAGTACTTCCAGAAGCCTATAAAGAATTCCTTGATGTGTTCAGTGTGCTGCTGATACCTTACAGTCTCATAGAGAATGGAACTGCACCATTGAACTGATCCCAGGGAAGTCTCTACCTAGAGGTCAGACATATCCGTTATCTGTGCCAGAGACTTCAGCCATGTATGAATATATACAGGAGAATTTACAAAAAGGATTTATCAGACCTTCCTCATCAGCTGCCAGGGCCGAATTTTACTTTGTAAACAAAAAGGATGGTAGTCTTCACCCCTGCATAGACTACTGGGGCCTCAATGACATAAATATCAAATATCAATATTATTTGCCTCTTACTATAGAGTTTTTTGACAGAGTGAAAGGAGCTATTGTTTTCACCAAACTCGATTTAAGAGAGGCTTATAATGTGATCAGAATAAAGGAAGGCGATAAGCGGAAGATGGCCTTTAATACCCCGGATGGGCATTACGAATATTTAGTAATACGGTCATAATCCCAACCACAGGGATTCCAGCATTCAGAATGCTGATGCCGAAATACTGACACTTGTCAGAACGCCGGTGCCGGCATCCCGACTGCCGGGATCCCAAAGGTAAGTATTGGGGTTAGGGGGAGGGATAGGGGTTAGGATTAGGCACTAGGGGAAGGATTAGGCACTAAGGGAGGAGGGTTAGGTTTAAGAGATGGGGAGAGGAAGGTTAGTTTTAGGCACTGGGGGGAGATTAGGTTTAGGCACTAGGCATGAAGGGTTTGGGGTAGGGAGTTTGGGAGGGTTAGGATACCAACCGACAGGTGTCAGTATCCTAAGCCTGTCTGGATGCCGGTGTTGGGATTCTGATTGCTGGGATCCCAAGGGCCAGAATCCTGTACCCAACCAACTGCTGTATTCCATAATTTTGTAAATTAAAACTTTCAAGACATTTTATACCTCTATGTGGTTGACAGTGTCTTCACACCAATCATCTCTACATTAAACTGTCCAAGTGTATATTCGAAGTATCTAAAGTTCCATTCTTCGTCTACATTATCTCCAGAAATAATCTGCAGATGAATCCTGAAAAATTAAGTGCCATTCGAGACTGGCCACAACCATTCACCTTGAAGGTGGTCCAGTGATTTTTTATGATTTTAAAAAACAAGGGAAAGAGTGGGGGTGGGGGGCTGGGGAACAATAGAGAAAGAAACCTGGGCATTGGTAGGACAAATAACAAGGTGGTAATTCTGTTTAAATCATATGGTTATTGGTGGCCCACTGATCGGTATGAATCAAATGGTGAGTATCATTCACCCATGTCACATGTGTGGTGGTGCAAGCCTGAGAGTAAAACTGGAACAGGAAAGAATATGAGAAAAAGGGCACTCGTTGATAAATAGTGTATTTGTATAAAACTTAACTTTTAATATTAATTCTTCATAATATGTATATCAAAAAACGAACATGTAAGAGTAAAAACAAGAAAATTGCTCAGTATGAAAAAGAGCAATGAGATTATATAGCAATATAACTAAATTAAGGAGCACAAATGCTTTTTATATAGCAGTGTGATTCAAACAAGGAACACAAATGCCCCTGTAAGAAAAAGCAATGAGAATATTTGAAATATCAATATATATCAATCCAGAAGCATTAATGTTTCATTCTTAGCGCAGCAGACAGTCATCAAATGTATTATGTAGCGGTTTCTTAAATATCTAAACATTAATATGTAGTACAGTTCTACTGAAGAATACGTTGCCCAGCAATTGTATTATATAGATACTGTAGACATATCAAGTCTTTTCAGATTCAAAAATAAACAGTTATAATGTGAAAGCATATACCTGTGCACGAGCAGGCACCACATACAGCGGCAGCACAGCACAGCACCGCCGGGCAACACATATATACTGGAGTCACATTAAGGCACCTGCGGGCCCAGCATTAGCCAATATAAGAGAGGTACCATTTCCTTCTTTTCAGTGGACTGTGTGTTACTCTGAAAGTTGAGGTGGAGGTGGACCCTGCTATGTCCATTGATATCAGAATCCCTCCACCACCTTAGGATACACATACTCCACGTTATTTAAACTTTTTTCCTATGTCACCACCAATGCTGCACTGCTCCCATTAAGGCTTATTAGCATATGAGGTAGCAGCAGCTTGTAACACTGTGACAAGGTGTACATAATTCTTATCTTAACCTACACTCATTATTTTATACCCCCCCTCCCCCAATTTTTCATCTTCGTGATACTTCTTATTTCACCAGTAAGAGTTCTCTCATTGGACCACTAGTACTGGAGGTCCTTGCACTATACTAACAAGGTCCACCTTACAGTGAGTCCAACAGCAGATACCCATATACTTATTCACATCTCTAATGCCTGGCACACAAGGAGCAGCAGCTGCACCTTAGCATGTCACAGAGGGATCTGTTATTTATTATTTTCTACAATTACTTCAAAGTAATACTTAATTGCCATATACCAAAAGTTACGACAATTAAGACATTTAAGCTTATATCCCTCAGGTAGATACTCTGGCATTGGTATATAACTGTGTTGATTTTTATGATTTGCCAAATATTACCAGAAGTTTATAAAAAAAATGTCTACCGTGGTAGCCCCGATGATAGGTCTAACTAAGAAGGGAGCCAGTCCCTCACACTGGTCCCCTGAACTGACCTCTGCCTATCAAGCTTTAAAACAAGCTTTCACTTCGGCACCATTTCTCCATCAGCCTGATCTTGAGAAACCGTTCTTTCTTTAAGTTGATGCCTCATCAGTAGGTTTAGGTGCTGTCTTATCACAGAACATGGAAGATGGCAAGCTTCATCCTTGTTGTTATTTCTCTCGAATATTATCCCCGCAGAGAAAAATTATGCAATTGGTAAGAACTTTTAGCTATCAAATTAGCATTAGAGGACTGGCAATACCTTTTAGAGGTGGCTAAACATCCTGTGACTATTTTTTCTGATCATAAAAATTTGTTGTATCCTAAGCCTGCCCAATGCCTTAACCCTCAGCAGTCTCATTGGGCTCTATTCTTCTCAAGGTTTAATTACAAAATAACCTTCCGCCCTGGTGCTCAAAATCGGAAGGCAGACACCCTATCTTGTGTCAGGTTTACTAAAGAAGATGCTACTCTTCAAGAATCACATCCTATCCTTAATCCACTTTCATTTGTCAATACCCAGCTAGCTCCTGTACCACCACCTGGTAAGATGTTCATGCATCCAGAACTTTGCTAAAAATTGTTAACCTAGGCTCATGGATTTCATCACTTCTTGTATTAAATGCGCCCAACATAAAAATCAAAAGCCATTCGGTTCTACAACCTTTGACCAATTTGTCAATTAACTTTATTACAGATTCACCTGTCTCCAAAGGATGTAATACGGTTTGGGTGGTGGTGGATAATTTTTTTTAAATTGCTAATTGTACACCCCTGGCTGGTCTTCTATCTGCACCACAACTGGCACACATCTTCATTCGTGAGATCTTTTGACTCCATGGTCTTCCAAAGGAAATAATTTCTGAAAGAGGTGTACAGCTCAGTCAAATTAAAATTCTCTTCTTCATATCATCACCAAACCAATGGGCAAATGGAGAGGATAAAACAAGACCTAGAGACATTTATCCATCTGTATTTGATTTCCTCCCAGGACAATTGTGTGGATCTAGTGCCTTGGGCAGAGTTTGCCCACGATTCCAGCTACCATACCGCTACCAATACCACTCTTTTCTTCCTGATCTTTGTCTTCCATCTTTGTGTTCCTAAATTCCAATCACTACCCTCTGTGGACATTCCAGCAGCTGCCAATACTCTTTTACTAAAACTTGGAATAATGTCCATTCTTCTCTTAAGAAAGTTTCCTCCAACCACAAGAAGTTTGCAGATCGGAAATGTCAAGCCATTCCTTCTTTGAAACCTGGAGACTGTGTTTGGCTCACAAACCGGAATATTCAACTCAAAGTTCCCCAGTATGAAGTTTGCTCCTCATTACATTGGACCATTTCTGATTTCTCATGTATTAAATCCCGTGGCCTGCAAGCTGGAGCTTCCTCCACATCTGCATTTACCCAATTCATTCCATATATCTCTTCTTCAACCACTGGTTCTGAATCACTTCCAGTCTTCAGCACCTAAAACCCCTAAGATCCAGACTCGCTGAGGAGTAGAGTTTATAATTGATCAAATCTTGGATTCCCTTCATCGTTTCGGTCACCTGCAATATCTCATAGACTGGAAGGGCTATGGCCCAGAAGAAAGATCTTGGATTAATTCTATAGATGTTCATGCTCCTCAGCTTGGAAAAATGTTCCACAAGAAGAATCCTTTGAAGCTCAAAGGCTGTCTGGAGGCCATCCTCAGAAGAGGGGGTATTGTCAGGAACTCTCCTTACTTTTTGGGACATGCTGCTCTGTTCTAGTGGGGGTCCCAGCTTCGGGGCTCACAGAGTGTGCTATTGATGGGTCAACAGCATAGCAGTGGTCTCAGGGGCCCGGAGCTCTGGTGGTGTTCCCGTCGGCTTTGGTCACTGGGCACTGTCATAGTGGGCCCACCCTGCTGACTGGGTTGCTGTTGGGCTCCCATCATGGCGGTGGTCTCAGGGGGCTCGAAGCCCCAGCGGCATTTCCGCCGGCTCCGGATACTGGATGCCACCATATTGATCCTGGTCAGCTAATCAATAGTCTACAGTGACAAGCTTCTGATTTTAACAGGATCGATTTGATTGATGGTGTATTTGTTTGATCCTGTCCGTTGTCAAGTCCCGATTTCACCGCCCGAATTTCTCTCCCGAACAAGCAGGCTGCACATATCAGTGAAATACGTGCAGACTGCTTGTTTATTTTTTTATATTTTAAGGGTTAATTTTAAGGAAAAAATTTACGTGGGGTCCCCCACCCAAAAGGCTAACCAGCCCCGGACTGTTACGGGGAACAAAACGAGTAGGGTTCCACTGTAATTTAAGAACCAGCACCTGGCTGCAGGGCCAGTGCTAGGTTTAAATATAGGGGGGGAAATTGCATAGGGGTCCCCCTGTGTTTAATTCAGCACCAGACCCAAACCGACCGGGGTGTAGTGCCACAGCCCGGAGACCCTATTACCGGGTCTCCAGGGCCAAAGCATTCTCACCCCAAGCCAGTCAGGCCAAGCCGGGCATATCAGAGGAGGTGGGGAATTTTAAATATAGGAGAACCCTACGCATTTTTTTTACCCCTATATTTAAAACTAGGACTGGCCCTGCAGCCTGGTGCTGGTTCTTAAATTATGGTGGAACCCTACTCATTTTGTTCCCCATAATTTTAGGAACCAGGACTGTCTGACAAGTCCAGGGCTGGTTATGCTTTTTTTGGGGGGGGGGGCCTACATAATTTTTTTTTTAAATTAACCCTTACAACTAGTGATGAGCAGGTTCGGATTAGTTCGGATTTCCACGCCAAATTCCGATTTTTCCCAGCAAAAAACGGGACTCAGAAAGAGGCAAAACGTCATTTTTCATGGACAAACATCATCATTCCTGGACTTTTGTCACTACTTACAACACAATTTCCATTCATAAATATACACAAATCACAGTGATTTGTGTATGTTGGATTGCAACTCACAGCTCTAGAGGTGGTGCATTTAAAACTTTTATTGAGTCCCCGATTTGAGTGTAAAACGGCCGAATTTAGCAAAAAGAATAATGGTAAATTCCCGATTTAGGCAGAAATGAATGAAAAGTACTTCCGATTTGAGCCAATGGTGAATTCATTTCTAATGGTAAAAATGACAAATTTGCGGCATTAAATCACCCGATTTTAACCCCAAAAGATGAACAAATCACCTGACTTTAATGATGGTACATTCACGATTTGCAAAAAAGTTATATTTTCACCCGAGAATACAAATCGGGACCAACATGAATCTTAGTAAATTAGACTCCTTGAGATCCCACTCTGGCTCCAGTGTATTCTCCAAGTCTGGTCCCAATCCAGCTCCAGTGTATTCTCTAAATCCGGTCCAAATCTGGCTCTGGTATATTCTCCAAGTCTGGTCCCACTCTGGCTCCTGTGTATACTTCAAGTCCAGTCACACTCCAGCTCCAGTGTATACTCCAAATCCAGTCACACTCATACTCCAGTTCTACTCCGGATCCAGTTTGGTCCCAGTCCGGCTCAGTCAGTGCTCCTAGTCTGGTTCCACTCCAGCCCCAGCATATACTCCAAATACGATTCTAATCCGGTCCCAGTGCCTGTTCTGTCAAATCCCAGTCTGTCTCCAGTGTCTAAAAAGTATTAGTCCTAGTGCTTGCTTATGCACTTTTCTTCCTTTACTGTCCTGCTGCATATGTTTTGTTACTTATACATCTATTAGGAGTTAGTTATAAAGACCAGGAGGAGGAGTTATATAAAACCATCTCTACTCCAAACCTCCAATACAAACAGTGAACAGGTACCTGGTTCTCTCCCAGGCAATCCAGGATCCCCGGCCCTGACACACACAACTTCAATTTGGTGATCTACTGCCACCTTCTGATGATCCCCCAAACTGCAGCCTTGACTATCCTTCTTGGTAACAGGACCAATGGCTGTCTGTAATACCCCTTGTCAGAGCAGTAAACTCTTCCCATCCTGTATACTGATCCATATTGACTATGTACACTGCAGTTTTCTGTCCTCTTGATTTAATTCAAATGAGTTGTATACAGCATTCATTGTAAATGCTGGAAGGATATTTCACAGTGGTACGAGCACTGCAATGCGTATGCATGAGCAGAATGCAAAAATCATCCAGCTATGAGTGAACGCATCCTAGCAAGTGGGAATCAGCTCCTAAGACAAGACATTGATGAATTGGGCCCCCAAACAGATTAGGTGGAGTGCCAACTGGATCACCTGGTCGTACTCCAGCAAGCTGCAGAAATCAGTTATCAGCAGGTCTATCATGATATTTCACAGCTATAGGAAGGCCATAAGGACCAGGATAATAGAGCACTGAAGTACAATATTCGCATTTGGTAACCCCTGAAGAAGTCAACCTGACCCTCTACCTCAAGTGAATGTTTATGTATGTATCTTTTGTGACCCCTGTGGAAAACCTGTTTCTGGATAGGTGATTCATTTTGTGACTCAATTGTCTGTACTGGTTTTATTAGGCTGCATATAGTTATCTCTACCATATGGCATCATTGAGAAACATGAGTGAAAGAAATATAAGACGTAATTTACTTTTAAATGAGATGATTAGTAAAGATTTGGATAATGTGGAAATTAATCCTCTGGATATGGATCAGTTATTTTTTAAATTGGAATCTTTATTAAAAGCTGAAACCAGACATTGGCTGGATAAAATGCTATTGACAAAATACCTGAAAAAAAATAATACCCAGAGGATTAAGAATCTTTAAATCCTGTTCCTTTAAAGAGAACGAAATCCTCACTCAATAATGGAATAGTACGCTTGATGATTGTTCCTTTTCTTTGATTGAACTGCTCATTGATTATCGTGAGAACAAGATTTCTGCTTTATCTAAAGAAATTAAAAATATACAAAAACTATTAATATCTTTTGAAGCTAAACCTGAGTTTAAGGAATTGGATCGAATTTTGAATAAAAAGAAGATTATGAACAATATCTAATTACTAATAAAAACAACAAGTTATCTAGAGATCATAGTGATAACATATAATAGAAGATTTAGGGACACATCTATACAATCTAGAACCCCAAAAACTAATGGATATTCTAAACATTACATTCCGTGAGATAAACAACCTCCTAATCAAATTAGGCAATTTTCTAATAAATAACATGTGAATGATAGGTTCCAGAGTACACCACCAGCACCCAAAACCAATATCACTGAATAAACTATTAGAAATGGAGCTAGATCTAAGACACAGTTTGAATACAAAAATAGCACACACAGTCAATCTGATTTTTTTAGGAAAGGATATGTACCCCCTATTGAAGAGCAGAAACAGGTACAGCATTCTAGATCAGGATTCACCCAAAAGAACAGAACTAGATTCAGAGGAAATAGAGGAGGAAAGAGGAAATACATCCAAAAATACAAGAAGAGTCTGAGGGCTTTTCAATTTATCTTCCAGACAACTAACAGAGAGTGAAAAAGCTTTAATAGCTAAGGGGTTGAAATTTGCTCCAGCCCAAGAACCTAATTTATTTGAATTATTTATTGAACTTAATAGGTTCACAAGAGATTTGTGTAGAAAAAGGTATCTTTCAATCAAAACCTTGAAACAGAGGGGTAATATCGGTGATCCTATTGTCTTAGATACTTAGAATACAGAAAATCTTCATATTTTAACAGATTTAGAAAGTGAAAATAGCTTTGAATTGAAGCATTATATAACCTTACTCTGAATGACTTTAGAAAGATATGTACTGAATCAGATCTAAAGAAAAAGGGGAGGGATAATTTACATCCCTGAGAAAGAAAAGCTCTTTGAGATCTTAGTAAGGATGACTCCATTATCATTCAAACTGCGGACAAGGGAGGTTGCATAGTGGTACAAAATATAGTAGACTATTTAAAGGAGGTATATTGTCAACTAAATAACATCCATTTCTATGTAAATCTGACTACAGATCCCACTACTATTTATTTGAAAGAATTTTGGGTTTTGCTAATGAAGCCTTTAATGAGGGGGCGATATCCAAGAATGAATATTTATTTCTGTTTAATGCACATCCTATTACTCCCACCTATTACCACCTCCCTAAGCTACACAAATCCTTAAATTCACCTCCTGGACATCCTATAATTTCCAGTGTTCGGTCACTCAAATCTAATTTATCAGCGTTTGTGGATTCTTTTCTTCAAGTCTATGTACTTTCATTAGCATCTCACATTAGAGACTCTACTCACTTTTTGAATATTGTTAAAAATATAGTTTGGAAAGATTGCTATATATTTATGACTTGTGATGTTGAGTCTCTTTATTCCAATATTCCTCATAAACAGGGACTCCTAGTTTTGGAGAATTTCTTAATCTGCGACGAATCTCTAAGTACTAGGAGACATCAATTTATTTTGGATACTGTTGAATTTATATTATCTCACAATTATTTCACTTTTGATGGTAAATTTTATTTACAGGTGATGGGTATTGCTATGGGCACCAGGTTCGCTACAAGTTTTGCCAATCTATATATGGGGTGTATTGAAGAGGCTTGGAGTGGCCCCTTTGGAGCGAACCTGGTGCTTTATGGGTGGTACATTGATGATATGTTTTTTATTTGGGATGGAGATGCACAATCAGCTTTTTCTTTTTTAGACTTTATTGACACTGGCACTATTCACAGATCACATATTTTCTTCTTGGATATTGCCCTCTCTGTTAGGGATAACATTATAGTCACCTCTACATATCAGAAAGAGGTTGATTGTAAGAGCTTCCTAAACTACCAAAGTTGTCACTATTGTCCTTGGTTAAGAAATGTACCAAAAAGGTAATATTTTACAGTTAGACTCAACTGTTCGGATTTAGAATAACTTAAGATGCAAGCGCTGGAACTCACTGAGTCATTTAGTATGCAAGGGTATCCTGAGAATATTCTGAAAACTGCTTTGGATGCAGCTAGTAATCGTGATAGAGATTCTCTACTTTGTAGATCTATTAAGAATGCAAAGAAAGGATCTCCACATGAATATGATTTGAAATGTCAAATTAACTTAAAGATGCTATAAAGAAGAATTATCCAATTCTAAAAACAGATAATGCGCTATCTACAGTTCTAGAAGATGTACCAACTGTTATTTTTAAAAAAGCTATGAATCTGCAGAAATTTCTAGGCCCTAGTCACTTTAGATCTAAAGAAACATTAGTTTCTAAATCTGACACTTGGCTAGATAAGTTTAAAATAAGAAGGGTAACTATAAATGCGGCAAATCTGGGTCCATCATGTGTGAGTTCATATTGGATAAAAGCACTCAATTTAAATCAGGCTCTCTGGGTTCCTCATTTGACATTATTAGTAGGATTAATTGTCATACTACCTTTGTGGTGTATGTTATCACCTGTGAATGTGGTGTCCAATATGTTGGGAGGACGACACACATGTTACATACACGGTTTCTTGAACATTGAAGAAATGTACTAAAGGGACTGAACACACATAGTCTATCCCAACATGTTAAATTAAACATGGGGGTAATGTTTATGTGCTCAGGCTTCAGGGCATTGAGCACATCAAAGAGACCCCCAGAAGTGGTGATCACTTTAATTTGCTTTGTAAGCACAAAGCTTTTGGGATTTTCTCCTTGGGCTCTCTCTTTCCAAATGGTCTGAATGACTGCATTGAAATGAACAATATTTAAGGTATTTGTATTCATTCATTATTATATCCTGGGACTGGTTTTTGTCATCTAAACAAGCAGACTAAAGATGGATATTAGTAATTATCTGAGATATATTTACCATCAAATTATTTATCCCTTGATATTTATGTTACCATTAAAATAACGACATTAATGTTAAAACTAAGGTATCATGCTGGTATTGAACTTGGGTACTTTTGGTGGAGGGATTTTGTTTGTTGCTTTATAAGCCCATTAGGCTATTTGAGCCACTTGGGTTTACATTGGAACTTTTTTAGGTTTCATCTAATTTTTAAACTGAGGTGTTTTTCTCATAAAGATATGTTGAAGATTGTATGAATAATTGTATATATCTAGGTATATTTTGGTTATAAGAACCACCATACTCCTCATTTTTATGTGGCTAAAATAATGATGTGATAATTAAAATTATATTACTAATTGAGTCCTAACCTGGAATCAAACCTAGGTCTCATTGGTTAGTGCTATATGGCACAATCCTGCTAGGCTACCTGAGTGAGCCCTATTGATTTTCATGGTAATTTCTCTTGCTCTTATTTACTCATGTTCTCAGTGATGTATCTGGTAGGATGATTAAGTAATTATCTATATTTAAGATTGTTTATTATGGTTGTTTAACTTGATTGATATATGACTATGATTGTTTATGTCTATAGATGATTGTTTTTTCTGATGCTTATCTATAGATCCTTAAAACTGATAATGTTTTAGGGGAATTTTTCCCAGATAAACCCACAGTTAATTTTAAGAAGGCAAGGAATATTAAGAATAATTTCGCACCAAGCACTTTAAAACCCATTAATCAGAATACAAAAACCTGGATCCAAAACACCAAAGGATTTTATAAGTGCAATAGTTGCAATATTTGTAAATATGTTAATGGAATATCAAAGAATTTTTGTAATTACAATGATACAAATTTTTTTAAGATATACACCCTTATGAATTGTGTACCATCATGGGTAATTTATTTGCTGGAATGTCCTTGCCACCTGAAGTATATAGGGAAAACAAGAAGGTTATTGAAGATTCGTATACAGGAACACATTCAAGGAATCAAAAATAAAGTAGATAATCATTCTATACCACGACATTTCTCTAGATGTCATAACTCCGACCCATCTGGTGTGAAATTTAAAGCAATAGAATATATTCAAATGGGGGATAGAGGAGGTGATAGGGAGAAGAAGCTGTCTCAAAGGGAAATGTATTGGATTTTTACCCTGAACACAATGGTCCCACATGGTTTGAATGAATCATATGAGATTACACCTTTCGTTTAATTGTATTTTATAGTATTTTAATTATTTATTTATTTTTTAAGATTATACACACCCTTGTATTTTAGCTCTTAATTCTGTTATGGATTTCTACTTGTATTTAATATTTAAATTATTTAAATTATTTAAATTAATTAATTTTTTATATTTATTATTCTGATATAGTCCTATATAAATATCTGAGTTATCGGTTAGCTAGAGAGGGAGATAGGTTTATTTCCCCTGTTTTTTGGATAGAATGGCGGTGCCTATATTATATATTGGATTACAACAAAATGGCTTTTTTAAAATGCTAGGTGGAAAGTATGTCCATGACAAAATGGCGTCAGTTGTAGTCTGAATATGAAATCTAAATGGTGTCCGCCATAGTGTGAACTTGTTATTGTAGTACTGGGATATAGGTGGAGGAGATTGGGAGCCGTTTGCTCTATCTCCGGGTCTGGTATGGAACACTTTTTAGTGCGGGATACGGGCACTGCTGATAATAGCAAAGATCGAGCTATCGCGAGTGTTGAAGGTCCCACGCATGTGCGGGAGACTTGAATACGGTGATACAAGAGATAGTGGAGTATAGCCATTGCCGCGAGACTGTGGAGATCTCGTGCAGCCGCGGGAGACTCCGAAATGGCGGCACCGGAAATACCGCATATGGTAATTATTGGAGTGGGTATATAAGTCAGACCAGTTAGTATGAGTAATATCTTCCTGACGAAGTCCAGCTAATAAAGCATTAGCGACGAAACACGTTGAGGGTCTTAATGCTGCTGATGTCCTAATCCGGTTATTTGGATGCCTCAGATAAGCTTTCTCTAAATCTTTTAAATGTAATTATATTGTCTGTTTGTTATATGTTTTATATTAAATTTAATTTACTACACTATGAGAATGTCTATTTTCTCTCCTCTCTACTTCCATGCTTTGAGACTCATGTCAAAAAAGACCATTGAAGGGTGTGCGAAGGAAATATATGCAAAGATACCTACTACATGACTGTTTACACACCAATTTGGGGTACGCATATTGGATTGTTTTTTCTATATATAATAAGTTCCCATGAATTACTACACCATAAGGCGCTTGTTCTAACATTTTTATCTTTCATAATTACCTACGAATTTTGAACAACGGTCTATTTGGAGAGTTGAAGGCTGCCACCGCTGCAACGGGAGGTGTATTGTAAAAAGGACTTTTTACATTAGGACTAAAATATCTGGATTATTGAAACCAATGTGGGGGTGTGGCGCCAATATTAGTACCCGTATCTAGAAATATATATATATATATATATATATATATATTTGAGTTTATCCTTTACACATGTGTGTTTTTAATTAAACTAATTGGCAAAAGCTAATGATTGGCTGTTGACCACATAAATATTCTACCTGGTTTGCACATGCTTTACCTTCTGATGAAACTGTTGTATTGGGAAAACAGAGACCTTAAACAGGAATTCTAAAAGTACCTGATGCTCCTGCTATTGATTGAGACCCTATGGATTACAACATGGATGCTTAATGTCCCACCGTGAGTGGCATTCTCCCTCCTTGCGATTTTGGCTTCACAAGTGTTGCTCCAACTAGACACTTTCTAGTATTACCACAGGTGTGTAGCCTGATTCCACCTAATGAGGAGCGCTATACACTGTGGACTTCCTCTATTGCTGCTAAATTCAGCTAGACGCTGTTCCAGCTTTATCTTGTTGGATAAATTATTCTAACATATGGAGATCCTAAAGCACTGAGGATCTCGCCTAGCACTGCCACTCTGTGACTGAGTCTGGGGACTGTCACCTGCGCTAGTGGTGAGCTGATATCCTAACAGAGGAGGTTGAGATTTATGCCTGTTTCCACATTTATTGTTGCTTTTAAGTGACTACTACATTTGGATTTCTCTTCAATAATCATCACACTGTGGTCCTCTTTGAATTAAATAAGCAGAATAATATTTTGTCATTGGAATTTCTGATTGCCGATATACTTCATTTTTTAAACATTATATATCTCTATATATGTATGTATATGCTTGTATTAATTTTATGTGTTATTTAGAACATAAATGTTGAAATAAATATATTAAATAATTCGTTTTAAGCACTCTCTATGTGCCTTTATTGTTTTTTATTTTTTCGTCTTGTTTCTGGATAGGGCCCATTGTGCAAATCTGTCTGTGATTTCAGGTCTCCTTCTACTCTTGTGATATCCTTAGGATCCATTATTACACTGCTAATGAGGCCATCCTGAGGGAAACATGGAAGATGCAGTCTATCACATTTTAAGAAAAGGTCCTCCAGATCTTTTATGCTTTAACACCACTTTCCCTAGCCATTTATAGGGATCTGAAAGCTTTTACCACTCTTCTGCAACAACATGATGTAGCCCCTAATTTGGGTACTATTAATGTGCCCTCCAACCAAGCGGGAAAGAATACTCCTTTCACATCGCAATTGGCGGGTCGATCCTGGGTGCGACCCGTCTGAGGCCCCTTTCAGACTGGTGGCCTGACCCGGCAATAATGCCTGGTCGATGACATCACCGCAATTGCTGCTGAGCCAGCGCTTGGAGATGAGATCGTCTCCAAGTGACGGCTCTTCCTATGTAGTGAACGGGAGCCGGGTTACCTCGACCCGGGTTACTCATTCACACTGCACTGTGAGCCGTGTTAAACTCATGTGCAACCATGCTCGTTACCCAAGTTGAAATGTCTGGTCGCTTGACCTGGCTTATTTCAACTGGGCTTTCACACTGCACAATACCCCGGGTTGCTGCGCGTTCATATGCAATAACCCGGGTTACTTGATGGCAGTGTGAAAGGGGTATTATTATAAATAGGGCTTGTATGAGTAAGCCTGACTTTACTCACACTATTTATTTACAAATGTCCTTTAAATAAACCACCACCAGTTAAACTATTTCTATCTTTTGCTGTTTTTTTTATAAATGCATGACAGCAGAAATATAGATACATTACCAATACATGTTAATACATAGGTTATTTTTCCATACTCATAATATAAGCATATATAATTTTAGCTGAACAAAGATACATAAAAGAGCATACATATGAACAGCAATATTATTTATGTATTTCATTTTGATAAAGTTTGCTGGATCAACTATGAATTCCTTAAATACATGAAAACTTACAGTAACCATAACTCCAACTCCTTCTTATTTACTTGCACCCTTGACACTTAGTAAATCTCTTTGAGACTAGGGTGCTAGTCTCCTCAGTTAATTGAAGTTGCATTAAAGTGTAGCAATTTCTTTATATATTAGGTTACTCTCCAGAGGCGGGATGCATCAGTGCATATTTTGCAGTCAAAACTCAGAAAATAAAATTTGTGGAGATTTGTCCGCTTACCGCATATGCACCAATCTCTGGAATGTAATATATTCCAAAGCTTGGATGCGGTGGGCAATGTTGCCAAACAGAAGCCTATAGCTTTTATTCACAATTTCCCTGAGAGGGATCTAATCGGATCCCTCCCAGTACTCATTGAAGCGCACGCGTCACTCGACGCATGCGCTGAAGGACTCCCGGGTACTTAACTCGGAAGGCCTTCTATAGCAAAGGACAGCTCTTACCTGGACAGCTGTCCTTTGTGAATTTTTTTAAGCACACCATATTGGTCCCAGTCAGCTGACCACTAAGTTTCCAATGCTATCCAGGCCGGTGTGTCCACCTGACTGCATCATCCAATTCATATGCATCACAGGGTATATATTGCTGGTCCTGACAGCATTCAGCAGCCTGAGCTTCGTCGTTGATTCTTCTCCTTGGCTTCAGCTCCCATGCTAGTTGTCTTAGACGTTCTGACTAATCCTACTCCAGATCCAGTTTATATTTCAAGTTCAACTCCATTCCAGCTTCACTATGAACTCTCAGGGCCTGATTCAGCAAGGAATGAAAGTGAGAGAACGCACGCACTCGGCCGATGTTTTCGCACTGCACATGCATATAGTAAGAAAAGTGAAGTGTAAAAGAGATAGTTAAGAGCAGCCACAGCTGCATATAAATAATTTATTTTCATTCTGTATATGCAGCTGTGGCTGCTCTTAACTATCTCTTTTACACTGCACTTTTCTTACCATGGCGGTGCCCTGGGGCGGCTTAGCTGGGCCAGTTTGGGGGTGTCCTGCGCACTGGATTTGAATCCTAGTATGTTAGGGACCTACCCTAAAGAGGTTACCTGGATATAGTGGGTAGGCCCATAACCTTGGCCAAGATTATGCTAAAAACCTCTATTGATTGCAAAATTTTATTGCATTTATATATTATCAATAATTTGGAGTTGTGCACCTGAGATTTGTCTGTTTTTGTGCCTGCAATTAGTCTCATCAGGTAGAACCTTCCATTATATATATATTCAGGGTGTGAAGTCTAGGAATCTTTCCCATATACACGCAGTGTGTACTCAAACCCTTCCGATATTGATTGACAGGAAATGCTGTTTGCGGGTGTTGATGGGGGGGTGGTTGGGCGAACGCAGGCGTGCCTGTGCATTGGGATGCCATTATAGGGGCATGCATAATTAAGGCAGTGCGGTGGCATATGCAGCCAGATGACTCAATGCACTCCGGAAGTGGCCAAACTCCTGCCCCAGGTCAGGTCATCCTCTATTGTGCGTCTGGGTCCGATGGTTCTCAATGTTATCGATGTTTGCGCTATCCTGCGTACTGATTGATCTTTGAGTAAAGGGAAATGGGCGGCACTATGCCGTGCATATGCATTGATTAGCATATACTCGCAGCAGCCGGTCCGTGCGATCTCTCATATGCATCCCTTGCTGAATATGGTGCTCAGTCTGGTCCCATTCCGGCTCCAGTTTATATTTCAAGTTGAACTCCATTCCAGCTTCATTGTGAACTCTCAGTCCGACTCCATTCTGGCCACATTGCTACTCCAAGTCTTCTCCATTCCGGCCACATTGCTATTCTAAGTTTGACTCCATTACAGCCCTATTGCTACTCTAAGTCCGATTCCATTCCGGCCCCATTGCTACTTCAAGTCCGGTTCCACTCCGGCTCCATTGTATGTTCAATCCATGGCTAGGTCCGTGGTTCATATAGTGCTGACTGCATTAATATTCCTATAGTGTACTGCTGCCCACCATATTATCTTTTACATCTATGGGGAAGAGTTACATACGACCATCTTTACTCGCAACCTCCCAAACCTCCATCGAGCTGGTATCCAGCTCTCCTCTGGGCAAAGCAGAGTCCCCAGCCTTAAAATCCATGTGTTCCCTACACTGTTACTACAGCTTTTCATGACAAAAGTGAAATATACTTAGATAGATATGAATTTTTAAAAGTTAATAAACATCCCCCAATTATTTGATAACCTTCAAAATGATTTGGCTTGCTGTATCTACTGTAATTATCTCATGGTTGGGCAAACCATTGCCGTTAAAATGTATTGCATCGCTAAATGGCTCTTCCCTTTCCAAACCCTCCCAGTAGTGGTCCCAGCTACTCTATTAATGACATTCAAAGAGCTCTTCTGCCTTTTATTCAAAGCTCTACAACCCAAGAGTTTCTCTAAATTTCTTCAAAATGCTATATCTAGGAGAGGGAGGCACCTCCCGGACATCAAATCTTATTAATTGACTGCTCACTTCTCCCAAATTGTGATGTAATGAAACCACCTGGATTGAGAATTAACCGTCCATTCTTAGCAAACGTACTGTAGTTTGTCCAGCCTTTGGGAATTGTGTATAGACATCAGGATATGGGATCAGTTTGCAGCCACTGTAAATATCATTTTGGCTTCTTCATAATCCACTGACACTGTCTGGAAGAGCCTAACTTTTCTCCTGGGACTTGCCAATGGTAGATTCTCCTGCTGGATAAAGGCAGGATACAAGTTTCCAACCTCCTTATGCTCTTTGAGTTCATACAATTTCATTGCTGTCTTCACTATTCCTAGGTTCTGTGTAATCTAAAAAGCTTTGCACCTGTATGTTGGGAGCAGGGCCGAAACTAGGATTTTTGTCACCCGGGGTAAGGCCATAATTTGGCGCCCCCCAAAAAAAAGACAACATAGAGGACGAAAAGGGTGTGTGGTTTTGTGACACAGTAATGCTCCTTATAACGCATTATGCCACACATTAATGACCCTTATAACACATTATGCAACAGTAATTCCCCTTACAACACATTATGCCACACAGTAATGTCCCTTATAACACATTATGACACAGTAATTCCCCTTACAACACATTATGCCACAGTAATTCCCCTTACAACACATTATGCCACACATTAATGACCCTTATAACACATTATGTCACAGTAATTCCCCTTACAACACATTATGCCACACAGTAATGTCCCTTATAAAACATTCTGCCACAGTAATGCCCCTTACAACACATTATGCCACAGTAATGCCCCTTATGCATTAAGCTGCAGTAATGCCCCTTACACATTATGCCACAGTAAGGCCCCCTTTACATTATGCCACAGTAAGGCTCCTTACACATTATGCTACAGTAAGGCCTCTTTTACATTAAGCCACAGTCAGGCCCCATCTCCCTTCTCTTACCTGCCAGGGCCATGCGGTGGGTGAGATCAGGGTGGCGCGGGACGGGGCTGCCTCACGCTGGGGAACTGCCGTCATTGTAATGTGGCGCTGCCCCTGAATCAATTGGAGCTCACAGACTGGCAGCCTCTGCTGATTGGCTGCCGGTCCGCGAGCACTGACTGGCTTGCGACCAGCACCACATTAGACTGACTGTGTCTTTCAAGGAGTGGGATATGTCTCCAAACCCACAAGAGCAGCAACCTAGCCTCCCGGTAGCCTCTCCCCGGCACCCCCTCAAGTCCGGTACCTGGGTCACATGCCCCCTTAGCCCCCCCTATTTGCTGACCTGGTTGGGAGTCCCCTCTACAAAGGAACATGGATTCACAAGTCTATGGACTCTCTAAAATGGTAAATTCTGCCCTTGTACTGTAATTCTCATATTCCATTTTATTTTTACTGTTTTAACCATTTAAAATAAAGAATTTAAAAATAATGATAAAAAAGAGCTTCCAAAAGTGATGGTCCTTTCCTGTCAGCTGGCAGAAAGCTAGGACCTGATCCAGAGGTGCAGCCGCCATTGCGTCTTTTGCCACAGTGTGACTGCATCTTATCTGATTAAACAGCGGCAAAAGATACACCTGCATCTAGCTAACCACCATCTTACTAACCAGAAACCTCCACTTAAATTGCATCTATCTGCATCCAAATTCGTTCTCTGGCTCCTGGCGGTCACCATAGGGATTCATCTGTAATGCATCTCAGACACATGCACCTCTGCATCAGGCCCCTGACTCAACAATCACAATGTAGTGAATGACATCTTGCTGCTTGTTTTTTACAGGCAGAATTGGGCTGCAGTGCCGGCATGATTGGTCTTTTTCTGTGTTTATCTATCCCACCATTAGGTTTGTGAACACTGATAGGGGACATGTTCCGTCTTGGTTTGGTTCTTTTCCATGCTGGCAATTTTCTCCAAGCTAGCTAAGCAAACAATTGCAGTTATTGGTTACACACTGTATACTTGGGCTAGTGCTAATCATTTGAGATGCAGGAAAGGCATTATCTTTGCTGAGGAACAGTAACATACCTCCCAACATTCATGAAAGAGTAGAGAGAGGCATGGTCTTGCACCAAGGGGCATGGCCTAATGGGAAATGTTGCACCCAGGGCCAGATTAAGGGGGGGGGCAACAGGAGCGGTCGTCCCTGGGCCCCCCACACACAGAGGGTCCCCCACACAGGGTCAATGTGACCCTGCCAAGAACAGGTGCCAGCAGCCTCTGCAGCTGCAGCTATTCTACTGAATGCAGCAGCACACTCAGTGCTGCTGCATCAGTTTTCTAAGGGGGGAGAGGGGGCCAGCGGCTTCACACATTCCTTCTCTTACTGCCCGCATTGGGGGTGGAGCCTATACGACAAGCCCCCGTGACGGTCCAGCGATTCGCAGGAATATGGGGCGGGGCTTGCCATATAAGCTCCGCCCCCAATGCGGGCAGTGCAAGGGGTGGAATAAGTGTGTCGGGGGTCACGCCTAATGAATGGAGGAGGTGCCCGGGTCCTTTTGCAGTCTCTACCAGCAGCAACTGCTGCATCAATGGTAAGAATGTATGTACTGCTTTAGTGTGTGATGTGTATATATGAATGTGTATATGTGTATACTGTGTATGTATGTGTATATGTATGCTGTTTATGTGAGTGTTTGCCACTATCTTTATGTGGCCAGGGGAGGACCCTCCGTGCGGGGCTTTCAGGGGGGGGTGTAGGCTGGGCTCGGCTCTGTGTGGCTTGAAGGGGGCCCCCACAACTTAGTTGCCCTGGGGCCCCCACAAGCCTTAATCTGGCCCTGGTTGCACCCATGAGGCACATCCCCCATTTTCATCAACCTGGGGGCATTCCCAGCACTCCAGGAACTGCTGGGCATGCCCCTATTCTTTATGTAATTAATAGATGCTGCATGTTCATGGCATCTATTCACTGCTTGTTCACTGTTTGTTAGTGGTTGAGATGGTACTTCCCAACCCCCCAACCCCCAACCCTCCCCCTCCTCCTCCGCCACTGCAAGATACTGTGGCTCACAGGTAGGATGGCAGTACAGTGCCCAAATAGTGGGACGGTTGGTAGATATGCAGTAGATCTTCTCCCTAACTGCGGGTAGGAGTTTACTGACATTGGGCCTGATTAAGAGGTGAATGCAGTGTCAATGTCGGGCGCAAGGGAGCAATTTTAGTCTACTGTACATGCGCAGTGATGGGTATGACGTTTGCAGCAAGGATGTGTTCACAAAGTGAGTGACAGGTAGTAAGCGTTTGTAACAGGGTGGCTACAAAAATGCAGTTGTGTCAGGACCGTTTACTGAGCTTGGCCTAGTAAGAATCTGCAAATTCGTATTGAGCTGCAAAGGCCCCAGTGTCTTAGGTAAGATAAACATTCTCAGACGGCATAGGGTTGCTCAGATGTTTGGTGTGCAAATGATGTGTGACCGATGTACCCGACGTTTCATCATTTGTACGCAATCAGTGGATTTAAGATGGCAGAGGTGGGAGTGTTAGGGCCTAATTCAGCAAGGATTGCTAATGCGATCGCAGCTCCAGGTCTGCTGTGAAAGTATGTTGCACTGCCAGCATAGGGACGCCCACTGCCTCCCAATACCACTATCTCACATCCATAATCCCCTATCAGTCTACGCAAACCTTCGAAAACATCGGTATCATCGGTCCCTCATGCAGAATTACAGCAGCCCTGACTTTACTTAGAAATTGCTAACTTCGTTGCATGCAGTGAGTACTCAAGCTGCGTATTCCATTGCACTGGCTAATTTATCCACACCCATGCAACAGCGTTCAAATGGTCAGACACTTTCGTTTCTCCGACTACCCCCCCCATCACCACCTCCAAATGCTCACTGACTATCAATCACTCTGTGATGGCTCTGCGTGGTCTCCATGATTGCAGTGTGATCACAGTGGTGCCTTTGCGCACGTGCACTGTTATGAATGCGCAGTATGCAACAATTGGCCAACTGTGTACGCATTAGTAATAGCGATCCTTGCTGCATCAGGCCCTCATTGTATGAAATTAGCTAAATCATTAGCATATTTTCGCAGAACCATTGCATTCTCAATTGAAGTTGAAACGGAGTTTGGGTGCACCTCTGTATCAGGTCCATTATTCCTGGTTTTGAAGCATGAGCAGCATAATTGATGTAATGGTTAGCATTACCACCCCGCAGCACTGTGGTTTTGGAGTCATTACCCATCAAAGCACTATTTGTGCAGCGTTTCTACTTGTGGGGGTATGTCACTTTCCTCCCACAATCCAAAAACATATTGATATGAAAAAAGAGGACTGATTCAGCACAGATCACTACTGTGATCGCGGCTGCAATTACGCACGCAGGTCTGCTGTGAAAATATGCTAATGAATGCAATTGCAAAGCCGTCACACAGCCAGCATAGAGACGCCCACTTCCCCTATCTCACATTCGTTATAATTCTCAGTCCTGCGTACACACGGTAACATCAAGTAACATCGGCCCCTAACGCACAATCACAGCAGGTCTGACATTACAAAGAAATTGCCGACCTTGTTGCACGCAGTAAGTACTGAAGCTGCGTATGCCGTCACAGTGGCTAATTTATGCAAGCCCATGCAATGGCATTCAAACAGACAGGCGATGACTCCCCTGTCACCAACCCCAAACACTGACAGCCTGTCACTCACTCTGCGATGGGGTCCTGTGTTCTGCGTGATTGCAATGTGATCGCATTTCAGCCGCTGCACGCGACCACTGTGGTGCATATGCAGGCACAGTAAACACCATCGACCGATCTGCGTATGCTGTTACAGTTGTTGCAGTTGCACTTCGATTCACAGGGATGGCCTATCTGCCAGAGGTGTAACCGTAGTGGCCATGTGGAGCAGGTAGGTAACCAAGAAGAAACTTTAAACACTAGCTCCCTGAGCCCAGAGACCGATCATCAGAAGCAACAGATGGAATAGGTCAGCTTTGAAAAGACTGGTGACCCAGCTATGTGGGACAAATCCCCCATCATTATGGTTCAAATTGAAGAGGTTGAAGTCCCTACCACCCTTGATACCAGATCTCAAGTAACAACAATTCATCTAAAAGCATTGCAATGACTTTGGAGTGAGAAAGGAGTGATTTCCCCATCACCTGCTTGGTTACAGCAACAGACTGAGTATTTCCTACCACATCACTGCATCAAGGCTGTATTGTCACAAATGTAGATGACGAGACAGTGCCTCCAAGCATAATCAGAATAAATGTGCTACAGAATTGCCTGGAAGAACTGATTACTGAAAACAGAGTTATCCCCTGTTGTCCGACAAGCTGTGCAAAAACTATTAGAGTTTTTCAAGGTCAGCAACGGTTTGTCAGTTCTGCAGGTGAAGTTGGTAAACTAAGACTTACAAAGCGCCGGCCAGTGTTTTACACCCCAATACAAAAACCATAGTCTGGGAGAAAAAGTTGTTGTGGCCCCCATGGGAGAAGCTTCAATGTCTTAGTTGAGCCTAGAGATGATTTGGTGGTAGCCCATGCCCTGGCCACTGTTGAAAATGGGAGGGTCTCGTGAGAATACTCAGTCCCCATAATTATCCTGTGAGATTATATCGTAATCACCCAGTGGTGAAACTGGTCTGGACTACATTTTGGGATGTTATGGATGCCACTCCAGAAGTGGTTCAAATGAGCATAACAGTGGAAAAGAATACAGAAAGGGAGAAGGAACCTGCATGGTGGGAGGTGAGTCAAATACTAGACTACGACACTAGAAGAATGAAAGTTAGAGGTTTCGCACGTGGTAAAGGAGAATTTTGCAACTTTCAACAAAATTCAATTTGATTTTGGGAAAGTCGTGTTGATCTAAGGCCCTGATTCAGGGCCGGTTTTTTTTTTTGTTTTTTTTTTTTAGAACGACCTCCTGGCCGCTCGCATTGCTGTGGGTGACCACCCACAGCTATAGCGAGCGGCCTGGAAGATGGTCGCGATGGTCAAGACCATCGCAACCATCGGGCTTGCGATGAGACCCTTGTGGTAGGGTCTCGTTGCTGCAAGCCCCAGAGAGATTTCAGCTCTAACAGAGCCGGAATCTCTCCACTGACATCAGTGGGGCCGCCCCCAGACGGTAGGTGTTCTCATGGGAATGCCTCCATCTGGGCAGCCACCTCCCCCAACATTGAGAGCACGCCCCCTTTGGTGCAAGACCCGGAGCGACGGCTTGGCCGTTGCTATCCGGGTCTCGAGCATGCACACTCCATCGTGCGCATGCGCTCTGGGCCACCATCGACCTGGTTGCGAGTGCTCAGCGCTTGTGACCGGGTCTGATCAGGCCCTAAGATCCAAGTAGAAACGCTCCTTCTATTAAGGAGCGATATAAACCTCTGGCATTGTACCAGTCCTTCACAATGCTTAGGAAATACTAATGCTAATTAGCTGCTTAGGTATAGAAACATTTCTTAATCTCGATGCACTATCACATCATTAGTGATGTTATATATGAGCGAAAATAACTATTATTGTTAATATATTCCCTTAGGAAAACAAATAAATATAAATATATTATTAAAGTTATGGCATCACATTAAAAGGAATAGTATCTGAGGATACTCTTATGCTGATAACAGGTGCATGGATAATGCAGAAATAATGATTGGCAAGGGGGGTATAAATACTCTTCCTGGGAGTCTAAAATCCACATACAGCTCCTTCTGAGGAATAGCTGAGACCAAATAGCGGAGAAACGCGTCAAGGAAAAGGGGAACCTGCCAGCTATACTTGCTTACATCCTATAAAGCAGAAAATACCATTATATCATTGGTGACCAGCGCACTCCTTCCCCATCGTGAAGGGAATACTCCGTGAACACTGTGAGTTGCCCATTCGCTATATTGAGCGGTAAGAACTTGGGATTTTCTTTCCAGCTGGACTGGTTACAATTCCGCTTACAACAAAGGCTTGTACTGCTCACCACAGTGATTCTAAAGGCGGGGAAGTGGTAGTGCTTTATTGGTATCTGCCATTAATGAGGATTTGCATTAACTCCATTGGAATAACTATTCAATGCTGGACTAAGTGAAATATATCATCTGGATTTAATTGCATTAAGTTCTTAATAAAGGAACCATCTCTGCTCTATTCAATATCTGCAGTAGTTATATACTACCACTTTTAGATGCACTAACTGAGACAGAAGAGAGATAATGTTTTCTCTCTATATATAAAATTATTTTAGTGTGGAAATATTAATGTGATCATATGTTGTGTGTTTCATTGTGTAATTTTATTAATGAATGTTCTAATTGATCACAGTAAAGTTTTTTAAAATTATTTGCGCTCCTTTCTATTTGTATTTCTTTTGCAAATTGATTTTGTCTTTTCTGAGGGTGATCTAGATTCACTCATTAGGAGCAGCATATCAACAACATAATCTGCTATGAGCGAATTGATAACTAATTATCAAATTTTTTGTAAATTCATTTTTGTTGCGCCTGAAAATTGCTGTGGTTTTGTTATTACATATACCAACATTATTTATTCCCACAGGTATTGCGTTTGCACATTTATATCATGCTTACAAGCACTCTGTATTTCACGTTTTAACTGATGCCATGCCTCCATTCAGAACACTACCTTCTGACTTGCTGACCGCAGTATTCAATCATCAGGGATCCATTGGGGATTCCATTTCCTGACTGACCTCTGTTGCCAGTACAACATCACTTATTGCTGAAGTTACAGCTCAAGTACTGAGCTCCCGAATATGCCTTATCTGAACGGTGCAGTCCATACTATTCTATTTCCTTCATCTGGAACCTGACTACAATCTGCTGCAGTCTGGAATTGCCATTGAGAATTATCTCTCATATCACCATCGGTCCTTACAGATCAACTACATTAAAGTATCACCATCGGTCCTTACCGATCAACTACATTAAAGTATCACCATTGGTCCTTAACGATCAACTACACTAAAATATCATCATCGGTTCTTACAAATCAACATTGTTATTCTTCAACATCGGATCCTCAGCAAACCAATTAATATTCTTTAAAAATCAGATCCTCAGCAAATCAATTATTATTCATCAAACATTGGATCCTCAGCAAATCAATTATTATTCTTCAAACATCGCAAATCAAATACTATTCTTCAAATCTCGGATCCTCATCAAATCAAATACTATTCTTAAAAAATCTGAACCTCATTAAATGAAATATTATTCTTCAAACATTAGATCTTCAACTAATCAGTTACCCCTCAAATTTGAATCCTTATTAAATCAAGTTATTGTTCTTCATCATCAGACTTATCAAATCAAGTTATTGTTCTTAATCATCTGATTCTGTCATCGCCTTCGGGCACCTCATTCACTACCATATCCTCACATCCCTATATGAGGAGGTCCTGGTTAAAACCACCGAAGTTCATCCACGCTCTTCCAATCTCTCCTTCAGCCTCCCACTCCTGTTTCTGCGTAGTTAATTGAAAGTTGAATTAGATTACACATAAAGATGCCTATCCATTGGCCAAAATCGAGGAGTCATTAACAGCACTGAAGTCGACATCTTACTTCTTAACACTTGATTTAACAAGCAGCTACTGGAAATTTTCAAGATGGCATTTACTACTCCAATGGGGTTGTATAAATTCAATCGGATGCCCTTTGGGCTTTGTAACACCCTGGGAACTTTCCAAATGGTCAAGGAACACTGCTTAGGCCATAAAAAATGTTAAATGGTGTTACTGTATTTTAATGACATCATTATTTCCAAGACCTACCATGAACACCTACAGCATCCATGGGAAGTTTTCATAAGGCTGGCAGAATATGGCCTCAAAGTGTCATCTATTTTAGACCAGTGTACAGTATCTTGGACCTATTGTAAGCAAAATAGGAGTCACCCCTGATCCAGAGAAAATTGCAGCTTTTCAAGATTGGCCAGTTCTGAGAAATATTAAATATAAAGTGCGCAGATTTTTAGGGTTTGTCAGCTATTATCGAAATTTGTGGAATATCTTTCCCAGATTGCATCCCGGCTGCATGAAGTGCTTCATGGGATTCCCAAAAATGTCCACGTCAGGAATGCCCCTGTGGGTTTGGACAGAAGTGCAACTGGCCGCATTCAGTCAGTTGAAACCTCTGTTGACAGAGGCACCAGTGTTGACTCATCCCTATTATAGTCAGCCTTTTCAGCTCTGCACTGATGCCAGTAACCAAGGACTAGGAGCAGTTCTGTCCCAGGTGCAACATGGGCAGGATCGCATCATCGCATATGCCAGCCAAAGCCTATGAAGGACCTAATGCAATGAAGCAAATTATAGTGCCTTTAAATTGGAGTTTCTGGCCTTGGTGTGGGCTGTCACAAAAATATTCAAAAACAACTTAGCAGCTACCCCTTTCATAGCTTTTACAGAAAACAGTTTGCTGTCCCATCTGCCCATTTAGAAGTGCTTGAACAATGGTGGTCTCCTAGATTGGCCAATTACCAATTTACAAATGGTGTAGGATTGGACAAAGCAACCTCAATGTTGACGGGCTGTCCCAACTTCCCCCCAGAGGTGAGAAGAAAAAAGAGGATGATTAGTGGGAGGAAGTAGAGATGCCAGCCTTCCATGTACTCTTTGTCCCCCATCAGGCGATGTAAACTTTGGCAGTAAACTTTGAGATCTTGCGGAGAAGGCAACTGCAAAAGAAACAGATGCTCTATTATTTTATAGAAAGATTTTAACAAAACAAGAGAGACAGGATGCTAATCCAGAATTTATTAAGATCTTCAGATGATCCCTTATTAAGAGATCATCTGAGGAAAAAGAAAGGCTGTGGTGTCATCCTCAAAATACATTGTGCTAACACTCAGATTGTTCAAACCCGCGAAAAGACCAACTTCTTTCTTCAGGCCTATCATCATGACCAATTGGGTTATTTCAGCAATCAAGGATTAGAAACCCACTTAAGGGGGGCATCCACTACACGATTTTAGCAGACAATTGACCGATAACGACGTCGTTATCATTCAATCGTTTAAAAATCATTTATAAATCATGCAGTGTTTGGTCGTTAACGATCAACGATGCGTGCCTCCGCTGGTCGTTTGATCGTCTCGTCAGTCGACTGAACATGCAGGTCAATTTCACTTGATCTATTAAAGATAGTTTGCAAATCATTTGCAAATCGTTCAGACTGGAAGATAAAATTTCAAGAGTAAAAAATCAAGGGAAAATCGTTTAGAGATTGGACAGGGAGTAGATCGTCTAGTGGATGTGCCCCTTGAGGTAAATGGATCTTCTAGATTGACCTGCGTGGGGACATTGTGGAATGGTGTAGAAATCTGCATGAACTGCGCCATCTGGAAAAAAATCACAGTATAAACAAAAAGCACCACTTACTCCAATCATTAGCAACCATCCCCTGGAATTAGTGTGCATTGACCACATGATGCTGGAGAATCTGGAAATCAGTATACACTTACAATAATTGACCATTACTCCAATCTGTCAGCTAAAACATTAGTTGAAGTATTCTAGAGAGCACCCCTATGGATATCCAGAAAACTTATTAACAGAACAGGGAGATGCGTTTGAATAAAACCTGTTCAGAGAGCTATGTGAACTATATAGATGCAAAAAACTGAGGACTACTACCTGCCATCCACAATGCAATGATTTATGCGAGGTTGATGGGGAGAGAAAGGGGGTGATGAGGAGAGAATGACAGGGAGAGGCAGTGAGTGACAAGCAGTGGGTGACATAAAGAGGCAGAGGGTGACAGGGAGAGTCAGTGGATAACTGGCAGTGGGTGTCAGGGAAAAGCAGTGGGTGAGGGTGATAGGCAGATGATGACAGGAAACGGTAGAGGTTGACAGGGAGAGGCAGAGGGTGACGATGACAGGTAGTAGGTGATGGGGAGAGGCAGCGGGAGACAGACAGAGGGTGATGGGAAGAGGCAGAGGTTGACAGGCAGATGGTGACAAATATATTATATAACAATTTATCTGGCTGCAGCATGTAAAGGGTGGCTTCTACACTCATCCTTGGGTTTTCACAGGGACGGTCAATGAGATCATGATGTCAAATCCACAGCGCCGGTGGCAAGAGCAGCTGCAGGACTGTCTCAGAGAGGAGACAGTCACTGGCAGAGAGGAAGGAAGCACCAGGGTCTCAGAGGGAGACATGGGAAGGAGAGGGGGAGGCAGTAAGGGGGCCCTCCAGCCGGACCGCATCCCTTCTTTGCTATGGCCTGCAGTGTAGCGGCGGCACAGGTTATGTTTGAAAAATGACTATTGGGTGAGCCAGTGGATGACTGGCATTGGGTGACAGGGACAAGCACACAAGGAGGCAATTTTCTAATAAAGTATTTTTACTTAAGTTAATTACATGAAGAACATTGTATATGCCAATTGGATGATACTACTATGTTTATTCTTCTTTTTCATTGGTCATTTTTTCCTTTTATATATTTTTATCTCATAAGGTACTATGGGGTAGATTTATCAAAGCTTGGGGAGAGATAAAAGTGCCAACCAATCAGCTCCTAACTATCATTTTACAGGCTGGGGGGTCTATGCACTAAGCTGTGGATGAAGCTAAAGAACCAGCTCCTAACTATCAATTTTCAAAAACAGCCTGTAACATGGCAGAAGCTGATAGGCTGGTACTTTATCTCCATTCACATTATCTCCATCTAAGGCTTAGTAAATAGACCTCTGTGTTTGAAAAATGACAGGAGCTGATTAGTTGGTACTTTATCGCTCTCCAGGTTTTGATAAATTTCCTTAAAAATTTCCTTCAATTTTTAACGACTTTTAAACACCTGTTGTGATACACTGTATTATATTATATTGCAGCGTGAAAAATAAGGTATTATAACAAGACAATTAATATAGATTGTTTTAATTTATTCTAAAAGAATCTAATTTCCATCTTTGCTGCAGAATATCTAATTCTGAACTATTTGCACAGGGTATTGTATATAGGTAAACTAATTTCCATCATTGCTGCACTATTTAAGTTACTTTTTAGGCTGCAGGCCTTTGGCTGCTGGTGCATAATGTAAAAGTGCACTTTACATTTCTAACCAAATTTCGGCGTTATACCGGTGTTAAACAGAAGGAGAACACTCTAACTTCAAACCATACTAAAACCAGACCATTTGGACAAAGTATTATCAAGAAATGTAAGGCCCTTATTCAGACCCACTCGCAAGCGGCTGTCCGCTCGCAAGTGGGTCGATGTTGTGCACTGAGCATGCGCACGATGGCGGGAGCTCCGTCGTGCGCATGCGCCAGACGCGACGAGCGAAGGACTTTCCTTCGCTCATTGTGTCTGATCAAAGGGGGCGTGCTGTCGATGTTGATTGACAGCACGCCCCCTTTGGTGGGCGTGCTGGGGGCGTGCCTCCCTGACGGGGGCGTTCCCAAGGGAACGCCTACCGTCAGAAGCCGGCCCCACTGACATCACTAGTGATGTCAGTGGGAGTGATTTTGGCTCTGATAGAGCCAAAATCACTCCGGGCCTTGCGGTTGAAAAACTCAACTGCAGGCTCCGGCTCGCAGTGGCGATGGTCGCGATGGTCAAGACCATCACGGCCATCAAACTGCACGCTCGTATAGGCTGTGGGTGGTGACCCACAGCTATACGAGCGTACAGGAGGACGCTCCATAATTATGGAGGGCGGCCCTCATTCAGAGCGTTTGCTCTGCTCAGAGCGTACGGCTCTGAATGAGGGCCTAAGTTCACAATCTCTTCACTACAAGCAACTGCTGTCTGCATAACCTGGACATTCATAAACTGGACTCTGGGCTTGATTCAGACCCGCTCGCAAGCACTATGCACTCGCAAGCAGGTCGATTGCTAGGCAGTGCGCATGCGCGACGTGCGCACTGAGCGTGTGCGAGCCCCGGAGCGAGCGTAAAAAGCACTCGCTCCAGCGCTCGCATCCAAAAGGGGGCGGCTGTCGATATTGATCGACAGCTCGCCCCGTTTGGAAGGCGGGGCGGGGAGGTGGCTGGGCAAATGGAGGCGTTCCAGAAGGAATGCCTGCCGTTTGTGGGTGACCCTACTGCCATCACTCGTGATGTCAGTAGGTGGACTTCCTGCTCTATTAGAGCAGGAAGTCCACTGGGGCTTGCGGCAACGAGACCCTACCGCAAGGGTCTCATCGCAAGCCCGATGGTCGCGATGGTCTTGACCATCGCAACCATCACCTGGCCGCTCGCATAAGCTGTGGGTGGTAACCCACAGCTATGCGAGCAGCCAAGAGGCCGCAACTAAAAAAAAAGCACCCGCCCTGATTCAGAGCGAGCGCTCGCTTTTTGCAAGCTCCTCTGAATCAGAGCCCCTGTTTGCTCACTATAAGAACTTAACACTTTACTTGCTAATATTTGCGCTGGCTCTCTGGTTTCACAAACACCTCAAAGCATACTGTATTCAATGCCAATTTCAGTTTATCTCTTACAACCTTAGTTCTGTGTCAAACCTGTCATCTGTCTTCTAATACAGTTTACTTAATATTCAATTTCTTCCCAATAAATCTCCTTTTTTCCTCCGCTCAATAATAAACTTTAATTGTGCAGACACCTTTTCCTCCACTGTACTTTTACTTCTCTGCTAATCTCCTGCACTTACTTTTACATTCATACTTTATTCCTACAGTGCTACCGGAATGTATTCACATCGGTTCACTTTTCCACAGTTTGTTACAGCCTTATTCCAAAATGGAATAAATGCATATTGTCCTCAAAATTCTACACAAAACAACCCATAATGACAATGTGTAAAAAGTTTTTTTTCAGAGTTTTGCAAATTTAATAAGAAAAAACCTAAGAAATCACATGTACCGTATATAATTGAGTATAAGCCGAGTTTTTCAGCACATTTTTTGTGCTGAAAAAGCACCTCCTCGGCTTATACTCGAGTCATGCCCACATGGTACGCAGCTGAGTAGCGTACCATGCGGGCCGCAGTGCAGACTGTGTCTCTGTGACACAGCTGCACTGCGTGTGTAGCGCTGACCGGACGGAGTTCGGTCAGCACTACACACTGCCAAACATACAGCCGCCGGAGCCGGCAGCTGTGTGTTTGTTGTAATCAACAGCCAATGAGAGTCTGTCAGACTCTCATCGCTTGCTGCTGCTCCCTCTGCGGGAGCCATCTTCCGGCTCCCGCAGTGGGTAATGGGAGAGATGTTGTCATGACGACATCTCTCCCATAATGCAAAGCGGCCGGAGGAACCAGTAGCAGCGTCGGGTCCAGGAGCGGGGTTTCAAGTAAATGTTTTTTTTTTTTTTATATTACATCTCTCTACTGGTGGGGCTACTACTGGGGGCAGTACCAGGGGGTGATTACTACTGGGGGCACTACCAGGGGGGGATTAATACTGGGGTCACTACCAGGGGGGATATTGCTACTGGGGGCACTACCAGGGGGGGTATTACTACTGGGGGCACTACCGGGGGGGTATTACTACTGGGGGCACTACCAGGGGGGTATTACTACTGGGGGCAGTACCAGGGGGTATTACTACTGGGGCAGTACCAAAGGGGGAATATTACTACTGGGGGCACTACCAGAGGGGGAATATTACTACTGGGGGCAGTACCAGGGGAGGGATTACTACCAGTAGCTGCTGCATTTCCCACCCTAGGTTTATACTCGAGTCAATAAGTTTTCCAAGTTTTTTGTGGTAAAATTAGGTACCTCGGCTTATATTTGGGTCGACTTATACTCGAGTATATACGGTACATAAGTATTTACAGCCTTTGCTCAATACTTTGTTGATGCACCTTTGGCAGCAATTACAGCCTCAAGTCTTTTGAATATGATGGCACAAGCTTGGCACACCTATCTTTGGGCAGTTTCGCCGATTCCTCTTTGCAGCACCTCTCAAGCTCCATCAGGTTGGATGGGAAGCATCGGTGCACAGCCATTTTCAGATCTCTCCAGAGATGTTCAATGGGATTCAAGTCTGGGCTCTGGCTGGGCCACTCAAGGACATTCACAGAGTTGTCCTGAAGCCACTCCTTTGATATCTTGGCTGTGTGCTTAGGGTCATTGTCCTGCTGAAAGAAGAACCGTCGCCCCAGTCTGAGATCAAAAGTGCTCTGGAGCAGGTTTTCATCCAGGATGTCACCGTACATTGCTGCATTGATCTTTCCCTAAGCACACAGCTAAGATATCAAAGGAGTGGCCCAGACTTGAATCTGATTGAACATCTCTGGAGAGATCTGAAAATGGCTGTGCACCGACGCTTCCCATCCAACCTGATGGAGCTTGAGAGGTGCTGCAAAGAGGAATGGGCAAAAATCTCAAAAGCACTTTTTACATGTTGTCATTATCGTGTATTGTGTGTAGAATTTTGAGGATAAAATGCAATTATTCCATTTTGGAATAAGGCTGTAATATAACAAAAAGTGGAAAAAATTAAGCGCTGTGATACTTTCTGGATGTACTGTACATCTAGTTTTCCTCTCCCTATTCAGCTCAACCACTCCATGACCATGTGTTCTTCCACTTCCCCCTTCACTCAGTGTCTACATAATCCTCTGCTCTGCCCACTTCTTCCACCATTATCATTTCCCCCTTGTCTCCTCCACCTCCTCCTTCCTTTATCTCCCCTCCTCTGTCTGCCTCCCATTACTCCACTTTCATTCTCTTCTACTCCTCCTGGGTCCTATTACCCCACTGCTAATCCCTCCTCCAAACTTCCTCTCCATGTCATCCCATCCCACCTCCATCCACATCTCATTAAACTCCATCCCTGCCCAGTTCCCTTCCCAACACTGGTGCCCACACAATCTCTCCATTACATTCATTGCAGTCACCCAAATTAATCTCACCTTCTCATTACAGCAACCCTGATAATCTCATTCACATCTCTCCCACCAACACTGTCCCTCTATCCTGTGCCCTCTAGAATGCCAGATCAGTCTGTAATAAAGTCGTTCCCATCCATGACTTTTTAATCTCTAAAAATTTGCATCTCCTAGCCATTACTGAAACCTGGATTTCACCCTTTGACACCACTTCTCCTGCAGCTCTCTCCTATGGGTACCTCACCTTCTCTCACACCCCTCGGCCCTGGGGTCACCAAGGTGGTGGTGTGTGGTCCCCTGGTTATCCCTACCAACTCCTACCCTCTGAACTATCCCTTACTTTCTTTACATTTGAGGTTTATGCTATACGCCTCTTCCAACCAGTACAACTGCGAGTAGCTGTCATTTACCGTCCCCCTGGCTCTCCTTCCAAATTCCTTATCCTAAATTACATAATATTCCAATTGATATCCTCACAGAATCCTCTGCCTCCAAACTCCTTACCTTCACATCTTCATTTGGTCTCTCCCAATGGACCTCCTCACCCTCCCATGTGAGTGGGCATTCACTTGACCTGGTCTTCATTCACCTTCTCTCTTTTAACCTATAACTCTCTCCTTCACCTCCTCTACCTCCTAAGGCCACCATCACGAAGAGTAACATTGAGGCTATTGACATAATTTATTTTTCTTCCCTGCTTGACTCACTTATCTCCCCTATCCTCTCTCTCTCCTGCCCTGAACTAGCCGCTACCCTATACAATGCCTCCCTTACTTCTGCTCTGGACTTTGTCGCTCCGGCGATCACTAATCATCCTCTCAGATCCACGCCTCAACCTTGGCATTCAAATACACCAGATACCTGGAAAAGTGTTCACAAACTGCTGAGCGACAGTGGACAAGATCACACTCTAAAGCAGAGTTACTCCGTTTCAAATTTATGCTTTCATCATACAGTGCTGCCCTTTCCCTCTTTAAATAGTCATATTTGAAGAAACTTATCTCCTCCCAGTCCTCAAATCCCCAGCATCTCTTCAACGCCTTCAACTCCCTCCTCTACCCACCCCCTCCTTGCCTCCCCTCCTTGCTCTCCGCCCTTAACTTTGCTACCTACTTTATATCTAAAATTGATTTCATACATCAGGATATCATATCCCACCAGTCCCCCAGCTCTCCACCTCTTCCTTTCCCAGGTCACCCCTTCCCATCCATTTTGCCAACTCTGACATCCTTCTCCCCTGTATCTGTAGAGGAAGCCTTGTGCCTGTTCCCATCTTACCTACCTCCTCAATCTCTCCCTCTCATATGGCACTGTCCCTTCTGTATTCAAACATGCCCTTGTTTCCCCCATTCTTGTGTTGTTTACAACCACCTTTCTTTCCTCTCACTCCCTTCTTGATCCTTTTCAGTCTGGCTTTCGTTCTCTCCACTCCACTGAAACTGCCCTCACAAGTCAGCAATGACCTCCTTGCTGCTAAATCCAAGGGCCATTACTCTCTGCTCATTATCCTTGACCTCTCTGCTTCTTTCAACACTGTGGACCGCCCTCTCCTGCTGCATATTCTTCACTCCCTTGGTCTACGTGACACTGCCTTCTCCTGGCTATTGTCCTAACTCTCTGACCGAACCTTCTGTCTCCTCTCATGACTCCTCTTCCCCACCAAAGCCTCTTACAGTAGGTGTTCCCCAAGGTTCTGTTAAAGGACCTCTCCTATTCTCCCTCTATACGTCCTCTCTATGTGAACTCATCAGCTCTTTTGACCTCCATTATCATCTCTATGCTGATGATACTCAGATCTACCTTTCCTCCCCTGACCTCTCTCCTCACTCGTATCTCCAAATGCCTCTCTGTTACAGTATCTCTTCCTGGCTATCCCAGCGATTTCTTAAACTTAATATGTCTAAGACTGAGCTGATCATTTTCCCACCCTCCAACATAACCGCACTTCCCACAATTTCTTTATAAATTGATGGCACAACTATCTCCTCTAGCCCCAAAATGTGCTGTCTTGGAGCTATCCTGGACTCCTCTCTCTCCTTCAAACCAAATATCCAGAACCTCTCGCAGTACTGTCATTTCCATCTTAAAAATAATTCCAAGATTAGACCCTTTCTCACCCAGGATGCCACTAAAACCCTCATACACTCACTGGTCATCTCCAGATTGGACTACTGTAACCTCCTCCTTTCTGGCCTCCCCAACTCCCATCTCTCTCCTCTCCAGTCTGTCCTCAATGCTGCTGCTCAGCTCATCTTCCTCTCCAAATGCTCTACATCTGCCTTCCTTCTCCTACAAGCTCTCCACTGGCTCCCCTTCCCTTTCAGAACCCAATTCAAGGTTCTCACACTCGTTTACAAAGCCCTCACCCATTCCTCTCCCATTTACATCTCTGAACTCATCTCCCCTCACTCTCCTGTCTGCCCTCTTCATTCAACAAATGCACGCCGCCTTTCATGCCATCAGATTACTTCCTCCTACTCCCGCCTCCAAGATATTGCCTGCGCTGCTCCCCTCCTTTGGGACTCTCTCCCTCCCCCCATCAGACTCTTCACCTCTCTACAGTCTTTCAAATGGCCTCTCAAGACCTACTACTTCATCAAAGCCTTCCAGCTCTCATCTTAGCTTGCTGCTACATGCTTCTTCCTCCCTGTCTACCCCATCTGTGTCACACCTGTTTGTCTGCCCCTCCCTTTTACAATGAAAGCTCTAACGAGCAGGGCTCTCTTCCCTAATGTGCTTCCCCTTACTTTACTTTCATCTACTTCGAACTCCCCACTAGGGCACCCAACACTTGGTTGCTTATGCTCTGTTGCTTATCTAGGTGTTATGGTCGCTAATATAGCAATGTATATTATCATTGTCCTCGTCCTGCATTGTACTGTAAGTCACTGGTCAACTTATTTGTTTATGTACTTTGTAAGGCGCTGCGGAACACTTGTGGTGCCATATAAATAAATTATAATAATAATAAAAAGCATGCTCTACTCTTTTTCCTGCCATACAAATTCATCAGGAATCAGCACAGATCCCCTTGGTGTATTGTTTTCAGTGTTGATTATTGGGGGAGCCTTCATATGCCCCTGGGATTTTTTGCAGCTATTTTCGCAGTACAACTTTTTAAATATATCTATATTACACACTAATATTCAGTGCCTAGTACCCTCTGTTTTTTCCATAGTCCTTAAAGAAATGCTTTTTATCTGGGTATGCTTTGGCTAGACTAGTTCGGTTCGCACTACATATAAAGGTAGCTGATATAGTATTGAATTGGCTGAGAAGCCTTAAATGGATGATGTATGGGATGAAATAACAGAGATATAAGATTTTGTGGAGGGTAACGGCATCAGTCTGACTCAGACACAAGATCTCATCATTATCCTAAGCATGGGTGGGCAATAAGCAGCCCTCCAGCTGTTGTTGAACTACAAATCCCAGCATACCTTGCAAGAGTTTTAGCATGGCCAAATAGCAAAAATGTGACAGGGCAGGCTGGGTTGTGTAGTTCTGCAACAGCTGGTGGGCCACTTATTGACCACCCCTAGCCTAGGGCTTACTTAGTGAAACAATTACTTGAACATGCATCAAAATGTAGTTACAACTGATTGTGCGGGAGAAATCTGAAGCAATCTGTATACAGGGTCTGATTCAGAGATGGATACTAATGCAATCACAGCTGCAATTTCGCACAGACCACAGCTACGAAAATATGCTACTAGTTCCAAAGCTTACCCGAGCATAGGAATCCCACTGCTGCCGTCCGATGCCGCTTACCAGCGTAAATATCGGTAATGGGGGTGAGCGGGTTCGGATTTCTGAAATCCGAACCCCCCCGAGCCCCCCCAATCCGAGGCAGATCCGAGTCAGGCTCGACTTTTCCCGCCTGACTCGGATCTGAAATCGAGGCAAAACGTCATCATCCCGCCTTCCGGGTCTCGCGGGTTTTGGATCCTATATAAGGTACCCGTGTCGGCGCCATTTTCTCACTCAGCTGTGGACAGTGAAGAGGGAGGGTGGGAGTTAGGGCTGGCTGGGCTGTGTAGTGTAGTGTAGTGCAGAGTAGTGCTGTGCTGTGCTGCGCTGTGCTGCTGTTGTCCATAGGGGCTGTGTCCACTACTTCAAAGTCCATAGGGGCTGGCTGTGTTGTGCTGTGCTGCTGTTGTTAATAGGGGCTGTGTCCACTACTTCAAAGTCCATAGGGGCTGGCAGGACTGTGTTGTGCAATCAGTTGTCCATAGGGGCTGTGTCCACTCCAAAGTCCTGTGCAGTGTCCCAGTCCTAAAGGGGTGCTGTAGTGTTGTCCAGGGGGTGCTCTGTTCGTCAGGGGTGCTCCACCCAAGTGCTAAAAATAAATATTTTTTCTGTGTTTGTGAATTGTGTGCGCAGTAGCCGCACGTGCATCAACAAAGAAGTGCCAAGCGTGCGCCTGTGTCATAAGTAAAGGGCCGGCTGGCTTGACCGTTAAAGGGTGCTGTAACCCCCAAAGTACACTCCAAACCAAATAAAAAAATATTTTCTGTGTTTGTGAATTGTGTGCGCAGTAGCCGCACGTGCATCAACAAAGTAGTGCCAAGCGTGCGCCTGTGTCATAAGTAAAGGGCCGGCTGGCTTGACCGTTAAAGGGTGCTGTAACCCCCAAAGTACACTCCAAACCAAATAAAAAAATATTTTCTGTGTTTGTGAATTGTGTGCGCAGTTGACGCACGTGCATCAACAAAGCAGTGCCAAGCATGCGCCTGTGTCATAAGTAAAGGGCTGGCTGGCTTGACCATTAAAGGGTGCTGTAACCCTCAAAGTACACTCCAAACCAAATAAATAAATATTTTCTGTGTTTGTGAATTGTGTGCGCAGTAGCCGCAAGTGCATCAACAAAGTAGTGCCAAGCGTGCGCCTGTGTCATAAGTAAAGGGCCGGCTGGCTTGACCGTTAAAGGGTGCTGTAACCCCCAAAGTACACTCCAAACCAAATAAAAAAATATTTTCTGTGTTTGTGAATTGAGTGCGCAGTAGCCGCACGTGCATCAACAAAGGAGCAGTGCCAAGCGTGCGCCTGTGTCATAAGTAAAGGGCCAACTGGCTTGACCGTTAAAGGGTGCTGTAACCCCCAAAGTACACTCCAAACCAAATAAAAAAATATTTTCTGTGTTTGCGAATTGTGTGCGCAGTAGCCGCACGTGCATCAACAAAGGAGCAGCGCCAAGCGTGCGCCTGTGTCATAAGTAAGGGGCCGGCTGGCTTGACCATTAAAGGGTGCTGTAACCCCCAAAGTACACTCCAAACCAAATAAAAAAATATTTTCTGTGTTTGTGAATTGTGTGCGCAGTAGCCGCACATGCATCAACAAAGGAGCAGTGCCAAGCGTGCGCCTGTGTCATAAGTAAAGGGCCGACTGGCTTGACCGTTAAAGGGTGCTGTAACCCCCAAAGTACACTCCAAACCAAATAAAAAAATATTTTCTGTGTTTGCGAATTGTGTGCGCAGTAGCCGCACGTGCATCAACAAAGGAGCAGCGCCAAGCGTGCGCCTGTGTCTTAAGTAAAGGGCCGGCTGGCTTGACCGTTAAAGGGTGCTGTAACCCCCAAAGTACACTCCAAACCAAATAAAAAAATATTTTCTGTGTTTGTGAATTGTGTGGGCAGTAGCCGCACGTGCATCAACAAAGGAGCAGTGCCAAGCGTGCGCCTGTGTCATAAGTAAAGGGCCGGCTGGCTTGACCGTTAAAGGGTGCTGTAACCCCCAAAGTACACTCCAAACCAAATAAAAAAATATTTTCTGTGTTTGTGAATTGTGTGCGCAGTAGCCGCACGTGCATCAACAAAGGAGCAGTGCCAAGTGTGCGCCTGTGTCCCATAAGTAAAGAGCCAGCTGGCTCATTTCTTAAAGGGTGGTGTAACCAACAAAGTGCACTACTCTCCAGCAAAAATAAAAAAATATTTTCTGTGTTTGTGTGCGCCTTAGCCGCACGTATATATCAAATCAATATAACATAAATGGAGGACCAAACTTTCTCCGATAAAAATAAAATAGAGAAAGATCAAGAACCACTTCCTCCTAGTGCTGAAGCTGCTGCCACTAGTCATGACATAGACGATAACATGCCATCAACGTCGTCTGCCAAGGCCGATGCCCAATGTCATAGTAGAAGCCACATACAATCCCAAATGACAAAGTTCAGGAAAATGACCTTAAAAAAAACATTTAAATCATCTGAAGAGAAACGTAAACTTGCCAATATGCCATTTATGAGACGGAGTGGCAAGGAACGGCTAAGGTCTTTCCCTATGACTAGTGTGTGTCATACTAGTATGACTAGTATGTTCATGACTAGTGGTTCAGCTTCACATGACGATGGAAGCCCTCCTCCCGCTAAAAAAATCAAACGAGATAAGCTGGCAAAAACACAGCAAAGAACTGTGCGTTCTAAGAAGATATCACAAATCCCCAAGGAGAGTCCAAGTGTGGTGGCGGTTGCGATGCCTGACCTTCCCAGCACTGGACGGGAAGAGGTGGCTCTTTGCACCATTTGCACGCCCCCTGCAAGTGCTGAAAGGAGCACCCACAGTCCACTTGCTGATATGCAAATTGAAGATGTCACTGTTGAAGTACAACAGGATGAGGATACTGGTGTAGCTGGCGCTGAGGAGGAAGTTGGCGAGGAGGATTCTGATGGTGATGTGGTTTGTTTAAATCAGGCTCCGGGGGAGACAGTTGTTGTCCGTGGGATGAAAAAGCCCATCACGGTCATGCCTGGGCAGAAGACCAAACATTCCACCTCTTTGGTCTGGCAATATTTCTATCCAAATCCGGACAACAACTGTCTTGCCATATGTACCATATGTAAAGGTGGAATAAGTAGGGGTAGGGACGTTAACCACCTAGGAACATCCTCCCTTATATGGCACCTGCAGTGCATTCATAATAAGTTACTGTCAAGTTCAGAAACTTTGGCTAAGACCGTAAGCAGTCCAGGGACACCTAAATCCCATTGTCCTGTTGTATCCAAGCGCCTGCAAAGCACACCATCAACTCCCTCCTCGTCAATTTCCTCCTTAGTCAGGATCGGAAGTAGTCCTGCAGGCCATGTCACTGACATGACTGACTCTCCTATCCGGGATTCCTCCGGAGGATCCTGCATTGCTACGCCTCCTGCTGCCGCTGCTGCTGTTGCTGCTGCTGGGAGTCGTTCATCATCCCAGAGAGGAAGTAGGAACACCACTACTTTTACTAAACAATTGACCCTCCAACAGTCCTTAGCGAGGAGGATGAAGTACGACAGCAGTCATCCTGAAACATAACGTATAACTGAGGCCTTGACTGCTATGTTGGTGTTAGACGTGCGCCCGGTATCCGCCATTAGTGCAGTGGGATTTAGACAATTGATGGAAGTAGTGTGTCCCCGGTTCCAAATCCCGTCTAGATTCCACTTCACTAGGCAGGCGATACCGAGACTGTACAGAAATGTCACAAAAAGTGTCCTCAGTGTCCTGAAAAATGCCGTTGTACCCAATGTCCACTTAACCACGGACATGTGGACAAGTGGAACAGGGCAGACTAAGGACTATATGACTGTAACAGCCCACTGGGTAGATGTATCTCCTTACGCAGCAACAGCAGCAGCGTCACCAGTAGCAGCATTTCAGAAACACCAGCTCGTTCCAAGGCAGGCTACGCTGTGTATCACCGGTTTCAGTAAGAGGCACACCGCCGACAACCTCTTAGAGAAACTGAGGGAAATCATCGCCCAGTGGTTTACCCCACTTAGACACTCCTGGGGATTTATATCTCCACCAATATTGTGCGGGCATTACATCTGGGCAAATTCCAGCACGTCCCATGTTTTGCTCACACAATAAACTTGGAGGTGCAGAATTTTCTGAAAAGCGACAGGGGCGTGCAGGAGACGCTTTGGGTGGCCCGAAAAATTTCTGCCCACTTTCGCCATTCAGCGACTGCGCGCCGAAGACTGGAGCACCAGCAAACACTCTTGAACCTGCCCCGCCATCACCTGAAGCAAGAGGTTGTGACACGGTGGAACTCAACCCTCTATATGCTTCAGAGGATGGAGGAGCAGCAAAAGGCCATTCAAGCCTATACATCCACCTATGACATAGGCAAAGGAGGGGGTATGCACCTGCCTCAAGCGCAGTGGAGAATGATTTCCGTGTTGTGCAAGGTTCTCCAGCCCTTCGAACTTGCCACACGTGAAGTCAGTTCAGACACTGCCAGCTTGAGTCAGGTCATTCCCCTCATCAGGCTTTTGCAGAAGCAGCTGGAGAAAGTGAAGGAGGAGCTAAGATGGAGCGATTCCGCTCGGCATGTGGGACTTGTGAATGAAGCCCTTCATTCGCTTTGCCAGGATTCCAGGGTGGTCAATCTGTTGAAATCAGACCACTTCATTTTGGCCACCGTGCTCGATCCTAGGTTTAAAACCTATGTTGTGTCTCTCTTTCCGGCCGACACAAACCTGCAGAGGTGCAAAGACCTGCTGGTGAACACACTGTCAGCTGAAGCGGAACGTGACACGTCAACAGCTCCTTCTTCATTTTCTCCCGCAACTGGGGCTGCCAGGAAATAACTTAGCTATCCTAAGCAACCCGCTGGCGGTGATGCAGGGCAGGAAGGACCAAGTTTGAACATCTGGTCCGGACTGAAGGACCTGGCAACAATTTCTGACATGTCTACTGTCACTACATATGATACTGTCACCATTGACAGAATGGTGGAGGATTACATCGGTGACAGCATCCAAGTAGGCATGTCAGACAGTCCATACCTGTACTGGCAGGAAAAAGAGGCAATTTGGAGGCCCCTGTACAAACTGGCTCTATTTTACCTGAGTTGCCCCCCCTCCAGTGTGTACTCCGAAAGAGTGTTTAGTGCAGCCGGGAACCTTGTCAGCGAATGGCATAGGAGGTTGCTTCCACAAAATGTGGAGAAGATGATGTTCATAAAAATGAATTATCAACTCTTCCAGGGAGACCAGCCTCCAGAACGTACAGAGGGACCTGTGGTGGTGGACTCCAGTGGGGATGAGTTAATACTCTGTGAGGATGAGGATGTACACAACACTGAAGAGGGTGAGGAATCGGTGGATGAGGAGGATGAGGACGACATCTTGCCTCCGTAGAGCCAGTTTGTGCAGGGACAGATTCATTGCCAGCTTGTTTTGTGGGGGCCCAAACGAACCAATCATTTCAGCCACAGTTGTGTGGCAGACCCTGGCGCTGAAATGATTGCTTTGTTAAAGTGTGCATGTCCTGTTTATACAACATAAGGGTGGGTGGGAGGGCCCAAGGACAATTCCATCTTGCACCTCTTTTATTCTTTGCATTATGTACAGTTTGGGGCCTAGTTTTTCAAACTGCCATCCTGTCTGCCACTGCAGTATCACTCCTAGATGGGTCACGTGTTTGTGCCGCCCACTCGTGTCGCTTAGCGTAGCCATCCAGCTATCTCCGTGCAACCTTTTGGACATAAAAACACTATTGTGAGGTGTTCAGAATAGACTGGAAATTAGTGGAAATTAAAGTTATTGAGGTTAATAATAGCATAGGAGCAGAAAAACCAACACATTCTGTGATTTAGCTGTTTTTATGCTTTTTTTAAAAAAAATACAGATCCAAAACACAAAACCAAGAACCCAAAACACGAAAGGGTGGTTCTGGCAAAACCAATCCAGATCCAAAACACGAAGAAAGATCCAGATCCAAAACCAAAACACAAAACACGAAAAGTGGCCGGTGCACACCCCTAATCGGTAATATCATAGTACATCAACCAGCCATACAGTCCTTGCGATAGGTCGGACATGTCTCAAATACATTGGCTCTCCTGACACACTCACAGTGGCGTAACTAGGGCAGGGCCACCAGGGCTCATGCCCTGGGCACCGTGGGACCGGCGGCGCGGGAGGTGCTGTCATGACGTGACAGCACCGTCATGACGTCTCTCCCATAATGCAGAGCGCACCAGCCCAGGAGGACTGATGTGCGGACGGCGGCGGGAGCAGTGGCTGGAGCCGGAGCGTGGATTCAGGTAAGCATATTTTTTATTCTTTTATTTACTTGTGTGTATTTGTCGGGAAGGGGGGAGGTGGACTACTACTGGGGACACTACTGGGCGGAACCTCTACTGGGGGCACTACTGGGGAGAACAGCTACTGGGGGCACTGCATTGGGGGGGTGAACTACTACTGGGGGCACTACAGGGGGACCTCTACTGGGGGCACAACTGGGGGGTACCTCTACTGGGGGCACCACTGGGCGGGACCTCTACTGGGGGCACTGCATGGGGGGGCTACTGCTGGGGGCACTGCATAGGGGTGGCTACTACTGGGTGCACTATATAAATGTCACTGCATAGGAGGGGACTACTACTTGGGGCACTATATAAAGGGCACTGCATAGGGGGGACCACTACTGGGGCACTGCATAGGGGGGTGTACTGCTGGGGGCACTGTATAAGGGGCTCACTACTGGGGGCACAAGGGACACTGCACTGGGGGGCACTGTATAAGGGGCACTGGATAGGGGGGATCACTACTGGTGGCCTGCATAAAGGCTCCTACTGTGGGCACTGCATAGGGGGGACCACAACATGGGGCACTGCATAAGGGCATGACCAGCTCCAGGCATGTTCCACCTGAGCTGTCGCACGAGGGTGAAACCTACAGAGGGTGTGCCGATTTTCTGCCTGCATTTTCCCTGGCCGTCACTGTCATGCCGGGCTCTGCTCAGCCCACCCACCCTGCTGCTGCTGCTGGGCTTTCGCCCTACCACTGACACTGGAGACCTGGACGAGGTGAAGAGGGCATCCGTGGTGCAGAGGAGACGGTAAGTGAATGCCGCTCATGGCTCATCCCCCATCACATCATGGGCTCAGGCTGGCTGCTGGCACTGGCAGGCAGGGTGTGTGTGTGTGTGTGTGTGACTAATGAGCCGGCACAGGGTGCTCCAACCCCTGGAGCCAGCGCTGCATAAGGGGGATCACTACTGGGGGCATGCATAAGAGGGACCACTACTGGGGGCTTGCATAAGGGGTACAACTACTGGTGGCACTGTATAAGGGGCACTACTGGAGGCCTGCATAAGAGAGACCACTACTGGGGACATTGCATACAGGGTTTACTGTATAAGGGGTACTACTGGGGGCCTGCATAAGAGGGACCACTACTGGGGGTACTGTATAAGGGGCACTACTGGCGGCCTGCATGAGGGGGACCACTACTGGGGGCAATGCATAGGGGGGACTGTATAAGGGGCACTGCATTAAGGTGCATATGGAATGGAAAGGAATGTTCAGAGATGAAAAAGGGGTGTGTGTCATGTTGACACGCCCCATTTTTAAGTGACCATGCCCCTTGTGACCACGCCCATTTTCCAATGCGTGCGCCAAAGGCACGCGCACATATAATAGGGCTCCATTTTTAAATTTGCCCTGGGCTCAAAATACCCTAGTTACTCCACTGCACGCTCATGCTGCGTATGTGATCGCAATGGCTAATTTATACACACCAATGTAACAGTGTTTAAACAGTAAGATACGCCTGTGTTTTATTGACTAGCCCATGTACCTCTCCCACACACTGACTACCTGTCACTCACTTTGTGAATGGGTTTTCTGTGCGTGCGGAATCGCAAGACAATCGCAGTGCATACGCAGAATGACTTTGATGATGCGCAATAGCAAAAAATCACTCATTCTGCTTAAGAATCAGCATTGCGCACATCTCTGAATCAGGCCCACAGTACCTAAATACTTTAGAGAGGTATCTTGCCATAATGTATTTTATTTCCACCAAGTATTACAATTTTTCCACTTAACCACAAGGTGGCACTGTCTAACCTTAAAAGTAAGGTGCTTCATACTGAATAGTTACAGTAGATATTTGAAAATGTGTGTTAATTGGAAACGCAGTGAAACACTGAAAGGGATTTAATTTAAATATTCAATCCCACTTAGATCTCTTTCTTACAGATATAACATAAATTAACATGAATGTGAATTTACTAATTAACTTTGTGGAAAAAAAAGTCAGTTACTGTCATTGTGATATTAACTATAACTTTCTGTATAGATAGTAGATACATAATGTGGGGCTGAAGCAGAGTGAGTACCGTGCACGTCTGCATAGTTTATATTGCATGATTTAGCTCTGTGCATGCTCAGAAAGCAAACACACGCATATGTGCAATTGCAGACCTGCATCTGGCACTCACAACTCCTTACAGCAGGGCATGCAGAATGAATGGAAGGAAGGGGAATTCTAACATAGGCCAAGTTCAGTCAGGGTGTATTCACACAAGTGCGACTCATGCAGACGAACAGTCATGCGCATGTACCTCCTACAGAGCAGGTGCAAATACACATTGAAGATAATGATTTGTCATAAACTAGGTGCATAAGATTCTAATGCAAAGGCATATGTATCATGAGATGTGTTTGGCTTTGCATATGTGTGGAAAAAATCTGCTATTTTTGTGGGCATTTTTGCTTCCACGTTTACCGCCCTGTGTGTGTGTTATGTAGGATATGCCGTCCATACTTGCCAACCCTCCCTGATTGTCAGGGAGACTCCCTGAAATAGTAGCAATCTTCATGACTCCCTGAAAAGTTTAGTAATCTCCCTGATTGCACCTTACCCACATTATGTAGCTGTTATATACTTGGGGGAAAAAAAAGAAATCAGATATATACATTCAAATGGTATAATCAGTGCCATTTCCCTGCATTGGTTATAGGAACAATGATCCCTATGGCTACATGCATTCTGAAATCAGTGTTTTCATTAACAAATAGATCCTTCTAATTGCTTTGGGGCTCATTTACATGTGGATGTAAGTCAATGTTATGACACGCCTCTCAGATGTAGCAGTACACGCCCACTTTACCGCCACGCTCATAGGTGCTGCTGTCACAATCTCCCAGAAATGCATTTTCAAAAGTAGGCAAGTATGCTTTACAGTTTGCACTCATCAATTAAGGCAGTATTACAACATGTTGTCTACAGCTTATAAATAAACCTCATAATTTCCAGAGTCGGATACAGGGGTTGGGGGGGGCACAGTGAGTGAGTACCCTCCTCTCTCTCAGCTCCGACTCAGCTATAGCACTGCTTTCCGGGGACGATTCTGCTCATCTCCAGCCTCTGCTGCCAGGAGCAGCTCATCAAGCAGCAACAGGGCAAAAGCTGCTGCAGTGCTGCTGGGAGAGCTGCTGTTGGTTGTAGAGGCTGGAGACAAGCAGAATCGAACCCCGCACTGCCATAGAGGAGGCTCCAGGACTGCAGGTAGAACCTGTGCTGCTGCTACTTCTGTCTCATGGCGCTCGTCGGGGGGTACAAACAGTGGGCACAGCAAGGTCTTAAGTGCCCCCCGAAGGCTTAATCCAGCCCTGATCATTTCGTTTGTATGACATCATTTTAGTAGTATTCCAGTCTGCAAGCATATGTTTAAATCATGCATACAGTCCACTGTATGGGGAAGGTAATCAGCTTGATACATACTGTGACTGTTTAGTTAAATCATTACTATCAAAGCATTCAATGCCATGAAAAAATGCTGAGTAGGTTCATATACATAAGCTACACAACGTACTGTGTCGGCAGAACTTGGAGCACTACAATACACATTATGTCATGCTTACTCAGGGGTCTATTTACTAACCAGTGTTAGGAGAAGTGAAAAGTGATAAGAAAGTGATAAGGTGCCAGCCAATCAGCTCCCAACTGCCACCTCACAGGCTGTGTTTGAAAAATGACAGTTGGGAGCTGGTTGGCTGGCACCTTATCACTTTTCACTCTTCGCTTTTCACTTCTCCTAACACTGCTTAGTAAATAGACCCCTCAGTGTGATAATAGTATTATTTTAGAATTTTAAATCACATTTACTACTCTCCCGGAAGGTGTGGGAATGTCACGATATTTCAGGTAGTTCCTCACACTTCCGGAGGTGAAGTGGGCAGGAAAGCGAGATAACGTGTCATTTTGACCCTGCCCCCTCCCCGCGGTCCTATTAATTGCAACATTTTGCGGCAATAGGGGTGGGGCTAATGACATGAGAGCCTAGCCCCAACCTCCCGGGTGGTCAGCTGCATCTCATCTCCAGGCTTCTCCTGAGAGGAGCACTTAAAAGTATGTTTTAAATATTGATTTTCATTTATTAATTTCCTTCTTAGAGAATAGGAATGGATGGTTAAGAATTGAATCAAAAACATAGACAGATAAGAATTGTATTGTGCAGTTGGTCAATACTGTCTGAAACACAGTGACATTTCCAGGACAGACATATCCAGGGACAAATCTTTAAGACGCAGGGCTGTGCCTGGAACTTAGGGGCAGTTGCTATCCATGATACAGTATGTCGTTTAATGCTGCCAGTTATTTCATATATTATTTTACTGCACTGTATTTTGCTGCCCACACACATGAATGCACAGATATACAATATGCAGAATTCCTCTACTGCTCTGAAATCTTGCAGTGCATAGAGCTACAAAGAATGATGGCCCCTGTCTGCCCCTTGACCTATGACCTCCCAGTCTGGGCCTCTGCTGAGCTTCTAACACACTGCATCCCCCTCTCCAAGAGAGACGTCTCATTAATAACTTGAATCTTGAGTGAAGTGAGATTGGTAGAAGCTTAATAATGAGACTCTTTTACTCACATGGCTGCTTAGTAACGGAGACACCGAACATAGAAGAGTAACTAAGGGACAGATTAAAAAAAAAATACTGCTAAATAATAGAAGCACCAATGTCCTTTCTCAGATTCATAAACATGAACTGGTGGCACAGTGTTGCTTAGATATAATTGAAATAGACACACACTAGCTGTACAATGTCTATACAAAATACTGTATATGTACTGTACTGTAGGAGATACTCCACTAACTGCTTTGAAAGACTATACAATAACAAATACTATACCTTGTCATTCTACAAAGTATTTCATTACCAAATAAATACCTGTATGAAATGCAAGACAGCATAATTAACTATTAATATTAAAAGATTCATCAATCGTTTAATGATGTCCCTGATGTAAATTGTTAGGAGTCAGATGCCCAAATTAGGGCTTTATTTATCATTAGCTACAGTGCTCAGTGGTTTTAAGTGTAATTTATCAATCGGTCTATTTATCAAGCAGTGAAAAGTGTGGAGAAGTGGACCAGTGGAGAAGTTGCCTATAGCAACCAATCAGCTTTGAAGTAGCATTTATCAAGTACAGTCTATAAAATAATAGGTAGGAGCTGATTGGTTGCTATGGGCAACTTCTCCACTGGTCCACTTCTCCACGCTTCTCACTGCTTGATAAATAGACCCCTAGGAAGTATCTGCTTCTATGGGAGTGTGCATGCACGTTAAGCATTGACCTCAATGGGACCTTGTGAAGCCGCTATGGAGGTCCCCCAATGACTGATAGAGGGTATCACCATCTCAGTTTAGCATTGTTTAGTGAAGAAAACACAACTTTTTAATGCTTATTAAATAGTCACTAGTAATAGTCTCCATAGCAGGCAATCATGTTGATATATTGTTATTCAAAAAAAGTTTATCACTGCTTCTAAAAAAGGGCCCTCACAGGAATCTTGTCTGGAAATGTATTACAGGTTGAGTCTCCCATATCCAAATATTCCGAATTACGGAAAATTCCTAAATACGGAATATTTTTAGCTTGACTGAGATAGTGAAACCTTTGATTTTTGATGGTTCAGTGTACACAAACTTTGTTTAAGGCACAAAATTATTAAAAATAAAGTATAAAATGACCTATTTGCTGTGTGTATATGGTGTATATGAAACATCAATGAATTTCATGTATGTACACAAACTTTGTTTGAGTCACAAAATTATTGAATATATTGTATAAAATTACCTGCAGGCTGTGTGTATAAGGTGTATATAACACATAAATGCATTCTGTGTGTATATTTGGGCCCTATTCCTAAGAAATTTCAATATGATATGCAATTATTCCAAAATACGGAATATTCCCATATCCAAAATACCCCTGGTCCCAAGCATTTTGGATATGGGAGAGTCAACCTGTAATATTAAAGAAAGAATGAGAAAACTATGATTAGTGATATGTTCCTTTATTATTTTAAGATATTTCACAACTTTACTTAATTTACCTTGAATTACCAGTATGTAGATGTGTGATGTATAGCATACTTGCCCACTTTCAGGCTGCCCCTTTCCTTTAGGCTTTCAGGCAAATCCAGTGACTCCCAAACTACGGGGCATACTTGCCTACTCTACCGAAAAAGTGGAGGGCTCCCAAAATTTGGGCAAATCTCCCGGCCGCATACCCCCAGAACCCCTTGCACGCCGATACACACATCCCCGCTGCAAAGGGGGCCGATGACACGATTCACACTATGGCTCGCCCCTACTTCACAATGCCGGTAATTTCTGCATTGAGTAACGGAGCCTCGATGACACTATCTCATGGTCATGCCTCCGCGCCGCCTTCAATTCTGCCTCATGTTCCCTGCCACGCCACCTATGCCACGCCCCTTGCTATGCTGACCTGGTTGCCCCCCAGCCAGAATATCGGCAAGTCTGTCTAAGAGAGTCCTGATGGATCTTACCAAACTCACTCCATTTACAATGTGGAAGTGCATTATAAACTGTGTACCTGGGACTCAATTGTGTTGTTAATCAGAACAAAAGTTGCTCATACACTCCACTTTGATGGCTAATTAGACCAATTTAGTCATAATTGACTGGAAAATGCAGTGTGTTTGAGCCTTAAAAGACTATGAGGTTTATTCATCATCGCGGGCAGTATGGTCCCCAATGATGAAGTATCCATATCGCCGCTGGGGATACTTATCACCAGAGCAATTCATTATTGCTCCAGTTTGGGGACAGCTGCTCAGAAAAGCAGCTGTCCCCGCGAACAGTAACACTTCTACTTCTGTAACAATGTTACTTACCTGTCCCCGTCGCCAGGCTTCTGCGCATGTGTGACCGATATATCACTGACAGCTTTGGTTAAAGTTATTTATTATTACATTAAGCATTTTTTTTTCTCCCTACTCTTTTTACACACTTAATTTTTAATTTTTTTGTTGAAGCTGGAACTGGAACCCTATAGGAACTATTCATCCCCGGGTAGCAGTGTGACTTAACACAGAGGTGCCCGCTGACGGAATTTGTATGATATACCGTCAGCGGCAGCCCGACAGGAGCAGAGTTCAAAGCAGCGGAAGCCCGACAGCGCTGGAAATACCGATCGTGGATAGGTAAGTATAGACTAACCTAACCTAACCCCCCTAACCCTAACCCTCCTTAGGGGTGCCTAACTCTAACTTCCCCCCCAAGTGCCTAACCCTAATCCCCCCTCTAAGTGCCTAACCCTAACCACCCCCTTCCCCGCTGCCGAAACCTAAGTCCCCCGGGGGGGTGCCTAACCCTAACCCTCCCTCCCCCTAGCCTAATCCTAACCCTCCCGGGGGGTGCCTAACCCTAAGTCCCCCCCGGGAGCCCTAAACCTAACCCTCCCCACCCACGGCTGTCCACTCGCGGCGCCCGGAATCACTATGATCGTGATGCCGGGCGCCGGTCTCCCGGCATCGGGGAAATGCGGGCGTCTACATCTAGATGCCCGGCATTTCACCCATGCCGGGATAAGACAGTCGGGAAGCCGGCTGCCGGTATTTAGGCAGTCGGCTTCCCGATTGCTTCTCCCCGCTGACTGCCCATGTGTGACCTGAGTTCATGCATGCACATGACTGCCAGTCTAGCAGTGTGGAGGCGGCAAAGGGATCCTTCTTTACAACCCCAAACATTCTTTCCATTGGAAGGAGTGAGGTTCTGGGAATCAACGCCATCTTGAGGTTTCTGCAGGTAAACTCCGACAAATTTTAGTTTTCTGAGTATGTTGACAGGCTGATCGAGACCCTAATAGTGAATGGACCCATTACTTAAACCATGAAGAAATTTGTGTTTTCACATATGTAGCGGGCCCACTAGTGATATAGAATAGGCCCCTAAATCTGGTCTTCCTATTGGAGTTCCAATATGCATGTGTGAGCCAATAAGCCAGCTTGACACTTAACTGGCCTGGCAAGCAGTAAGATTATTCTTACAGCTGGCGGCGACAGTCATCTGCAAGCTGAGCATCACTGTAGCTGTCTGGGTGACTTTAATTAAAAAAAAAATAATAATTTATAGCTACTGTAAATTGCAATAGAAAGTATATATATACATATATATATTTTTGGCCAGTTTGATAAATACACTCCCTAGCATTCTGTCTTTTGTTTGTTGTCAATTGCTAAATGTATCATTCTATCCCAGATGTAGGAAACATGCGGCACTCCAGCTACTGTGGAACTACATGCAAGCACAGTGGGCTTGATTCATGCATGCAAGCTAGCACAGTGGGCTTGATTCATGCATGCAAGCTAGCACAGTGGGCCTGAGTCATGCACGCAAGCTAGTACAGTGGGCCTGATTCATGCATGCAAGCTAGCATAGTGGACCTGATTCATGTATGCAAGCTAGCACAGTGGGCCTGATTCATGCATGCAAGCTAGCATAGTGGACCTGATTCATGTATGCAAGCTAGCACAGTGGGCCTGATTCATGTATGCAAGCTAGCATAGTGGACCTGATTCTTGTATGCAAGCTAGCATAGTGGACCTGATTCATGCATGCAAGCTAGCATAGTGGACCTGATTCATGCATGCAAGCTAGCATAGTGGACCTGATTCATGTATGCAAGCTAGCATAGTGGACCTGATTCATGTATGCAAGCTAGCACAGTGGGCCTGATTCATGCATGCAAGCTAGCATAGTGGACCTGTATTCATGTATGCAAGCTAGCATAGTGGACCTGATTCATGTATGCAAGCAAGCACAGTGGGCCTGATCCATGCATGCAAGCTAGCACAGTGGGCCTGATTAATGAGTGCAAGCTAGCACAGTGGGCCTGATTAATGCAGCCAAGCTAGCACAGTGGGCCTGATTCATGCATGCAAGCTAGCACAGTGGGCCTGATTCATGCATGCAAGCTAGCACAGTGGGCCTGATTCATGCATGCAAGCTAGCACAGTGGGCCTGATTCATGCATGCAAGCAAGCACAGTGGACTTGATTCATGCATGCAAGCTAGCACAGTGGACCTGATTCATGCATGCAAGCTGGCACAGTGGGCCTGAGTCATGCATGCAAGCCAGCACAGTGGGCCTGATTCATGCATGCAAGCTAGCACAGTGGGCCTGATTCATGCATGCAAGCTAGCACAGTGGACCTGATTCATGCATGCAAGCTAGCACAGTGGGCCTGATTCAAGCATACAATGTAGCACAGTTGGCCTGATTAATGAATGCAAGCTAGCACAGTGGGCCTGATTAATGCATCCAAGCTAGCACAGTGGGCCTGATTCTTGCATGCAAGCTAGCACAGTGGACCTGATTCATGCATGCAAGCTAGCACAGTGGGCCTGATTCATGCATGCAAGCTAGCACAGTGGGCCTGATTCATGCATGCAAGCTAGCACAGTGGACCTGATTCATGCATGCAAGCTAGCACAGTGGGCATGATTCATGCATACAAGCTAGCCCAGTGGGCCTGATTAATGTATGCAAGCTAGCACAGTGGATCTGATTCACAGTTGTACACAAACTCTATGGTGGCCAATCAGCACATGTACAGGATCTGTACTGTGCATATGCTGATCAGTGTCTACAAGATTGCTCGCAGTGCCCCGTAGGCCGCAGCTTGTCTGCCATGCTATGGTCTTTTGGGTTGGGGCGGAAACAGTAAGCATTTTACAAAGCAGGGCGCCACCCCCATTTTGTAGGTGTGCCAAGGCCAGGGTCTGTGTCTTCCGACGCAGATTTCCTGGCCCTGGCAGAGGAGCTCCAATAGCGATAGCTGCCTGCTGGTGATCCGATGATGCATCTTCAGATGCAGCACTCGTATCTGCAATGCCAGCAGTGGGTGTCTCTTGCCCTCAGACGCCTCCTGCAGCATTACAATATTTTCGCATAGCTGCTGCATCCATACACGCAGCAGCGATGCAAACAGCAACTCTGAATCAGGCCCAGTATCTCAATTCAGAACTTTATTGTATGGATAAGAAACATTATTAAATTAATATTATAAACAATTGTTAGCATACATTAAAAATGTTTCAATAGTTACACCAGGTGACGGTTTTGTTTTCCATTGCAATCTGTGCCTGCCACATGTCTGGTTGGCTTATATAATGGTAAACTGTTTGTGTCTACAGCTGTGCTATGGGTTCAGCTCCAGTGCACATCGTAGGTGTGTTCAAATTAGATTAATGATTAACTAGGCAGCCTATAAAAACTACATACAAATCAGATTTCACTTTTGAGGTAGAGAATAATAATATTTTGGGTAAGTCTTGCATTACAGCTGGGTACAGAACAGGTACTCTCTGGCGTAAGGAACAGTGTCAACATCATGAAAAGTAAGGTAATTTAGCTATAAAAGTCAATACTGACACAACCATACACCACAAATCTAATTACATTGAATGAATCCCTTCAATTATATTGAATGAAGAACTTACTAGAAACATTGGATAACCTGCATAAACTATGGCCAGTACAGAGCAGGTTAAAACAAATTGGGATAAAAGTAATCTGAAAATAACAACTAAATATAATATATTTTTGGTGTATTCTTACTTATACCTGTACCTTGCGACTAATGTTACGTTGAAATTACAGAACAACAAAGTAAGTGAATATTTTAAGGTATTCTACATCCCTCAAGGGTGTGCATATCACACATTCAAAAATGTGGCACAATTGTGTACTGTTTTTATTTATGTTTTTGTTTTATTTAAAAAAAATTATGTTATTATAACACAATACTGATTTTAAATAATATAGTTTAGGGTCAAGAGCCACTAGCTCTTTACCTGGGACAATCTTTAGCACAAACTTTTTCCAAAGTCAGAAAACTTTGTTCTAACTTGGTCCATATTTTCATGCAAATGGAGAAAGGGTATTAATAACCTCTACGTTTCTGAAGAACCTCTAGGAAATATCTTCTGCATTTTAAATGAAGCTGTTCCTGGCAGGTCAGTTTTAAACTGCTCCTTCTTCCCACGGTGTTTTGAAATAAGAGGGTTTGGTAGGAAGTGTTTCCTGACAGTTAAATTGCGATGTAGGCTTGGGTTAGGAGAGGGATCCTGCCTCTTTAACATGGAAACAAGACAAAGGTTCCTTTCTACGTTAGCAGGATCACAACTGTCAGACCATCTTCGTGCACTTGGGAGAGCCTGCAAAGTCATAATTATATCTCTTAACCTGTCTTGCTCTTTGCAATAGAAAGATCCTATTATATTGAAATGAGATCATTAGCAATCACATACTTTTCTTTTAGGCTCTTTTTTTTTATTCAAATACCTTAACTGCCTGGCAATGGAATATTTATAAGTATTTTTTTTTTTACAGTAAATGATGGCATGTTTCTATAGAAGCGGAAAATTAACCTCTTTCATCCCCCTTTTGTGTGTTAAGTCAAAGTTTTCAGAAAAGTAGGAAGATTGTGAGAACAAGTGAAGAAGCTCTGCTGTGTGATTCAGGGCAGCATGAGAGTCACAGACAGGAGAGTGTATCAGATCAACAATGAAATGTGAACAAAGTCCCAAGTGTTACTCTCTGGTGACCATATGAACATTTTCTACTTTTATATGTTGGTGTCAGGTTGATGATAAAAATAATACAAAAACATATGAAGCACTTTTAGCCTATAAAACTCGAAACATAGTTCTTCTTACAATGACATGATGAGAATTAAGTTAGAGTAGTTCCATAATTATAAGTGATGCCCGGGTGAGTTGATATTGTACATGTTGTGTTTGCTTTGAAATACTTATAAAGAAACTGCATCTTGTTCTGTGCCGGGCAGCACGATTTAAAGAGTCATTGCAAAATTGTGAGTTGTAAATACCCGGTATAGCAGACTTTATCTATGCATGAAGGCTGAAGGCAGTGGGTGAAAATACAATATAAGTTTCAATATAGCTCTAGAATCCCAGAGCATGTAAAGTGCTTGTACAACATTGCGCGCAGACATGGCTTGTGGCATACATCAAATTCTTCCAACAGCTATTTAATAGAATAAACATACACTATATCATTGGCGCAGATGGCTGTTCATTTGGTGTTGTGGTGGTAGAGATGAATCTTCTAACTATGTTGAATAAACAGTTTATTCAATCAGGCATATATACTTAACATTAGGATTTACTAGCATTTCTCAAGGGTTCAAATCTGCACTAAAATAATAACAGCCAAAAAGATATTTGTTTTCATTTTGTAACTTGCACTAAGTAGGTAAAACATCAAGCTTGTCACCCCAGTATCGGAAATACTTTTATGTAAAGAAAGGGATGGCTCTAAATTGGGGAGGTTATGTTTTAGAGGTGATGTTTACACTTTTGCACAATGTCAGTTATCAGCAACTCTCCACACACTTAGATGAACTTTTAATATGAACACTAGGACTCTAGTCATCAATTTGTGGCAACAATAGTGATTCACCATTTATAGCAGCTGCCTGGCAATAATGGTTGGCTAAGATAAGATAGTCCTGGTTGCCTCTGCGTATGTGTGGCCTGACTTGGATTTCCAGTAATACTTTAATAAAATAAATAAAAATGTTTAAAAATTAGGGATGCGCTTGATTGGCAACCTGTGTTTATATATCCCGTGAGTGGTGTAGAGGCCCACATTATTTCCAACTCATTTTGACAGGTGGCCCGCCCCTTTGCTCATTATAAGCCCACCCCTTTGATCAACCTAAACACACCCCCGTGATTAGCCTTGTTTATTGCTGATAGATTGAATTTTATAGACCTAAACATGACTACTTTGATTGACCTAAGCATAAGCTTTTATTGATTTTTTATTAAAAAGCTATTAATTAAACGCACATGAGCAGTTTGCTTCATTAAATAACTAATCAGTAAAAGCGAATATAAAAAGGCCTATTACAGTGCATTAAATCCAGGCAGTTATTGTGGAATTGACAAATACTATAAGTTGAGCAAAGGGAGATTCAGAAGGGATGACATAAAAAATTGGCTAGTTCAGCAAGACTCCTATATATAAACCAGCAAGAAAAATCTATAAAAAGAACATGTTCTGTGTATCAGGGACTTACAGTCAGGGTAGACAGGGCAGAGCCTCCCTTGTCATACTCCTGAGATTTAATATAAAAATTATTAGAATAATACAAAGAAGATGTTTATAACTTATAAACATTTTCTTTGTTTATTCTTATTGTAATCATTTTTATAGTTAACACTCAGCAGCTTTGTGGAGCTCCCTGAGACTCCAGGGAGACGAGAGATGAGGCAACAACAGCTCAGCCTCGCTTCTGTATAGTCAGAACTGGGGATGGGGCCACACCACGGGCAGTATGGAGGACGTGCCTTGAGCACTGATGAACACCTTGGATGTGTCAAGTGACCAGGAGGTGCACTGTAGTGTTTAGAGATCGGAGCTCAGCAGCAAGAGAAATTACAGTGATGCAGATAGGAGAGAGTCATGTGACCAGGAAGTGCACTGCAGTGTTTAGAGATTGGAGCTCAGTAGCAAGAGAAGACACAGTGATGCAGGTAGGAGAATAAATGGACACTGAAGCTTAGTCTAGTGAGGGAAGAGTTACAGTGAGTAATGGGGTGAGACAGGCTCCCAGCACTTAGATCCATCTCCACGTGTGCCTCCCCAGCCATTGACCTCACCGCATGTCACTGCTGTGTATCAGATATAAATCAATGGCAATGTGACTTGGTCTCATTCATAGATATAAGTACAATGATGATTTTAAATATATGTTAACCATAATCAATATATTCAGTAAGAAGGCCTGGGCTGTTACTTTGGCAAATAAGAATGCTACAATAGTTAAAGCTTTTGATAACACTTTGATAACATTTCAACAGGGCCACATTCCAAAGAAACTGCAAACCGATGAAGCTAAAGAGTTTCTAAACAAGACCTTGAAAAATTGTTAGAAAAATATGTTATACATAATTTCATAACCAATAGTGATGTAAAAGCCGCTGTTATAGATCACTTCAATATTGAAATGGACTTTTAAAAAAACGATTTGGTGCTATTTCATAGGACAAAATACTTACATGTATATAGATGTTTTACAGGACCTCATAAACAGCTATAATAATACACTAGAACAATAAAGTATACGTGCGATGTGAATTGCTCTAACGCTTTTAGAATTTTCAATACATTGTACAGGGATTACGTTAAAACTAACAAAACAAATACCACAGCATTTGGCAATTGGTGATCATATGCAATTTTCCAAATACAAGGATATTTTTTAGAAATGTTCTGAACAGAATAATTCTAAAGAAATACTTGTAATAAACAACATGAACACTAAAGACCTTAGGGCCTGATTCAGACCCACTCGCGAGCGGCTGTCCGCTCGCAAGTGGGTCGATGTTATGCACTGAGCATGCGCACGACGGAGGGAGCTCCGTCGTGCGCATGCGCCAGACGCGACGAGCGAAGGAAAGTCCTTCGCTCGTTGTGTCCGATCAAAGGGGGCGTGCTGTCAATGTTGATTGACAGCACGCCCCCTTTGGTGGGCGTGCCGGGGGCGTGCCTCCCTGACGGGGGCGTTCCCACGGGAACGCCTCCCATCAGAAGCCGGCCCACTGACATCACTAGTGATGTCAGTGGGAGTGATTTTGGCTCTGATAGAGCCAAAATCACTCCGGAGCTTGCGGTTGAAAACCTCAACCGCAGGCTCCGGCTCGCAATTTCGATGGTCGCGATGGTCTCGACCATCGCGGCCATCAAAAAGCACGCTCGTATAGCCTGTGGGTGGTGACCCACAGCTATACGAGCGTCCAGGAGGACGCTCCATGAAAATGGAGCCCGGCCCTCATTCAGAGCGTGCGCTCTGCTCAGAGCGTACGGCTCTGAATGAGGGCCTTAAGCCTTTATATGTTGGTTGATTTGTACTGTGAAATTATACCATAAGTTTTTACCCCGAAGAAGTACAAAATAAGAGAAGATTTAAAAAAAAATAAGACAATCAGATGTCGAAAATACAAATACTCATTAGGCAAATGGCACGGGTATCCTTCAAAATGTAATAGCTGGGTCATGGCATCAGTGAAAAAAGATAAATATAATGCGTCTCTATCTCTCTCTAAATATAACAAATAATGGATGACAAGTTGTTCTACATAACCCTACCAACTAATGCCTTAGCAAATACATTCCCACAGAATCAGATCTAACTACAAAACAAAATTGTCAAGTGCGATCTACTAAAATGGTAAATTGGAAGGAGTGCTTACAGAGATAGAATACCCACATACGTAGTTTTATGAAGCAATCGATTCATTCCTCAACACAAAAATTATGTGCCATAATTTGCAGGATGGATTAAGATTGTTTTATGATCCTTTTGAACTCAGAAGAACTTTAGTTTGGCAATAATCTACTGCATCAGTTCATGGCCTGTGATAAACTGATAAATATACTGGGTTTCCAACTTAGAACAAAAGTTTTTAACCCCTGCCACAATTAAGTGAAGTTATGCTTTCTGTTGTTCCAATCCCACCAGTGCCATTGATTGTACCATTTCCTCTGTTTCCATAACACCTTTGGTTCTAGGGTAGAACCAGGTCTAATTAAGCAGCTTGTGCCAAAAGCGCTCTAAGGTGTTCATCTTTTTCTCGGTTACCAATATATCCTGTATGTATGCACAGACATTATTGACCATCAGAAGGTCACCGACAGCCACAGTATGTATATGTACCCATGCTATGTACAGTTGAAATTAAGTGCTGTAACAATAAAATTATCACAATTAAATACAAAAAGTTAGATTACATATCACAGTGCAAAACCCATTTTGACACAATAACAGAGGCGTTTCTATAATCCATGCAAGGTGTGCGGTGCACATGGGCTCCTGGGTCCAGGGAGGCCTGTACCGCACATCCTGCACCCATACTTTCTAATACTCACCTTTTTGAAGTCCCACGTTGGCTGAAGAGGAGCTACACAGAATGACTGTACAATGGCAGCTGCAGCCATTTTCATGGCGTTCTGCGCTTGCGCAGTAGGGAAATCACCGGGAAAATGGCACGGCAGCCATTTTCCCAGTGTCCTGCGCTTGTGCAGTAGACTCTTGGCAGAGACTAGTGCCCAGAGTCTACTGGACCTCTCAGTGCGCCGCGGCCGCCAGAGAGAGAGTAGGGGGCCCCGAACAGTGAGTGAACATAGGCACCCTCCTCTCTAAATACACCCCTGACGATCGCCATACAGATAAAGAAAGATCAGAACGTGACTATGGTGTATAAATTTGGGAAAGCGATTGAGAAAATACACTTTACTGTAGATGGCGCTAAGCCATTATTTATTAAATAATCAGAATGGTCACTGTTGAAAACTATAGTGATACTACATCCTACATGGAATATTATAAAGCACAAGCCGATAATGACTTACTAGGTTTTTACCTCAGCCCATACATGTACAGTTGAGGTTTAGCCTATACGGTATGTTTCTAAACCTGTACAGAGAAGCCATGCCTCTTTAATGAAGAGATCTAGAGTTAGCTAAGCCTGAAGTGAAGAATGTCACGCATAAGACTTTATTGGGCATGTCTCAACAGTCACTATGAATAAATTGCACAGTACGAATCAAGATGGTTCTGGTTTAATATATGTAAGGAGAGATGTGGCTAAAAGAAAACAGAAGTGCTAGAAAGCATTCTCCTTAGAACATAACACTTTTAAATAGAAACTGGAGGCACAGCAACTTAAAGCAAAATCAAATGATGCAAAGGGTTGGTGGAACTTTATTAACAACTTCTTTTATACATAGGTGCAGGGGAGACACGGAGAAGGGGAGACCTCACTGAACTCCCCTGCTCCGATCTTGCTCCTCTCTAATCTGTGCTTAACGCTACAGCTAGACTTATCTTCCGCCTCCCCTCTCTGCAAAGCCCTTCACCGGCTTCCCTTCTCCTACAAAATACTTTTCAACTCCTAACTACCATATACAAGGCCCCCCTCCAACTTCACAGCTCACTACATCTCCAACCTCATCTCCTTACACACTTCCTCCCGCCCTCTTCGGTCGACCAATGACGGCCTCCTTTCCTCCCCTCTGGTTAACACATCTCACTCCAGATTTCAAGATTTTTCCATGAGCTGCCACCCACAATTGGAACGATTTCCCTCTTTCCAACAGACTATCCCCCAACCTACATTGCTGCAAGTGGGTGCTGGAAACCCATCTGTTCATAAAAGCATATCCATCCACCACTTACCCATGTCACTATGTAGTCTACTACTTAACTCCCCCTATACTGGCTCACTCCTTATGTCTTCTGTTTGTCTCCCCCTTCCCTTTAGACTGCAAGCTCCATGAGCAGGGCCTTCCTCTCTCCTGTTCTCATCACCTACTTCTCTTGCACACCTGCTACACAACCTCCTTGGGCTCTCTGCCCCTGGACCCCAATCATCTGTTTTTGTTTTTTCAGACAAGCTAGACCTGTCATTTGTGCCCACGCTGACAACTAAAGGTTTCAGCTGACGCTGTACTTTTCAATTGCACACATTGCTTTAGTGGCTGTTAGGAGCACCGAGAGGGGGGGGTGGGTACTAATTACCTGTACTTGTTGGAGGGGCCCTGGTCCGACACCGACCCCTCTCCTTCATACCTGTTAGTAGCCCAGCACACGCTGCTGCTGCATGCTGGGCTGCAGTGGGAGAGTGTCTCCTCCACTCTGCCTGTGTGGGGGAGCGATCACACTGATCACGCCCCCCCCTTCCTCCCTTGATTTGCACCCGGCTGCAAAAAAATTTTTGCCCCTCAAAGGGCATGTGACCACGCCTTCCATGATTAGGCCAGATAGAGGTTTGTAGTGCTCATTGTACTGTACTGTTTTACCCTGTATTGTCTTATTGTCTTGCTCTCTGTACGGCGTTGCGGAACACTTGTGGCACCCTATAAATAAATTGTAATAATAATACATAACGAGCCAGTTGAATGTGCAAAAAAAGATCTGAATCTTTTTGACATACCACCAACGCAAACTAGCATAGAAAAAAGTCTATATGTTGAAGTTCAACCTTTAGCTGCAATATCGACACTGCATCGCTTGAATTTTATATACAGTAGCGGCCAGCGGTGAGTAACACACTGCTGTATGTGAGAAGTGAAGATAACTTGCACCTATGAAAAAAGGTCCAATGGACTTAGGATAACGCAGCTCAAGCTTTTGGAACTCAACCAATAATTCTTAGAAGATACTAGGAATAAATGGGGGGGAGAGGGGTGTCCAGCGATTTTCGTACCTGTGTGGGTTATTTTACAAGAAAAAGAGAAAATATAGGGCCTGATTCAGACCCACTCGCGAGCGGCTGTCCGCTCGCAAGTGGGTCGATGTTCTGCACTGAGCATGCGCACGATGGAGGGAGCTCCGTTGTGCGCATGCACCAGACGCGACGAGCGAAGGAAAGTCCTTCGCTCGTTGTGTCTGATCAAAGGGGGCGTGCTGTCGATGTTGATTGACAGCACGCCCCCTTTGGTGGGCGTGCCGGGGGCGTGCCTCCCTGACGCCTCCCGTCTGAAGCCGGCCCACTGACATCACTAGTGATGTCAGTGGGAGTGATTTTGGCTCTGATAGAGCCAAAATCACTCCGGAGCTTGCGGTTGAAAACCTCAACCGCAGGCTCCGGCTCGCAGTTTCGATGGTCGCGATGGTCACGACCATCGCAGCCATCAAACTGCACGCTCGTATAGCCTGTGGGTGGTGACCCACAGCTATACGAGCGTCCAGGAGGACGCTCCATTTTCATGGAGGGCGGCCCTCATTCAGAGCGTGCGCTCTGCTCAGAGCGTACGGCTCTGAATGAGGGCCATAGTGTACACTGCGTTAGTCCAAAAACATACACACAGGGCGGGATGTACTAAGCAGCGCATCCGCTATGTGGTACATCCTCCGTGACTTCGGGTACATACCAAGGTTCAAAATGCCTACTAAGGGATAGGGAAAGACCTTCAATCATCAGAGTCCCGTATATACACCATATAATTAAAACATTCATAGTATACTATAATATAAATAAAGACTCAGAGACATGGATTTAGCAGAATACATTTGTTAGCTATTTATTTAAAACTTGTAACAAATAAAGTTTAAATTTAAAGTTTAAAAAGTTTAAATGAGAGAAAGTATGGTGGCAAAGAAAGAACGGCCATAATCTGCCCACTCCAACAATGCACTACACAACTAAATTACATACATTGCCAGTGGATCAGTGGTATAACTAGGGTATTTGGAGCCCAGGGCAAGATGAAAAATGGAGCCCTCACCCCTATGTACGCGCCGAAGGTGTGTACGCCGAAATAGTGTGCATGGCCACTGAAAATGGGGGCATGTCAACATGACACACCACCTTTTCTCATCACTCAGGGAACATTCCTTTCCATTCCATATGCACCTTAATGTCCCCAGTAATAGTGCCCATTATGCAATGTCCCCAGTAGCATTGCCCCATGTAGTAGTGTCCCAGTAGTTCCCTTATACAATGCCCCCAGTAGTGCACCCTTATACAGTGCCCCTAATAGAGTGTTCCCCAGTAGTGGTGCCTCTTATACAGTGCCCCCAGTAGTGGTGCCCCTTACACAGTGCCCTCAGTAGTGAACCCTTATATAGTGCCCCCAGTAGTGGTCCCCCTATGCAGTTCAACCAGTAGTGCCCCTTATACAATGCCCCCATTAGTGCCCCTTATACAATGCCCCCAGTAGTGCAGCCTTATGCAGTGCCCCCAGTAGTGCCCCTTCCATAGTGCCCCCATTAGTGCCTTGTATGCTGTGCCCCCAGTAGTGCACCCTTATACAGTGCCCCCATAGTGCACCCTTATGCAGTGGCCTCAGTAGTGGTCCACCCATGCTGTGCCCCCAGTAGTGCCCCTTATACAGTGCCCCCAGTAGTGGTTCCCTCTATGCAGTGCCCCCAGTAGTGCCCCTTATACAGTGCTCCCAGCAGTGGTCCCCCCTATGCAGTGCCCCCAGTAGTGGTCCCCCCTATGCAGTGCCACCATTAGTGGTCCCCCCATGCAGTGTCCTTTATACAGTGCCCCCAGTAGTGGTCTCCCTTTGCAGTGTCCCTAGTAGTGGTCCCCCCTATGCAGTGCCCCCAGTAGTGGTGCCCCTTATACATTGCTGCCAGTAGTGGTGCCCCTTACACAGTGCCCTCAGTAGTGCACCCTTATACAGTGCCCCCAGTAGTGGTACCCCTATGCAATGCCCCCAGTAGTGCACCCTTATACAGTGCCTCCAGTATTGCCCCTTATACAGTGCCCCCATTAGTGCCTTTTATGCAGTGCCCCCAGTAGTGCACCCTTATACAGAGCCTCCAGTAGTGGTCTACCCATGCAGTGTCCCCAGTAGTGCCCCTTATACAATGCCCCCAGTAGTGGTTCCCTCTATGCAGTGCCCCCAGTAGTGCCCCTTATACAGTTCCCAGCAGTGGTCCCCCCTATGCAGTACCCCCAGCAGTGGTCCCCCCTATGCAGTGCCCCCAGTAGTGGTTCCCCTTATACAGTGTCCTCAGTAGTGGTCCCCCCTATGCAGTGCCCCCATTAGTGGTCTCCACAGGCAGTGCCCCTTATACAGTGCCCCCAGTAGTGGTCACCCTATGCAGTGCCCCTAATAGTGATCCCCCCTATGCAGTTGCCCCAGTAGTGATACTTTGCCCCGGCCAGTAGTGCCCCTTACATAATACATATACACAGACATACACAAAACACTTACCTGAATCTTCACTCCTGCGCCCGTCGCTGTCCGCTCCTCCGTCCTCTTGCTCAACACTGTGGGAGAGATGTCATTACCCACTGGGTGACCTGGAAGGCAGAGCTAATGAGTGAACTTCAGCCCGGCTCCTGCAGTGGGTGCAGCCAGGGGTGTATCTAGTGGTCTGAGCACCCCTGGCAAAGTGATGGACTGGCGCCCCCCTCCCTCAATATTTTCGGAATAATTACAATTTATCTCCATAGCCATCCCACTGAGGGGCAAGATAGAGATAGACTAAGGGACAGGAGAGTGAGCCACTGACGGGCAGGAGAGAGAGAGAGACTGAGGGGCAGGAGAGTAAGATGCTGAGGGGCAGGAGAATAAGATGCTGAGGGGCAGAAGAGAGAGGGACTGAGGGGCAGAAGAGAGAGGGACTGAAGGGCAGGAGAGAGGGACTGAGGGGCAGGAGAGGGAGGGACTGAGGGGCAGGAGAGGGATGGACTGAGAGGCAGGAGAGAGACTGTGGGGCAGGAGAGAGACTGTGGGGCAGGAGAGAGAGAGAGACTGAGGGACAGGAGAGAGAGAGAGAGAGACTGAGGGGCAGGAGAGTAAAAGACTGAGGGATAAGAGAGAAAGAGACCGGAAGGCAGGAGAGTAAGACGCTGAGGGGCAGGAGAGTAAGACACTGAGGGGCAGGAGAGTAAGACACTGAAGGGCAGGAGAGAGAAAGAGAGAGAGAGAGAGAGAGAGAGAGAGAGAGACTGAGTGATAAGAAAGAGATACTGAGGGGCAGGAGAGTAAGACACTGAGGGGTAGGAGAGTAAGACACTGAAGGGCAGGAGAGAGAAAGAGAGAGAGAGACTGAGTGGTAAGAAAGAGATACTGAGGGGCAGGAGAGAGAGACTGAGGGGCAGGAGAGTAACACTGAGGGGCAGGAGAGAGAGACTGAATGGCAGGAGGGAGAGACTGAGGGACAGGAAAGAGAGACTGAGGGGCAGGAGAGAAAGACTGAGGGGACAGACACAGGAAAACATGAAGGATAGATAGTAGGAAACAACATTCATTCAATGCCAGTCATAAATGTTATAAATAAGCCTTCAATATTCTGAAAGTTATTGATGTGTGTCCCCACCGGGAAGAGTTCTGCAGCAGCTGACCCCCACCCACCAGAAGAGGTTCTGCAGCAGCTGAGAGTCCCCCCCCTGGGTTATACCTTTCAGTCATGTGAGGTCAGATGCTCAGCGCCGACGATGGATGTAGGGTCCCGGGGAAGCATCCTTGCCTGAGTGTTTCAATGCTGTTTTTAAGGCGTGCATAATTAACAGGCAGCGTCATAGTACGTGTCACATGCTTGTTTTTTACACTGAAGTCCTCGCAGTGCTTACGGCAGGGTAATGCAACCACAAGCGCTGCGATCGCTACCGATGGTGCTCGATGTACCAATGTTTTAATACTCTTCCTGGAGATGACCGTGCGCTAGTGGACGTCTCTACATAGGCTAATGGGTGTCAGCATACACAGAGCGATCGCTCGCACAGCTAAAGTGGGTGTGCTTATGCCTTGGCGAGCGATCGCTTCCCATGGCGTCACTTTGAAAAATTTGCATGTGCTGGATGCGAGCGATCGCATCTAGCGAGTGGCTCTGAATGATGTCCAATGTATAAACCAATCAGCTCCTAACTGACATTTTTCAAACTCAGGAGTCTATGTACTAAGCTTTGGTGAGCTATAAAGTAGATGGAGATAAAGTACCAATGTCACGCACAGCTCCGAGGAACCCCCTACTGAGGTGCTGAAAGCTGAGGTCCCAGGTTGAGGGAGGAATCGGAGGCGAGGGGCCTGAATGTGAGTTCTCCTCATCCACAGGTATCGGATGTTGATGAGACCTGACCAAAGGCATGGGGTGTAACCTGCCAGAAGGTTTTCTCAAGTGACCCCTCCAAGCGGGATATGGGTTTAGCTGCTCCCGGCAAGCAGCTCGTGGCCCTTTGGTCAGGTATCCGATACGAGTGGGAAATGGAGAGAAATACACCACTATGGCCCAGAGGAAGTACTTTGGAGAAGTATTAATACGTCTGCTTTACCTATTGGTACAGAGTTGGCACAATGAGGATTACTTCCAGAAGTGGTACAAGAACAACAAGAGAGAAGGTCCACACAGGAGTAGGATACTCTGCTGGCACCGGAGGAGGAAGGTGGTTGTGCTGACTGGGAGACCGCTGACTGCTCGGGGTGTGGATACTGGTGTACAGTTGGTACAGAAGGTTAATCAGTGGTTGTACTTGGTTGGTGTGTACAGAAAACACGATGTGCAAATCCAGATGCACTGGAGAGTAGTTCCAAAGTTGTACCCAGTTGTGTGTACTGAGTACACAACGTGCGAATCCTGACGCCCCGGAGGATGGTTCGGTATTGTACTCAGTTGTGTGTACGGAGTACACAATGTGCGAATCTAGACGCCACTGAGCATAGTTCAGTACTTGTGCTCAGTTGTGTGTACTGAGTACACAACGTGCGAATCCAGATGCACTGGAGGGTGGTATCGAAATGATGTTAGGAATAAACTTGAGAGCGAGGAACAGGAACATGGAACAGAATGACGACAAGCATACACCAGTAGTGACAACGTTGCACAGGAAACTTCCTGGTGTCCAGAACCCAGTTATATACCCTAAGGTAGCAGTTCATTGGAGATCAGCATCAGCTGACCAAGACTACGCTACCATTGGTTGAAGGAACAATCAGGGCTGAGGGGCTCACAGCGCCCCCTCCCCAGCGCTCAGTGCCGCTGCAAAAATTATTATTGTTTTTCTCCTAAGGTGGTGTGGTCACGGCTCCCACAATTAGGCCATACCCCCTTTACCCGGGCCTGGCGTGGTTATCGGCGTGCCTGACTATGATGCAGAGTCTGCAGGGAGGTCCATCTTCCAGCTTGATGTACTCCTATACATGTGACTGCAGCAGGTGCCTATATAACTGCAGTATCAACACCTGCACACACATCATTTCCAACAAGGTGAACATAACAACCGAGCACTGAATTGTGCAACAGTGTAAAGTCATATTTACTAAAGTGAGGGTTTTTAGAAATGGAGATGTTGCCCATAGAAGCCAATAGATAAATAGTCTTTGGCCAAACATGTACTAAGAACCTGTCTTAAAAAAACCATGTTAATTGTTGTAGTTTATTATAAATATTTTGATCATCAGAATTCTTAGTGCTTAGAGTGTGCACCTGCATTTTCTTTATTTCTGCATTAGAACTATAGGAGCTCATTTATTTTTAAGATTAGGATGTGCAGTGCAGCTCCCCTGTTTTCCTCATAGATAAATAGTATTCTGTATGCAGGATCAAGTACGCAACACATTTTAAAGGAACATATTTATGTGATATGTTGCCTAATGGTAAACTGACACATTTTCCTTGCGCATTTGAAATCAATACACATAATAGCAGTCAGCCAGGTAACTACTGGTTGGTGGTTTATTTTTATTAGTCAGGTGTTTGTTAATTTGTATTTATATTTTTGCAGCCTCTTACCTGATTCATAGATTTAGGCAAACCTGATGGTTTGTATAAAACTCCGATATTGTGGGGTCTGCGTATTAATTGTAAAAAAAATACCGGGAGGAATCCCTGTGATAATAATGCCACCTGCAGATGGTAACTCAGCCTTCCCTGCCTGCTGGGAAAGCAGAGCCTGGAGTAGGTGCCTGTGATCAGCCTGCATGAGCAGTTGACCAACGTCATAGAACACAAACTCGAAGGCCAGCTAACCGGAGTTCCAATTGCGGGGGGCGATTGCGGGAGAGGTATGATCATGAGGGAAAGGGGCGGTGATACTGTCATGGTATTTAAAATACCCTGAAAATTGTGCGTAGAGGATTCACAGGGACAGGTTTCTTTCAAGCTCTGTTCCTACATGCTAAATGTAATACATCCTTGCAATGTATTCATATATAGAAAGTATGGTGGTCACTCAAATCAGCTTAATGATATTGCCCAGGTGCTTGTAAAGGGCGGGGTTTACACTGAACCAGAGAAAAGAAAGGGATATTCCCTCCAGCACACTGCAGCAATATTGGCAAAAATACTTCAATCCTACATGATAATAGAAATTCAGAGCTATTGGTTGAATACATTTGCAAATATATGATTAAGCGCTGGGTCAACGTCAAGGCTCCTCTATATCAGCGTCCCTAACATTAAGGGGTTCACGTCCGAGGTGCAAGGCACCCCAAAAGAATCCAGCCAAGGACCATTTCCAGGACATCACACGAAAAATGGAAGAAAGGTGATAGTGAAGTGTAAAGTATAGATGTGTAAAAGATAATCAATAAGTGTTAATATAATAAGAAAGAATTAAAATGACATAAATAATAAACAAACAAATAGACAAGTGATGAAAAAGTATTTATGTGAATTAAGTGGTGATTCCCTGAAAAAGGCCCAGCCAGAGTAACCCCGGGGGCCTCACGCCAAAATGCTCACCCCAAAATAATTATTGCTACCAAATAGTAGCACCCACTTTGGGTCATATAATTGCAATTAATGTACTGCATAATAACAGCACATATATAAGTCGAGAGCTGACTCACCTAGGAGGTACTCCAGAAACCTCCAAATGGCACTATAAGGACCAGCACATCCTCCCAATGCTGGCTCCCTTCATACCTCTCAGAACTACAAATAGAAAGTATGGTGGTTGCTCAAATCAGCTTAATGATATTGCCCAGGTGCTTGTAAAGCGCAGGGTTTACACTGAACCAGAGAAAAAATGGAATTTTCCCTCCAGCACATTGCAGCAATAATAGCAAAACACTTGAATCCTACATGACAACAGAAATTCAGAGGTATTAGTTGCATACATTTGCAAATATATGATTAAGTGCCGGGCCAACGTCAAGGCTCCTCTGTACCGGCATCCCTAACATTAAGGGGTTCACGTCCGAGGTGCAAGGCACCAGAAAGAATCCAGCCAAGGACCATTCCCAGGGCATCACACGAAAAATGGAAGAAAGGTGATAGTGAAGTGTAAAGTATAGATGTGCAAAAGATAATCAATAAGTGTTAATATAATAAGAAAGAATTATTATTTATGTAATTTGTGTCCTTACAAAGTACATAAACAAATAAGTAACCAGTGACTTACAATACAATACAAAGCAGGACATGGACATGTATAATAAACATTGCTATATTAGCGAGCTTTACACCCACATAAGCAGCCGAATGTTAGTTGCCCTAGTGGGGAGTAAGAGATAAATTAAATTACAGTAGGGAAAAGCACAAGAGGGTAGAGGGCCCTGCTCGAAAGAGCTTACATTCTTTAAGGGAGGGGCAGACAAACAGGAGTGACACAAATGGGATAGGTGGGGAGGAAGGAAGATGTAGCAGCAAGTTAGGATGAGAGCTGGAAGGCTTTAATGAAGTAGTGGTTCTTAAGAGCTCATTTGAAATATTGTAAAGAGGTGTAGAGTTTGATGGGGAGAGGGAGGGAGTTCCAAAGGTGGGAGCAGTGTGGGCAAAATCTTGGAGGCGGGAGTGGGAGGAAGTAATCAATTGGCATGAAAGGCGGCGTGTATTAAGTGAATGAAGAGCGCGGACAGAAGAGTGAGGGGAGATGAGATCAGAGATGTAAATGGGAGAGGAATGGGTGAGGGCTTTGTAAGTGAGTGTGAGAATCTTGAATTGGGTTCTGAAAGGGAAGGGGAGCCAGTGGAGGGCTTGTAAGAGAAGGGAGGCAGATGTAGAGCATTTGGAGAGGAAGATGAGCTGAGCAGCAGCATTGAGCACAGACTGGAGAGGAAAGAGATGGGATTTGGGGAGGCCAGATAGGAGGAGGTTACAGTAGTCCAATCTGGAGATGAACAGTTAATGTATGAGGGTTTTGGTGGCATCCTGGGTGAGAAAGGGTCAGATCTTGAAAATATTCTTGAGATGGAAACGACAGGACTGTGAGAGGTTCTGAATATGTGGTTTGAAGGAGAGGAAAGAGTCCAGAATGACTCCAAGACAACGCACTTTGGGGCTAGAGGAGATAGTTGTGCCATCAACTGATAAAGAAATGGTGGGAAGAGAGATTATGTGTGAGGGTGGGAAGATGATCAGCTCAGTCTTAGACATATTAAGTTTGAGAAATTGCTGGGAAATCCAAGAAGAGATAGCAGAGAGACAGTTAGAGATATGAGTCAGTAGAGAGGGGAAAAGATCAGGCGAAGAAAGGTAGATCTGAGTATCATCAGCATAGAGATGATAATGGAGGACAAAAGAGCAGATGAGTTTACCTAGAGAGGACGTATAGAGAGAGAATAGGAGAGGTCCAAGAACAGAACCTTGGGGAACACCTACTGTAAGAGGCTGTGGGGGGGGGAGGAGTCGTCGTGAGAGGAAACAGAGAAGGAACGGGCAGGTAGGAGGACTGCCAGGAGAGAACAGTGTCAAGTAGACCAAGGGAGTGAAGAATATGCAGCAGTAGAGGGTGGTCCACAGTGTCAAAAGCAGCAGAGGGGTCAAGGAGAATGAGCAGGGAGTAGTGGCCCTTGGATTTGGCAGGAAGGAGGTTGCTGCTGACTTTCGTGAGGGCAGTTTCAGTGGAGTGGAGAGAATGGAAGCCAGACTGAAAAGGGTCAAGGAGGGAGTGGGAGGAAAGAAATGTGGTGAGGCAGTTGTAAACAATACGCTGGCTTTTGGAGGTAGAGGAGGGGAAGGAGGGATTGTCCCCCCAATCCCTACATACCACAGTGAATGGTATATTTAATTCAGCCAAAGCATACATAAATTTGGACCACCTATGACTCAACACGACACGCTATGGTTTTGTGTGATGCTTCATTTTAAATCCAGGATGTTGAAACCTGGTACAACATGTCCTTTATTGAGACACTTGACTTTAGCATTCCAGGATGTGAGGTGTTTAGAACAGGTAATTTTGTTCAACAGTATTTTGCTATCTTTCCTAAACCTATGCAGTAACACCATCCAATACGTCACAATAAACAGTATCAAATTCATCAGGCTGCTCAGAGTTAATGAACAGGTGGCATTTTGGGTGTTAAAAGTGTTAAAGCTGACATTTCTCTGTCAGTCTGCTTAATATGCATCAGATCATTCTGCAGCGCTGTTGTGTAACGCCTTATCATATTCTGATAAATCATTATTCTGTAGTACAGTATGTTAAAGATCTTTACATCTAGACTTTGTGGGGGCGTTGTACATATATCTCTGTTAACTGGCTTGTTTTGGTAAACTTCTCTTTGTTGTTTAGGCACCAGGTAACAGTGTATTCTATCAATGATTAGTCAAAAAGCTTGTTATTAACAGAGTAGCAAAACCTAAAAGCGAACCAATAAATCTGCTGGACTGTTTCACCAGTCGCTTCTTTTGACCAATGGAGCATCTCTTATTGCAAAGTGATTGTATAATGTCACACTTTGTAAGGTATCTCAACTGTCATTGTGTATTTGACCTTTAACCACTTAACTGACAAATTTTTTTTCATCAAAACTACACAGAAATTGTCAAGTTTTTCTAAATTTAATTAAGTTTAAAAAGTATTTTAAAAAAATATATTTAAATATTTTATTCAAAAAAATATATACCATGCAGATATTTTGCACCCCTCCAACCTCCATGTCCATAGGCCCCATCAAGAAACATGCCCCCCATGTCAAAAAATCCCCAGCAATATCAGCTCCCATCCCCCTAGTGGTAATAGGTCCCCATGGGAGAGCCTCCACCCTCACCCCCAGGGATACTAGGTCCCCAGTTTAGCCCCCTGTTCTCAACCATGTAATTGTTTTTATATATATATATATATATATATTCCATAGACAAAAAATCTTCCGTTTTTACATGTCCCATTAAGGCTTCTTAGACATGATCTGAAATTTCACAAAACCTACTGAATTTGTGACACTCAAACTAAAAAAAGCAATGGAATTATGATCATTAAGGCTGACGGCTTAATGGACGTGTTCCTTGCGCAATACAGATATGGTATGCCATCACACCCTGTGGTTAACTGCAGATTCAGCACTCTCACAGAATGAGATTGCTGTCAATCACAAAATGGTGGAGCTGCTAATTCAGAGAATTGTGTGCTCATTGGATTACACACATGAAGTCTATGCAACTGAGGTTTGAGCAGTTATGTGGTTCCCACAACCCACTCAGTGCCCACAATATTCCCATTCGATCACCACAACAATCTCACTGACTTCCAACATCCTTCTCACTCCATACATTTATCTCATTTAGAATACATGTTCAGCTCCCTTATTTTTAAAAGTATCATACTCTGTCTATGCATGTACACTTTCTTCCCCTATATGCCTCCATGCTGCTATATATTCCCCAATCCCTACTGCTTTGTGGTCTCCCAACTGTGCTAGTCTGTGTTCCCTCAACAGCACCAATGTTTTTCCCCATCCACACCGCCCTGCATCCATGCATTCTCTACAGCCACGTTGCTGTCTTTTTCTTATCTGTGGCACTCTTTCTTCCTTCATCTGCACTACTCTGGTCCCCCCAACCATGCAGCTCTGTCTCCCCCCACATCGGCACCACTCTGTCTTCCTCCCGATCCACACCAATCTGTCTTCCCCAATCCTTACTGCTGTGTGGTCTCCGAACTGTGCTAGTCTGTGTTCTCTCATCCGCACCAATCTGTCTTTCTCCATCCACACTGCCCTGCATCCGTGCCACTCTGTTTCCTTCTGCACCACCGTCTTCCCCTAAGCCACACCGCTCTGTCTTCCTTTCCTCTGTGGCACTCTTTGTTCCTCCATCTGCACCACTCTGTCCCCCCAACTGTGGAACTCTGTCTCCTCCCCCCACCCGCACTACACTGTCTTCCTACCCATCCACACCAATCTGAATTCTCCAATCCCTACTGATGTGTGTTCTCCCATTTGTGTTAGTCTGTATTCCCTTATCCACACCAATCTGTATTTACCCATCTGCACTGCTCTGTCTTTCTTCCTATGTTCATGCCACTCTCTACTCCAATCCACGTCGCTGTCCCTCCAAACTGTGCCACTCTGTTTCCCCCCATCCGCACCACTGTTTCCACCCATCTGCTTTACTTTGTTCCTCCACCCTATCCGCACCAATCTTTCTTTACCCATCTGCACTGCCCCATCTTTCTTCCCATGTTCATGCCACTCTCTACCCTGATCCGCGTCGCTGTCCCTTCAAACTGTGCCACTGTTTCCCCCCATCCACACCACTGTTTTTCACCCATCTACATCACTTTGGCTACCCCCCCGATCTGTACTGCTTAATCTTCCTTTCTCTACACGCCTTTTTGTCTCAACTATCCACGCTGCTATGTCTCCTCCCCCAATCCAGACCCCGTTTATCCCATCTGCACAGCTCTATTTTCTGCTTAGACCTCAGTTGCATAGACTGCATGTATGTATTCCAATGAGCACACAATTCTGTGAATTAGCAACTCCACAATTTTGTGAGTGACAGCAATCTCATTCTGTGAGAGTGCTGAATCTGCTGAATCTGCAGTTAACCACAGGGTGTGATGGCATACCATATATGTATTGCACAAGGAACACGTCCATTAAGGCGTCAACCTTAATGATCGTAATTTCATTGCTTTTTTTAGTTTGAGTGGCACAAATTCAGTAGGTTTTGTGAAATTTCAGATCATGTCTAAGAAGCCTTAATGGGACATGTAAAACCGTAAGGTTTTTTGTTTATGAAATTTCATTGCTTTTTTATAATTTATTAGCCTCAGGGTTTTGACGAGCAAACCGGGCCACCTGAAGGGCAGTAAGACAACAAGTAGGTACACTAACACGGGTGGAGGAGAAGACAGCACTAAGGAGGTGTTTTTAAGGGTGCAGAGGGAGAGACGGCTGAGTGGACAGGCTGCAGGTGTGTGGGGCTGTGTCAACAGTGGAGGTGCGGCGCTGTGGCAGCAACGGGCGTGCACAGAAGCATCAGCGGGCGACAGAGGGACTCACTGGTGCTGGGCATGCACCTGGGAAAATCAAATCAATGCGACACAGATGCATTGGCATATCAGTGAGATACATCCATGTATTGTTTTAAAAAATGAATGTGTAATATAAAAAAATAATTACGTGCCTCCACAGCACAACCAGCTTTGGGCTGTGGAGCCCCAGTGCTGGTTGTGCTAAACACAGGGGACAAACATCATAGGGGTTCCCTGTATTAAGCACAACCAGCACCAGGCTAATCAAAGCCAGTCTTGGTTGCCAAAATACAAGGGATGAGCGACGTAAGGGTCCTCTAAAAAAAAACAGAATTTTCCCATAGAGAAATCCCGAGGGGGCATGGTGTTTAAGGGGCTACACCTCAAAAGCTATTGGAGGCACGGTGCTGAAATGGTAGAACTGTCGCTCGGTGCTGCATGCCAAATTTCAGGGCAAAAACATAAAAAATTAGGACTTGGGAGTAGTTAAAATTTCCAACTGTCAGTATTTTCTGACACTCAATTAGGACCACTTTTCTGCTGTTCTCTATGGGGGATTTTTGTGAAGGCATAACTCAGGGTAGGGGCAAATTTACACTTTAGGTTTGTTTTATTAAGTAACTATTGTTCCAGGGTAGGTGCTTTTGGGGTTTAGGTAATTGAGAAAGTTATAGTTTTTAAACTATTACCTCACGAATCCGCCAATAAAGAGATAGGATGTTTCAACTGGATGAGCAGCCTCAGTAGGAGCCTCCATCAGTTGTACTCACTGTAGCTTCACTTGGGTGCACCAAGATGGCAGGTCAGTGCGGGTGGTAGTGGCGGCGGGCTCGGGGAAGGAAGCAGCTGTAAGCTGCGGCCAGACCAGGGGGATAGCAGGCGTTAGCTGCAGCTGGGACCCATGACTGTTAGCGGCGGTGGTGGTGCAGGTGGCAAGACCCAGGGGAGGTATCAGCAGACTGATGCAGGCTCGGATCTGAACGATCCGTGATACCTGTATTTAAATAAACACAGAAGCAGGGACGGGTCAGTGAGACCCATCTGTGCTTCTGTTTAATTAAAAAAACCTGTGTAAATATGGTGTGGCCCCTTCCCCAAAAACAACAACCAGCATCGGGCTTTGGAAAGCCAGTACTGGTTGTGCTGAATGCATGGGACAAATGACATATGTGTCTCCTATATGAAGCACATCCAGCACCAGGCTTTTCAGAACCAGTCCTGGTTGCCAAAATACGGGGGACAAATGACGTAGTGATCCCCTGTATTCAGTGCAACCAGCACTGGGCTCTGAGCTGGTTCTGGAAATACAGGGGGAAAAATGCGTAGGGTTGCCCTGTATTTACCAGAACCAGCACTGGACTCTTTCTAGCGGGGGGTGATGCCACAGCCAGGGGAGCTCCAGCCAAAGCATCACCCCTGACCGCTAGTCAGCCCAGGCTGGGGATCCCTGGGGAGCTGGAGACCACCCAAATAAAGTGGTCCCCATCTCCTGGGCACCCCAGGCTCAGGCTGATAGCCCGAGGCTTTCCTCGGCACCCCTGTGCGGTGGGTGCTGGGTTGATTGTGTAAAGTGTGGTGCAAGTAAATTACATCTGCCCATCCGGTCACGCCCCTTTTGCTGGCCACGCGCTCTTCCCTCCCGGAAGGAGCAGCCAGATAGTCGGCAAGTATGCAATGATCCCTATGGCTACATGCATTTTCTGGAAAGTATCAGTGTGTTTTCATCAACAAGTAGATTTTACTAACTGTTTAGGTGCATTTCAATGTAAATCAATTTTATGGCACGCCTCTCAGATATAGCAGTACATGTCCACTTTACCACCGCGCTCATAGGTGTTGCTTTCACAATCTACCTGAAATGCTTTTTCAAAGTCGGCAAATATGTCCAAATCACAAATGGAAAATGCATTCAATTAAAAACATGAAATTGTTTGCATCTGCAAAGTTGCAACTATAGCAAGATGCATTGCGGTCTGCACCAGTATTATATGCGCCCGGTTTACGTTATTTCGGAAATCACATATAATAACCCCATTCTTTTAACTATTTATTTTGCTTGTGCAATACTATACATATTTGCTATTAGATTTAAATAAAACTTAAAACAAAAACATCAGGTACAACTTTGGCAACAGTCTACAATGTGTATTTGAACCTACTTTCAATCAACAATAAATAATACAATGTACAGTATATAAGTCTGAGTGCCGGCCCCGAATGTTTTCACAATTGCGTTAATGCAACTTACTGTAGTCCTACATTTGAACACCCCACTCCTTCCCTCCAAGATCCCGTCTTCCAGGTGCATTAGTTCCAGATTACGCAATTTCCCTAGGCACATATATAATAATTTTATTTAGATAGTGCTTTTCTCCAATAGGACTCAAGACAGGTGACTGGTTTTCTGGGCATGGGCAGAGCAATTTTACACAATTCACACTACTTAAACTGGTGTAGCTCTCACTCTGCATTAGCACCAAGTGGTTGGTTTTTCTTAGTACAACTGACCGCTGTGCTCAGGTCACACTGACAAAAATTCAGTGGGATAAACGTCACTCATATAAATGTGTGTAATTGATCCCAGATCTTTCTCATAAACGTTTCTTGTGCTATGGAAAAGGCACCTGTCTGGGTCTATTACCAGTTCCCCAGGGAGCTCTGAATGGGGGATTCAAGGTACTAATTAAGCGATTTCCTGCTCTGGGGATTTAGGCATAGAGGATTTCCTGGCATGAATGCTGTGTACTACCTGCTAACTTTCAATAAGGCTGAAGACAGACTTTCCAAACCCAAACTGGGGATACTGGAAATCCTTGTGTTTATGCAACATGTGAGGCAATATCTTTAAGCATCTTACAAGGGAAGGCTAATAGGTCATATAGATATATTCAGACCAGTTCCATGAAGAGTGTAGAGCTAAAAATAAATCTCTATCTCTCTTTTTAGTTTGTGTCACAGGGGCATATGTATCAAAGTTTGATGTGAGATAAAATTGTGAGATATATCACCAACCAATCAGCTTCTAACTTACATTTTGCAGTCTGTGTTTAAGAAATAATAGTTTGCAGCTGATTGGTTGGTGATATACATTTCACAATTTTAACTCACATCAAGCTTTGATACATATGCCCCACAGTGTGTTATATTTTTCTTGTACAGTATATTTGTGTTGCAGATGTATTTAATTGAAAATGTATTTTATGGTTAGAGCAAAAAATGTAATGCTAGCAGAGATGGAATCAAATGAGATGTATCAAACGCTGGTTTTGTTTGATTTGCGGTTTTCAAACAATGCAGTATACTAAAGACTAAACTGCATGCCAAACTACATTATTTAAACCACTAGAACTAAAACAACAATGGTGGTTTGAAACATGGACACCATGCAAATATTGCACTTGAAATATCGGTATCAAGCAGAGCCTGATTATTCATTAGGCAACTGAAGCTCTTGCCCAAGGCCCACTGGGTATGAACAAATGAATGAATGAATGAATGAATATTATAATCATAACTACCGACATATATATTTACCTCTCTGGGAGAGGGCTAGAATGGACTTCCAAGTGGGCAGTGATGAGGGCGGGGCCAGAATATTAGTGTTATTAGGCCGGCCCTCTCACTAGAAAATTGCGTAAATTGCGCATATTTAAATAGGGGGCATGGCCAAATGATGCGATTATCATAGAATTGTGTCATTAAGCCATGCCCCATATGTAGGCAAGTATGACTATAATCCATTTTACTGTGTAGTCCCCCCCCCAAATGTAAGGGCTAATGTGACCCAAACTAGTATTTTGCCACAGGGCCGTAGGGAAGGTGCCGTCACCCAGGCCACAGGGCTCTCTTTGTGGTCCCAAAGCTTACGAACAGCTCTACCCTTTATCCTTCTGGTGGCCTCTGTGTGACATCACTTTCAGGGGTAGCACAGGGCACTGGAGCCCTGCTCCGGCGAAATTCTACCTAGGCCCTCATGTGTTCTTAAGCAGACTCTGGTATCAATCCCTAAATAGATTTTAGTACTTTTTGGCCTCTGTGTACATATAATGATTATAGGCCTGAGTCAGAGTTGTACGCTATTCCAATGTTTACGCATTTGCACAAGTCACACTGCGCATGCGTCAAGCTACATTACCATAGTCTCTCGTAGTGAATTGTCAGTCACGGAGCGTTCGTGGGCGATAACGGGGAGTGGTGGGAAAGAACGCAGGCGTATCGTGACTGTTATCGGGGCATAAAAACCCAAGCCACCATTGCGATAGGTATATCTTTTAAAATGGTTAATACAGACATTCCTCACTTAAAGACCTACCTGTTTACGGACCATTCGCACTTACGACCACACCCGCGCGTTACCGTCTGCTTAAAACTTACAACCCGTGCTGACTTTTAGAGACCGTTTCGGAGTTACAACCTGCCCTGACTCTTTAGCGACAGGCAGCGTGCGTGGCGTCTCAGTGTCAGAGAGATGTCAGTGTCAGAGAAGTCAGAGAGAAGAAGCACAAAGAAAAGGAAGGCTATTGATCTTGACTTGAAAATGAAGTTCATAAGCGATTATGAAGCTAGAAAGAAAGTTAAAGAGATAGCAGATGACTTGGAGCTGGCACATTCAACCATTACAACAATCTTGGAGGATAAACATAGAGTAAAAGAGGCAGTGAAAGCATCAACAGGATGTAAAGCCATAATAACTAGGCAGCGGAAAGGCCTCATTCATGCAATGGAAAAATTACTGGCGATCTGGTTTGACGACCAAATGCAAAAGAAATGCCACTGAGCCTATCAATTATTCAAGCCAAGGCACGCAGTATATTTTAAACTTTGAAGACGTGTGTGGAGGATGAATCTACAGAAACATTTACGACAAGCCATGGATGGTTTCAACGGTTTAGTCTGAGATTCAACCTACATAATCGCAGTATTAGCGGTCAGGCAGCAAGTGCTGACGTAGAAACAGCTGAAAACTTTGTGACCAATTTGATGAAATCATCAAGAGAGGCGGCTACCGTCCGTTACAAAACAGGAATACAAAAAATGTGTGAGGGGAGGGTGCGCAACACCTGCAGCCTTCCTATCGTCCAGAAAAAAGAATGTCACCCCACTCAAGACACAATATGGAACAGAAACAATCTGAACATAGAATGGCGCTGGAGAAAAATAAAAGATAATGTATAAAGAAAAAGAAAAATACAACACCATACGTTATTTGGACTCCTTAAGTTCAGTTTTTAGTTCTTGTCTTCGTACATGATGGAGTTCTTCTAGGTTCCTCAGTGTTATGTGTATCCAAAAGCCCAAAAGGAAAACAAAACACAAGATCTCTTTTAGGTACACTTCTTGAGAAAGTATTTCCAAATGTCATTAAAGACAGTTCTTAATATATGTATATATAGAACCACGTACTTATAAGTAAGTGGGGGAATTCCTATAAGCGTATCTTTGTGGTCTCCCTCCAAATCACGTTCCCCAATCAACTTATGACAGCTTATTTACAGATGGTAAAAGGCAGGTGGGGCAGGAGGAGGATAACGAAGCTCATGAAGGTTTCTTTGGTGGATTCTCCCAAATCCTTCTTATGTGGATTTCTCCCGTCATGCATCCCCAACGTAATTTAAACAAGGTGGACTTGAGTCAGGTATTATAAAACATAACTTTAATATCACCACAGAAAAAAATAAAAACATACAGGTACTGGTGTAGACAAGTAAATATACACAAAGTCATCAGTAGGGGGAGAGGATTCCGGAAATCCAAACTATCCCCTGTGATAGAATAAAAAATCAAGTCCACATCCAACACATCAATGGCTATTTGATGTGTAGTAAAAAAAAGCTATATAGATTGTCCCAAAGAACCAAGGTTCATTGGGACAATCTATATAGCTTGTTTACACCAGTACCTGTATGTTTCTATTTTTTCTGTGGTGAAATTCAAGTTATAAGTACAGAGTCTAATTATTCCTAAATAATGGGGGGGAGGGCAGTCCTTTTTAGTTTGCCAGGGGTGCTTGGACCCCTAGATACACCCCTGCTCAGAAGTCAGATTATCGAAGGATCTGTGACCGATGCTGCGTCTTTGTATGCAGATGTTTGGATCTGCAAAGCCGCAGGTGGGCATCCTCCTGCATCATTTGCATATGTTCTCATAGCAGCTGTCTTGGGATGGCAGCTGAGTTGGCATTACTGTACATCTCTGAATCAGGCCCATAATGTAGTTACTTAGACTCTAGAATACATTATTACCAGTTATTTATTTAACACACACACATATAGTGCAGAACTTTACAGATAATATTTAGTCATTCACATCAGTCCCTACCTCAGAGAAGCCAATTGACCAGTAATTTATTGGATTGCTAGAGGAAACCAAAGCACCCAGATGAAATGCACAGAAACCCTCTTTTTTTCCCAGTGTCTCAATTAATTGCTCACCCACTACCCTCATTCCTCTTAGTATCTCAATTAAATTTTCCCAGAACCTAAAGGGTGGGAGGTATCATGCATTGCATTTTGAATTTTATACATCGTGCCACTTACCGCATGCATAGCATCATTTATTAATGCTGTATACATGTAGTTTAGTGACAAGAGCTGTCCGTTGTGGTGTAAGGACTTCTGGGTTTATGACCCGGGAGTCCTTCTGTATATGTGTGACAGTCGCTTGCACATGCGTTAGTCGCGAGAGACCTTTGGAGGGATAATAAACCTTTGCTTGCATCAATATCGGGGCAAATCCATAGATGGTGGAGAAACAACAAACCCCTACTATCGATGGAAAATTGATTAGTTTACATTAAAAAGTTAGACAGTCAATAGGTCGACATCAGAAAATCAACAGTCAGTAGGTCAACGTGAAAATGTCGACAGGGTTATTAGGTCGAAAGGTAATTGGTCGACAGTGACTTAGGGCGACAGGGTTGAAAGGTATACATGGTTAAAAGGTTGACATTCAAATGGTCAACACAAAAAGATTGACACGTTTTTAATGTTATTTTAGCCTAACTCCTAGCCCTAATCCCTCACTCGAACCCTAAACCTAATCCTAACCCTAACACTAAAAAGCATGAAAAAACGCACATTGACCATTTCAATGTTGACTTGTCGACCTTTTCACCCTATCAACCTATTGGCTGTAGACGTTCTTGAGTCGACCTATTCACTGTAGACCTACCATCCAGATACCCATTGACAGAACCAAAATATGGTACTGTCATAACTCTGGGATCACTAGCAATCTATCACTACACACAAGAATGTATGCATAATAAAAACTCCTACAGTACTGCAGTATGGAAGCTGGTTATTTTACTAGCCAAACTGTTTTCTTTTACATCTGATTGCTTAATGCACTATGATATCAATCTACCAAATAAGCTTGTTGCCCTGTGCAATAATAAAATAATCTCTTTCGTAACAATACCTTAGTGTTAAATAGCTTAACCAGGGATTGGTTTACTAACCAGGTAGGACACTGGATGCAAGTCAATACAGGGATAGTGCAGCAGGTGCACAATGCAGTAACTGGTGCAGCTGGGAACAGGCTAACACAGGTGGTGTGTGGTATCTGGAGCACACATTTGCACATGCACTCCATGGTGACAGTGGAATGTATGTGGTGCCTAGTGGTGGAGACTCTCAGGTGGCAGGTGCTTGTATCATGGAGAACGGAGGAGGAAGACGCATTGGGTATGAGGTTGTGCTGGGATGTCAGTGCACCTCCATCGCTATTGAACATAGGGTCTCATTCAGACCCGCTCGCGAGCGCAGGACGCTCGCAAGCGGGTCGATGTTACCCAAATGCGCATGCGCACGACGGAGGCTGCTCCGTCGTGCGCATATGCGAGACCCAAATAACGACGGGGTAGCCGTCGTTATGGGTCTCGCACCAAAGGGGCCGTGCTGTCGATGGTGAGTGACAGCACGCCCCCTTTGGTGGGCATGCCGGATGCGTGGCTGCCAGACGGAGGCGTTCCCATGGGAACGCTTACCGTCTGGATCCTGCCCCACTAACATCACTAGTGATGTCAGTGGGAGTGATTTTGGCTCTGATAGAGCCAAAATCACTCCAGGGCTTGCGGTCACCGAGACCCTACCGCAGGGTCTCGTCGCAAGCCCGATGGTCGCGATGGTCTTTACCATCGCGACCATCATCATGGACGCTCGCATAAGCTGTGGGTGGTAACCCACAGCTATGCGAGCATCCAAAAGGCCGCTCCAAATTTAACTAGGACGGCCCTGATTCAGAGCGAACAATACAAGACATTCAAAGCCTTTAATGCTTTGCCTGTAACCAAAAGCATAGGAGGATACACAAATGAAACATAACATTGCATAACACATCAACATTTCAAAATGCACTCCAGTCCACATTTTCTTAGAAAGGCATTTAGCACATGTTATGACAGATCCTTAGTTAATATTTCAGAATGGTACTCCTCACTAGTCACATATTTTACATTAAAGTGTGTGATAGGATCACTGGTAAAGTGGTCTGTGGCTGGGACATTTATCCCAGATTCCTGTCCTATGTGTTTAAAATCCCCAGGAGAAAGTCTGCAGTGTAGCAGGCTTGAGTTTCGGCTTTTTGAAAAGCCGGTTTGGGACCTGGGGGCTCCACCCACGGCCACTCCAGGTTTTGGATCTTGCAGCCTGGTAACAGGCTTGTTAAGGTTTCCACCTGAGAGTGGCCAATATAAGCCTAGTGTGTTGAGGGCTGATTGTCTCACCTGAGAGAGCAGACAGGGAGTTTGCTCAGAGACACTTGAAAACCTAAACTGTAAGTGTTGTGCTGTGCTTTTGTTGCTGGTGAGGGCACTAGGCCCTGCCAGGTTCTGGTAGTGAGGGAACTACCTGTGAAGTTAGTGCCCCAACAGGGCTAGGATGTTTGTTTATGTTTTCTTTATGTTATTTCTGACATTGTACAATAAAGACTGGCACCGACCAGCTTGTACTTGCATCCAGACTGGTGTGCTGCTTCCCTGCTGCTGTGTGTGTGTGTGTGTGTGTGTAAGGAAGGAGTCCTCTACCCAGGAGAGGGACCCCCTAACCTAACTGTGTCACAATAGCTATCTACCAGCTCTCTTATGAAATGATTTCTTATAGCAATATGCTTAGACTGGCAATGCTGATTGTGTCATTTGGACTAAGAAGACCTAATTCACACAAAGTCACCTTCAGCCACAATGCTTCCTTGGCTGTTTCTGTAAATGCCATGTATTCAGCTTCAGTGGTAGACAAGTCAACAGTAGGCTGTTTCTTGCTAGCCTACCTGAAGGCTGCATCTGCTAATGCAAATAGGTATCTGGTGTAGGAATGCCTACACAAGATACCTACATCTGATCTCCAATCGGCATTACAGAAGGCTTGTAACTGCAAACTCTCAGCCTTTGAAAACTTTAGGTTTAAGGAGCTTGTACCCTTTAAGAATCTGAGGATACGTTTTACAGCAATCCAATGCTCCCTTCCAAGGTTGATTGCAAATTGACTGACATGACTGACTGCATGTGCAATTTCTGGATGTATGCCAACTTTGATAAGGAACTCTTCTAATTTCCTCTATCTCTACCCTTGTTAAACTACAGTCCCAGCATTCAAATTTTGCACAATCCTCAGACCCAGCAGTTGGAGCACAGGCCCAAGATATTTAGCCTGAACTTGTCACTCAGCAACAATTTCACTTCAGTTATCTGGCTTTCTTGAACACCGCTTGTAGGCTCTTTATTTTTTGAATATTTGACTAATTTCTTCCCAGTCACTGTTGGGCTTTGCTTTTTGTATAGATTGATGTTCACAGCAGACAATTAGAGTAAATTCTTCATTGTATGTTTCAAGTGGTTTGCCTTTGTTGCACCATTATAGAGCTTCTTGTATCTTCTTCTTCACTTGTATCTGTGGTTTCAATTTCTGAAATGCTTCCTTGTAGCATCATATATGAGAATCATGAGGTAGCAGTAACCTAATTGGCTCCACTTCTATCGGACCACACATGTCCCTGTGCACTAATTGCAATGGTGCCCTTGCTCTGGACATTGACTTTGGAAAGGGGAAATGTGTTTGCTTACCCTTCACTCAACTTTAACATTCTAGTCTTTCTACTGACATCCACGTCACCATGCTATCTATAAGCTTCTGTATGTTGTTATACTCTAGGTGACCCAGTCTTCCATGCTATAGCTCCATAAACTGGTTGGAATCTGAAGTCTTTATTGCACAACACTCCTCAGAAACTAGGATGTACAGTTGTTTGCACCTGGTTGTCATTGCAATTACAGTCCCTTTTTTATTGTACTCAACACACTGTCCCTCTGTGAATTTAACCTTGTACCACTTCTTCAGTACAGTGAAGGCAATCAGATTGGTTCCCAGATCTCTCACAAATAGTACATCTTCAATAACTGTTACAACTGTTTCATCCTTGATCTACAAGCATACAATAATTGCCCCGACTTTCGTGGCAATTAGACCATTATCTCCTACTCCCCTGATATTCACAGACTCACATGACTTTAGTGATTTGAACCAACTTTCATTACAGCTGAGGTGCCTTGTGGCTCCAGAATGCATATACCAGCAATTTTTGCTGTGACTGTCGGCTACATTTAATGTTGACTCATTCCTCCTATTACAAATGTATTATGAAGAATCACTTGGTTCACTTGCTCTACATTTTGAGGCCTTATGTTCTATCTTGTAACACTTGAAGCACTTGTACTTTGGCTTTTTGGGTTTCATGCCATTTGATATCAGAATAGAATTATCAGCATTGGTCTCCACTCTCTACAGGTATGCACTCTTCAAGCTGCAGCAGCTTGGCCAGTTTATAGCTTGGTAATGTATAACTCCAAAGCTACTTCTAGAAAATGATACTCTGGTGTAAAGATTTGCAGCTTCGCCAATGCAACCACAATGTTATCTACACATTGACAAGAAAAGTTTTTCACGTACATGTATGTTGTCTATTTTGTTTTACAAAAATATAAAGGGCCTGATCCAGAATCATCTTCGGACACTTCCCCGAATGGCTGCGGCAGGCTATTACTTGCTTATGCTAATGTGAGAATCCACCCATATATGCTGAAGATCCATTTTCATGTGGTATCCAATCCTGTCCACTGTTTTTACTAGAGATGTTAGCGGGCCCCCTGTTTTGGCTTTAGCATAACCACCCTGAAGTGTTTTGGTTCAGTTTCGATTTTGGATTTCTTTAAAATATATAAAAACAGCTAAAATCATGTAATTTGCACCTGTTTACGTGCAATCCAAAACCCTAGAACCAGTTTTTAGATCCAAGATCCAAATTTACAGAAAAACCTAAGCCGGGACTAGGTTCTACTCAGAACCCCAAAATGATCCGAGCTGGGACCCAGTTCGATTTGGAAACCCACAGTTTGGTTGTGCTCATTTTTCAGTTTAAATGGATAACATTTTAAAAATATTGTAAAGAATATGGGAATTGAAAGCCCCTCTGACTTTTTCTACAGCAAAGAGTTTGCCCACCTAACAGTGCCACAGTCCTGGTATAGGGAGGGTTAAATATATGTGAAAGTGACCCAAAGTCATCTGCGAGTATTGGTGGGAGAGGCTGCAGTGAGGAGCTGCATACAGCTGTTTTGTTTTCCTCCATTGAAGGCCTCTCTGGTCCTCAGCTTCTTTCTTGACTCGCGCCAACTGCTGCCATCCTCAAGGCTCTGCAGCTGTCCTCTTGCTGAATCTCGCTGTCTTCTGGCCTCTAACGTGTCCTTCAAAGCTCTTCGCTGGAGATCCTTCTTCTTTGCTCTCCATTGATGAACTGAGCTCTCCCGCTCTGCGGTGTCCAATATAAGATGCTACAAATGAGTGTAACTATGATGCGGTTCACCGTGGCCACTTCTGATTGGCTGCCAGTTCACCAGCCATGATTGTCTCACGGCCGGTGCAAATTTCAAAATACAGCAATTCCATTGGATGAACCTGAATCCTGAAAGATTCAGGCCCGTCTGCATCAGCGCAGGAGAACATAGAGCCCGCTCAGCACCACCAAAGATGGCATTCTCCACTAGACCACCCAAACAGGGCCGTCCTAACAGCATTGTAGGCCCTGGACAAAGCAATACACTGAGGCCCCTATCACCCATTCACAGGAATACAAATGTAACTGGTCAATAAAATCAAACCTTTAGATTTATTGGTACTTTCAACAAAATCAATGTTTAAAATAAAAAAAAACATGATGTAAAGCAAGAATTATGGATTCCACATCCCTCTTCTCTTATCCAGCTCGCATTGCAGTTTCTACTTTTCACTGCAGCTGTGATTAAAGTATGGGGGCCCCCTGGGAGAGGGGGACACAGGGGATTGTGCCCTCTGTGACCCCACCACCTAAACCTGGCTCTGTGGCTGCAAGCTGGGAGGCAGGTAGAGAATGCTGTCTGGCTGCTGTGATTCTGTATAATTCACTCCAGAGCGGCCAGGGATCATCTGTCTCAGCTTGCCCCTCAGCTGGCTGCCCCATGCACTGAGCGAGCGGCCGCACACTCTATGTAGATGCTCCACAGACCAGCCTGCCCCTGCTTAAAGGCCCCTAGAATTGTGGCTGCCCAGTGTGCCTATAAGTTAAGATAGCTCTGCACCCAATGAAATGGACAGGTGAGTACCTACCTTTGTGCCCACCGCTAGGCACCTACAGTACTCACAGATTCCCGTCGGATATCAAGTCATTATTTCTTTGCAAATCTGATAACCGTCCACCATTAGCCTGCATGTATCACTATGATCTGTGTGGAGTGAGGTTACCTCCCCAAAATGATAACCAGCCCGAACCTCTGATCCTAGCCTGGTATTGGAGTAAAAAGTGTGGGGTTCTCCTTATTTTTCAATAACCAGCCCTAGGCTGAACCAGCCATTGCAGCTGATGCTATGGAAGAGAGACCCCTACTATAATGGCAAACAGCTTAGAAAAACATGTATTAATATTTTGAATTAATACTTAAGTCAGAAATGGAATAGTGATAATGGGGGAGATTTATCAAATCTATGGGGGAGATTTATCAAATCTATGGGGGAGGTGTACTAAGCCTTGGAGAGAAATAAAGAGGAGTCAGTTAAAACATACCTCCCAACATGACCCTCTCCAGGAGGGACACAATGCTCTGGTCCTGGACTTCCCTGGTAATTTATGATTGATGAAGGCTTCAGAGGTGGGGTTGCAGTACATTCCAAAATTCAAATAGGGGAGTCACGCCAACTGCCAGTGAGTCCTAGCCAATGATGTTTGGCAGCGTGTGAAATGACAGTTGGTGTGCCTCCCCTATTTGAATTTTTAACTGTGCTGCAGCCCCATCTCTTACCAGGGAAGTCCAGGACCAGAGCATTATGTCCCTCCTGGAGAAGGTCATTTTGGGAGGTATGGATAAAATGGAGAAGTGCCCATAGCAATCAATCAGCTTCTAACTGTCATTTTTCTAGCAGATAGAAGTTGATTGTCTCTCTCCATTTTATCTCTCGCCAAGACTTGATAAATCACCTCCAATGTACACATTGAAAAAGTTATACTTGAAAGTGCACTACTAGAAATTACTACTCCAACCCCATTGTAAGAAATGCTCAAAAGTAAATATTGAGTATTTACTGGGTGGAACTGTAGATGAGCATACTTTATTTTTTAATGGTTTCATTTTATGTTTCATTCCATTTAAGGCCCGTTTTCAATTACCTGCGAAAAGTAAAGCCTGTTGTACTTCACACCGCATTCGCCTGTTTGAGATGCAAATTGACGCCATGCGCATCCCCGTGTTTAGCCCTATTCCATTACAAAACAGGCAAAAACGCAAATAGGCGAATGCATAACAGGTGGAAAGTAATGAATAGATTGGGTGAATCATTCTATACCCCAAAATAAGATGCTCTGACACTGTAAATCATTACAGATGTGTTCTATTAGCCCTAATAAACGTACATTGTGTCCTTAAGTTTTGTTAAAAGCTTTCTGGATGCTGTTTTGTAAAAGTGGTGAAGAATGATAGAAAACAGTATTTTTTGGTTAAAATAAGTAGCCTAGTCAAATTTGGGGTACTTGAAAATGGGTGCTAGCATATTATTGTGTCTCTAAAGTGCACTTTTAAAACATTTGAAAAATCTACCTGCTGCAAGCACCTGCAATCCTAAAAACACCTGCCCCATCCATACAGTCCCCCAAGAAACCTATTTCGCTAGCTTTTATCCTTGTCCCACCACTTTTTCATTTTTGCCCCAAAAATGACGTCTTTTTTGGGGGCTTTATGAGGTCATTTTTTTTAGCTGATTTGTCCTTTGGAGGAGGGGGATGGGTGTCCACATGGTTCTGAATCATTTCCCCACATTTGCACCCCAAAATAGAGATTTTGCACTTTTTTCCGCCTGCTATTCATTGGAGAAACTTTTCCACCTGTTCCAGTGCACTGAGTTTCCGCTTTGGCGAAAACGTCCTGGAATTGAATTTGGAGACAGGACGCAAACAGGCGAAAAGTGGCAATAGGCAAAACTTTTTTGCCGATTACGGCTTTTCACGTCTAATTGAATCCGGCCCTAAGTCAGTTTACTGGGAAATTATTCAAAACGTCATTGCTATAGCATGAGCAGAAAGTCCATATGGAAAACACTGCTAAAATATGCTTTTCAACTATACAATGACCCTGCCATCATTTCATTTCAGAGAACTAAAATATTACTTTTAATTAAGGTTAACTTGAGAATAAAAGAAGGGAATTTAACAGCTTATTCTATAAGAAAGCAACCTGTAAAGTTTTTTAATTTTGGATACAAATTTTAGAGTTAGATTTCTCAGTGGTCTGACAAGTAGTATCGTTTCAGAGTACATATCAAAGCCACAACAGGCTTTATTATGGAGTATACTTGAAAGGTTATTGGGTGAATGACAGCTGAGAAACAACATGCAAAATCTATTAGAGCCCCATGTCCAGCAGTGAATGGAGAAAATGAGTCGTTATTTTCATTGGCTTATACAGTGGTAAATTTTACGCTGCAGGAGAATGGCTATTACAAAATAAAAAAGTTGGAATTGAGAAGAGGAACTTAATTATCATCACAAAGGGAATTACAATTGCTAGAGATGTAGAAAGAGGGGGTATTCCTGATTAAAGGACACAGGTAACTGTCCTGTTTAGTGTATTTGTTAACATGCCTTCAAAAGAATCAGAGAGATATTTGGTGAGCAGGTCCTAGAATCATAGAGCAGAAAGTGCCATTTAAACAAGAAAGTGAGGAATAAATTTGTCATGGAGATAAATGTTCTATTTCCAGCAAAAATGTATGTTATGGTCTGCAATGAGGCCATGGCCGGATTGCCTGGTAGGTAAACTACACCAAGGCCTGTTGCTGTCATAATCAGAGTAAACCTTGGCCATTAATTTGCGGTCGGCTCAGCTAGTGCCATACCTCCCATATCTTCCTTTATGCAGAACACTGCGCGTGCCCGAAAAGGTGCGGATTCTCGTTGAAAGATGGCGGAGCCTCACGGCACCCCCCCCGTTCACGTGACTGTGGTGCCGTACACAGCACTCTCCAAGATGCTGGGCTTCCCCCTATGTTCTCCCTACACTGTGAATAGATGCTGTGCGCATGTGCACAGCATCTATTCTTCTGCTGCTTACCCACTGCTCTGCTGTGCCGTCCCTTTCACTAAGAAAGCAAATTACTAAAACAATTCCAAGCACTGTGTACCACATTCCAGGCCAGTGCTGGGTTTTTAGCTCACATATAAACACTGTAACTGGAAACCCAGACTTGGATCCTGCAAAAATGTCAAAATAAAGTATGTTTTTTGTTAATTGTTTTCTTTTAGTAACAAACCATATTTTCGTGTGGGAACCCCCAATTAACCTCACCATGTCAGCTATTGGAAGACAATGGTAGTTCCAGCAGGGCAATTTTGATAAATAGGCAAAAGCGACAAGATCCTTTTTTTAAGGGCATTTTGTTTTTTATTAATAGACCTTCAGTCATCACTTCCCTGAGGACTTTCAGTAAGATAACATAGTTGACATCTACGATATATGTATAATATGACCTCCTATTCACACATCATCCTATTTAAAGTAATGGTGCATACACACGGTCAGATTTTCCTTCAGATCTGTACAATAACGATTTTAAAAATCATTCAATCGTTCATATCTGAAGGAAAATCTGACATATCTGACATGTTTGTCGGATGAACGATGCGCGTTCCCGTTTGTCAGATAACGATATCTGACATCTGATGTTTGCAGTCAGATTTGGACGATTCCATTCATTTTAATGCAGTCAGAAATCGTTCAATCGTTCATCTGACACATCTGACCGTGTGTATGCACTATTAGTTAATACACTTCCTCATCTTAAGATTTTTCTTTTCAACTCTTTTCATCCATCTTAATTGGATTTTGTTTCATTGATGACCTGGGGTTGGTTTACATTTCCATACATTTATTCAAATATGTTTCCTGTAAGATAGCTGTACTGAAAAAAATACTGATGCCCTAAAGGTGTCATTTAGATATAGTTAAATATGAGGTCTGATCAAAATGTGTCCATCTTATAATAATTATCTTTACATGACAAAACACTTGACATTAGCCGTGCAGGTCCAGAAGTGGATGTGTAGTGTGAGAACACACAAAGGGAAGCAGGGCAGAGTGTGTATGGGTGGGGCCTGCATGCCTTGGAATGTGTTTGGATTCAGAGGCCTCAGAACGTGTGATATTCAGCAGTGTTGAGTTAGTAATATGAGCTCTCTGCAAATAACTTGGGCAGACTGGTCCAATTCAGCCTGTGTTTATTTAATAAAGAGCTAGTGAAGTAACTGCAATTTCATTGTCAATTTACTAATGTGTTACAGTTATGTTTCTTAACCTCATTGTTTGGACTCTGAGGCAATCTATACAATCCAGCACCTCCCCACTCCTGTCTGCCCACGAGATGTAAACTACGCTTTATTATGACTAGAAAGTTTTCTATTTATCAAAGCCTCTGATTAAAGACTCCTCAATCCCCCTCCTTACGCACAATTTCTCTTTTCTCACTTGGCACTGCCATGAAAATCCTCACTGTAAAAATAAAAAAAAAGAAGTGAGGCTTTTTCATTTTTCCTTTATTTTTCCAAAGATCATCTGCGGAGGAAAAAACTTTGGAAAATACAGTCTGGAGAGTACAGTCTGGTGTTTGCAAGTCTCCCGACTCTTCCTCCTACTCTTTTGGAAAGAGTAAAGTGAGAAAACTCATTAAAATATGATCTCAGGATCTGGCCTGGCTGCAGGCTGTGTGTAAGGGGTCACAGGGTGTGTACATTTAGGCCTGAGAAAGAAAACTGAATGTATGCTAAACTCAGAAAGTAGCAGGTACTGTAGCCAGGGGATGCAACGGTCTGAATCCAGCTTGTTTGGAGCAATGCTTCCTATTTTTAATATTCTGTGTTATGAAAATAGCAAAAAAATTGGACAAACTGGCAAGTACTGTATATGAACATTTTTCTTTTATACAGCTAACTTTGTTTAGCACATCAGCCCCTGCCTCAGTGAAGAAAGTAACAAATGTGTTTAGAATATAAAACAGGAGCATAGTTTATGTACAGCAACACAAATGTTGTAACCCTACAAATCTGATACTGTATTGTAGTACAGCCTTACTGAATATTAGAAACATACTTGCCTACTTTTGAAAAACAATTTCAGGGAAATTGTGAAAACAGCACCTACGAGCATGGTGTTATAGTGGATGTGTACTGTTACATCTGAGCATTGATGCTCAGTATGATCTAATTGATGGTGAAATGACACTGATATTTTTCGCTTGTTCATGTATTGTGTTCTACTCCCATGTGATTCCATATAACTAGCCATGAGAATCTTTATTTGAAAACACATGTAGCAATGGGATTTTTTTTTTCCCTTCTACTCCACGGGACGTGAGCCCGGCCGTTCAAATCCCGATGCCGGCAGCCCGAATAGTGCAGATCCTGACATGGCAGGTAAGTAAGCTATCCATAACCTTCCCCCCTAACCCTAACCCTCCCTTAGGGGTGCCTAAACCTAACCTCCCCCACTAGTGCCTAACCCTAACCTCCCCCCAGGGGTGCCTAAACCTAACCCCCCCTCCTGCACCCTAAAACTAACCCTCTCGGGGGGTGCCTGACCCTAACCTCCCCCCCCGGGTGCCTAACCCTAACTCCCCCTTCCCCTAGCCTAATCGTCCCGTGGGGGGGCCTAACCCTAATTCCCCCCGGGAGCCCCTAAACCTAACCCCCCCCCCCCCCGCGGCTGTCCACTCGTGACGCCCGGCTTACCTTCGTTTGGTATGATTTGACAGTCTGGAAGCCGGCGGTCTGCATTTTTCGACCGCCGGCTTCTTGACTACATCCCGTAGCAATAGAGATCATTGTGCCTTACAACCAATGCAGGGAAATGGCACTGATGATCCCATTTGCAGACCCTCCAACATGACCCCTATTTTTAGGTACAAAATGCTCTTCTCCTTGACTTCCTTCTTAATCTATGATCGCAGTCACCTGTGCTGAAACACCTTTCTTATCAATTAACTAGTTCGACACAGATGACTGCAATCATAAATTAAAAGGGAAGTACAGGAGTAGAGCATTGTGTAACTGATGGAAGGGGTCATGTTGGAGGGTCTGCATTTGAATGTATATATCTCTGATTTCCTTTTTTTCCCAAGTGCATAGAAGCTATATAATGTGGGTAAGGTGCAATCAGAGAGAAGAAGAAAATTAGGGAGATTGCTAGACTCTTCAGGGAGTCAGGAAGATTGCTACTATATCAGGGAGTCTCCCTGACATTCAGGGAGAGTTGGCAAGTACATAATTCTAGCACAATATTATACTGTAACATGCTATTCCACATTTTTTGTGGAAATGCAATACATTTTTAACTTCTTGCAATTCAATTAAATAACTATTTGTGCTCAAGATGTCACATCATTAGGGTTTTGTTGATTAGGATCGGGGCCCCTAGGGCTGGCTACACTTGAAGAAGAGTAAATGAAGCCTGAGGCCTTGATAATACTTCTCCTCATGTGGACCACTGCTACAAGCACGGTATATAAGACAAACTGGAGACGGCCAGAATACCCTGGGAATATACTTGAACAGACTGTAGATTCACTGGAGTGAGTGCCAGTAGCCAGAGCCGTAACTAGGGTAGCGTGACATGTGCCATGGCACAGGGCACCGCAGGGCAGGGGGCGCTGTTTGGGCCTGTCAATTTTCTGTTTACTATCATTCTCACTTTTAGCTTCCTCTTATTTTATCCCCAGCATCTCCAGGCCTCTATTATCTCTTCCCTGGCCCCTCTCCATGAGGCCATGCCTCTTTTTCGGGTGTGCGTCTTATGTCCCTATTTGAAAAATTGGGGGGAGGGGGGCACCAATGCACTTTCTGGCACAGGGCACTAAAAAGCCTAGTTACGGCTATGCCAGTAGCACAATAGGGTGCTGAACAAGACAGTAGCACTGCAGAGGCATGCTGCTGGAGATATAGGAACTGGGTGCTATGCACAATATTGCAGGTTATAAGTGATGATGGTATTGAGGACCTTATTCAGAGGCAGCCATACGGTCTACGACCGCACGGCCGCCTCGATGTTTTGCCAGTGCGCATGCGCACGAGGGAGCCGGCTCCCTCGTGCGCATGCGTGAGACCCGCTACCACCGACAGCGCCGGTCGTAGCAGGTCTCTTTCCAAGGGGGCGAGCTGTCAATGTTGATGGTGTTAACCCACAGCCTAACGACCGCAACAGAGGCGGGTGGTCAGGATGCAAGTGGCCGCCCAGTTTCTGAGCGACCGCTTGCATCCTCTGCCCGCCTCTGAATGAGGGCCTGAGTGCTTTGCACGACTGTGGCAGGCTGCAGGTACTGTTGGTAATGGGTACTGTGCATGAATGGTAATAGGCTACAGATGATGTAAGTATTGGGTGTTGTGGGACGGAATTGGTATGAAATACCGCCGGCGGTTCGATTCCCGTCAGCGGCAGCCCGACAGGAGCAGAGTGCGATGCAGCGGAAGCCCGACAGCGCTGGAAATCCACTAACCTAACCTAACCCCCCTAACCCTAACCCTCCTTAGGGGTGCCTAACCCTAACTTCCCCCCCAAGTGCCTAACTCTAATCCCCCCTCTAAGTGCCTAACCCTAACCACCCCCTTCCCCGCTGCCTAAACCTAAGTCCCCCGAGGGGTGCCTAACCCTAAGTCCCCACCGGGGGTGCTTAACCCTAACCCTCCCTCCCCCTAGCCTAACCCTAACCCTCCCGGGGGGTGCCTAACCCTAAGTCCCCCCCGGGAGCCCAAAACCTAACCCTCCCCCCCCGCGGCTGTCCACTCGTGGCGCCCGGCATCACTACGATCGTGATGCCGGGCGCCGGTCTCCCGGCGTCGGGGAAATGCGGGCATCTATATCTAGACGCCCGGCATTTCACCCTTGCCGGGATAAGACAGTCGGAAAGCCGGCTGCCGGTATTTAGGGACATCCACTGGTACAGGTGCAGAATGCAGTAGTTATACTGGAAGCTGGAACGAATGCTAGATGCAGTATAGCAAAGCAGAAGACTGATGACTGGATCAAGTGCAAAATGTTGAATAGCAATGCAGGAGACTGATGACTGGATCAGAATCAGAATGCAGGATTGCACAGGTGATAAGCTGAAGCAGTCACTGGGCCAGGTGTACTGGAACACACTGATGCAGAAACCTTTGTGAAACAAATACTGAAGCAGGTTGCTAGATTGCAGTGGAGATATTGTGAAGACTGAAAACTGGAACAGATGCATAATGCAAACGAAACCAGGAGCCAGGGTACTAATCTATAAGAAGAGAATTTGTTCTGGCAGTCAACAGTCAGCAGATCCTGATTTAAATAGAACTGATAGGCTGGATGAATCATGTGACCGTAGTTTCTGGAGACTGGTTTTTCAGAGAGGATCATGTGATACTGTCCAACTTGGTGCCACCCATGATACAGAACGGCAGAAACTGCATGTTACAGATGAGTGACCACAAGTATTAAGGATGCTGCAGGAAGCCAGCGTGTACACAGATAGCAGTAAGGTGACACCGTCATAATGGGGACTTGGACTCCGATGTGTGACAAAAGAGTCTATTCATTCCTATGTTCATTCTTTTTATGCATATGTTTGCAGTTGCATGATATAAATTATTACCACCTGGGTAGGCTTACACACTATAGTTGATTTTATAGATTTAGATACAGATGGATTCAAAATCATCTGCTGTAATCCATAAATATTGTATAGTCTATTCCAATCTGGCGCCTGCAAGTGCATTCATGTACCAGTCTATGGCTCTGCTGACAATTAAGTGAACCCTTCACTCTGATGAACGAATCAATACTATTATTGCACAACATTACTACTGCACTATTGAATGCCTCTGCAATAGGAGTCTAATATCAGAAATTACTGAGTAATACTCATATCATTGTGACAGAATCACCTAGCCATAAAATGGTCCCTACAGAGTTTCAGGGACACGGTACAGAAGTAGCCCTTATTCAGCAGCAGCTTGCAGCCATGCAAACCACCAGAGTACATGAATTACAGGCCACCATACGTACATACAGTCATCAGGGCCAGATCAACAATGGGGTGGATGGAGCTACAGCTCCAGGCCTCCAAATAAAAATAGGCCCATCAACATGACAAAATGATTACCAGCTGCCTAACTGGCCATAAATTTTAAGTATTTAAATAGTTTTTCTAGTCCCCCGTCACCCCCCAAAAAAACAAAATGATGCAATTTTTTTATTTCTATGTAATTAGGGAGACATTGTGGTCATAGTTTATGGGGTGTATACACCAAGGTGACTCTGACCACAGCCACACAGCACCGTTCACAGCTCTTCCCCTTCTCAGTATAGGCCCTTGAACATTTTCAGCTCCAGCCCCATCTGGGCCATAATCCGGCCCTGACAGTCATGAGTCCATGATTTCATACAGCCTCCAGATCCTGCAGCTATACCTGCTGAGCCCATGATGCATGATCTCCCAGAGAAATTTGGTGGTAGAGAGATAAATCTATGTTTATAATGTGCTAGCTCAAGCCATTTCTTGTCAGACAGCATTATAAGAAAAAAGGGAAAATATTTCGGAAATGCCAGAGGACCATCTCCATGAAGGGATAGGAGTGTGGTCAGTCTAGTCATTTCTCACTTAATATAATCTCTACCAAGAGTACTTCAAGCCTGCCCAATTCTTTCTTTACCTCTTATAGCTCGCTGCAATAAAATACATTTCTATACTGTGGCTTTAATTGACCCCAGATCAACGGGACAAATGCCTTGTGCGAAGATATTCATCCATGATATCAGGCCTGTTCAATCAAGAGACCAGGCTACTGCATATTAATAGAATTCACTGTGAAGAAATTGTTTTAGATATTTTACGTATTCAAATATTTCCTGTAGTTTTTGGAATGCCATAACGTAAGAGACTTAAGGGAAATTCAATTAAATGCGATGATGACTAGCGCCGGGAATGAGTGCCCGGAGCTATTCTGAACCTGCGACTAGAGGAATCTGACTAAACTAGTGCCGCAATGCTAATTGCAGGCTTACCACATGTGCTAACAGCATCGCTCCCGGCACTTAGGTTAGAGAATGTTGTTTACCGCGACTAAACCCCTGTCATTAGACGAGGTAAACTGCATTTCCCGACTTAAGTGCCGGGTGCGATGCAGACAATTGAATAGCTCCGTGCACTCATTCCCAGCGCTATTCAACATCACATTTTATTGAATTCCCACCATAGGGGCATACTTAATAATTATCAGGACTTGGGCCCTCATTCAGAGCCGGACGCTCTGAGCAGAGCGCACGCTCTGAATGAGGGCCGTCCTCCATAATTATGGAGCATCCTCCTGGACGCTCGTATAGCTGTGGGTCACCACCCACAGCCTATACGAGCGTGCAGGTTGATGGCCGCGATGGTCTTGACCATCGCGACCATCGCCACTGCGAGCCGGAGCCTGCGGTTGAGTTTCTCAACCGCAAGGCCCGGAGTGATTTTGGCTCTATTAGAGCCAAAATCACTCCCACTGACATCACTAGTGATGTCAGTGGGCCGGCTTCTGACGGTAGGCGTTCCCTTGGGAATGCCCCCGTCTGGGAGGCACGCCCCGGCACGCCCACCAAAGGGGGCGTGCTGTCAATCAACATCGACAGCACGCCCCCTTTGATCAGACACAACGAGCGAAGGAAAGTCCTTCGCTCGTCGCGTCTGGCGCATGCGCACGACGGAGCTCCCGCCGTTGTGCGCATGCGCAGCGCACACCATCGACCCACTTGCGAGCGGACAGCCGCTTGCGAGTGGGTCTGAATCAGGCCCTTGGTCCCAATGATTATAATTTGCTGCGGCAATAAGAAATAAAGGATTGCTTGCACTTAGAGAACACATGCAGGGACAGGGACTCTGCATTTGAGCATCCCCTAAAAAATCTGTGGGAGATGATTTTGTGATTGAAAATGGGGGATCACAGTATATATGTCCAGGATCCTAAGTATTCATGGATAGCCCCTGAAAACAGGTGTTTGGTTGTTTGATAAATTTGCCCCATAACTGTTTTATTAACTGGAAAATGTTAAAAGAGAGCACCTTGCTCTGTCTCTGTCTGGCATTAGAAGGCGCAACTTCTGACCGTGTGTGCTACTGCATATGTGAGCCCATACCACCATGTGCGCATGAGATTCACCAGCATTACATATGAGAGATGGTGTTACAAAGGCCAGTGACCACTACACCACCACCTCTACACTGCTACATGTATAGAGCTAGTGTGCATAGACCACTCAGTGCTGGAAACCATGTGGCTCCTGTCATTCTCCAGGAAGCGCTGTATGTACAGCATGTACCTTAACCACTTAACTGACGAATTCTTTTTCCAAAAACCGCTCCAAAATTGTCGGTTTCTTTTATGATTGAATTAGGTCACGAACATAATTTTAAACTTATCCATCACAATTTTATTTGAAAAAAATATTTTTTTATATTATACTGTAGTGATGGCCATTGACGGCTGTACCATCGATGGTTCAACCATTGTTAGAAGCCATAAATTTTTTTGCGATTGGTCGAGGAGATCTGTGTACACCACAACTGCCGATGTTTCCTAAACATTGATTGAGGGTTGCCATCGATGGTGCAACATTGATGGCCACCAGCAATGGCAAACCACTTATTTTCAGTCAGACCATCGATGGTTTGCAAACCATCGATGGTCAGTCGCCATCCCTAATCAGAGGCTCTGCGATATCCATCGATCAATATATATATATATATAAATATATATATATATATTTATCGAACATTATATATATATATATATACACACATATACATATATATATACATATACATATATATTTACACATACATATATATATAGATATATACATACGTATATATATATATATATATATATATACGTATATATATATATACATACGTATATATATATATATATACATACATACGTATATATATATACGTATTTATATATATATATATATACATATGTATATATATATATATATATACATACATATATATATATATATATATATTTTATCATTGTTCTATTATTTATTGCCCGATCACTGTGGCCAGCAGTGATCGGGCACATGGAGACGGGGAGGCGGAGCTGAGGCCGGGGAAAATAGCAGCAGCCGCGGCTACCAGAGCCGCTGCTGCTGCTCCTACATGTAGAGCCGGAGCCGCAGCGGGAGCGTCTACCGCTGGCGGCCCGGATACAGAGCAGCGGCGGAGGCTACCAGAGCCGCCGCTGCTGCTCCTTCACACACAGTGATCACTATGTGATCACTGTAGTTCCGGAGCCACAGCGGGAGGGTCTCCAGCTGGCGGCCCGGATAGATAGCAGCAGCGGCGGCTACCAGAGCCGCCGCTACTGCTGTTAAGTTCACTGAAGGGGGTGGAGATGGCTGCCCGATCACTGCTGGCCGCAGTGATCGGGTCACAGCAGCAGCACTGCTGCTTCTAATGGAGGGGGGCTGCGGCGGTGCCCGATCACTGTGGCCAGCAGTGATCGGGACACACTGGACAGGTGGCCGCGCTTGCAGAGGGACCTGAAGGTCCCTCTGATGTAGGCGGCTGCGGGAAGATTAGCTTCCCACAGCCGCATAGTGGGCATTTCTGACTGGTCGTATCAGATACGACCATGTCAGGGAAAGCCCAGCCTGGTGCGGTCGTATCTGATACGACCGTGCCAGGCAAGCGGTTAAGTACACACATACACTTATTTATTTAATGTGTCAGTATTAGGGATGTTAGGAAACCACCTTATGAGGTTCACCATGACGCGGTAGGTGGGCAAACATCTTTGGCCAAATATTTACTAAGAACCATACTTAAAAATCATGTTAATTTTTGGAGTTTATTATAAACATTTTGATTATTAGAATTCTTAGTTCTTATTGTGGGCACCTGCATCCCCCCCCCTTTTTTTCTGCTGTAGAACTACAGGTCTCAGCATGATAGCACCTCTTATTATGTTTAAGATTAGGATGTGTAGCCCAGCCCCCCTTTTTTCCTATGTATGTGTGTTATTAAGGTACATTTGAAGGTGAGACCCCTTATCTTGGGCTAGCACTCCTCCTACCTGCCCCAGGTGATTTTACTTGGTATGGGTCCTTTACATTGCAGTACACACATTTTAAATGAGCTCTATTAAAGGTAAGTCCTAGATACATTTATTTAATGTGTCAGTATTAGGGATGTTAGGGATCCACCTTATGAGGTTTACCATGACGCTGTAGGTGGGCAAACATCTTTGGCCAAATATGTACTAAGAACCATACTTAAAAACCATGCTAATTTTTGGAGTTTATTATAAACATTTTAATAATTATAATGCTTATAGTGTGCACCTGCATCTCCCATTTTTTCTGCTGTAGAACTACAATTCTCAGCATGGTAGCACCTCTTATTATGTTTAAGAATAGGATGTGCAGCCCAGCCCCTCTTTTTTTCCTCTGAACACAGAGCTGTAACAGCCAGAATAACAGGAGGTGAGTTATCAGGGGACGAGGGTGGGGGGAACGGGTGGATATGCTCTGTGTGGCCTGGTGTGTGTGAGGGGGTAGGCTCCATGTGGATTGGAGGGGGCCCCACAACTTAGTTGCCCCAGGGTCCCACAAGCTTTAATCTGGCCCTGGTCTCTCCATAGGAAAGAGCTGCTAACACATCTACACATGACAAGCTCTGAAAAACTAAGATTTTTAGAGCTTGTTAAATTGGATTCAGCGGTACTTTGTTTAAGCTGCGATATCTCCTGTGTTAAACACTTTAAATACTGTTACATAAATGTGAGATATTCATGTGGAGACAGCTGTTTCCACATGATTTTTTTTGGAGAAAAAGTTTAATAAATAGGCCTTGTCTTATTGTGGTTTCTATTTCCTGGGGAAACCTGAATAAAAATAAAATTAATGTACTTACAGTACTTTTAAAGTCTTCATTTGGCTTGTAATCCACAGGGAAACATTCCTTACTCTACGCTTTGTACTGTTTTATGCTGTGTTATATGTACTGTATCTTGACACAGAAATAGAATAGGAATATTATGGTAACTGTCAAAGATGGAACCACCATGTGTGGTTGGAATCGGTATGATTTCCCGGCGGTCGGGATGCCAGTGGTCAGATGACCGACAGTGGCATCCCGATGTTCAACATACCAATAGGGGCAGGTAAGTAGACTAACCCTCCCCCCGGAGGTACCTAACCCTAACCTCCCCCAGGTGGTGCCCAACCCTAACTCCCCCTTCCCGCACCTTAAAAACCTAACCCTCCCTGGGTGGTGCCTAAATTCCTCCCGGTGATGCCTATCCTTAAACCTCCCTCCCCGCAGCCTAACCCTCCCCGGTCGGCGCCTAACCCTAACCCAACCCGGGAGGTCTCTAAACCTAACCCCCCATCCCTGGGCAAACCCTCATACCTACCCACATACTTACCTTCGGGATGTCGGCGGTCGGGATGCCGACATTGGTATCCTGATCTCTTTGGGATGGTGGTGTCGGCATTCTGACGGGCGTCTGGATTCTGGTGTCAGTATATTAACGTCCGGGATTCCATCCGCCGGCATCTTCACCACATCCCTTGTGGGTTCCTCTGGAGTTTCTACATTTTTCTGAATATCTATAGAATGAAAGCATGTATTAGCATGTATATGGCCACTTAGCTTTGAGAGACCTGGTGTATTATTCTGAATTAACCGCTGTTCCAGCATCCTGCACTGCTACAGTACCTACAAGCTATATACAGTCACCGGCTGGTGAGCTGTATCACACCCTGCTTCACTTAACCTCTGCTCCATCATAACCAGCTGTACATCACATGTCTTTCCATAAACCATCCTAATGGTTAAGCAACTGGGCTGTCTGTAGTAATAAGGCATTCCTCTGTTGTGTACATAACTCTGCCATACCATCGCACCTGTACACATACATTTCCAATGCTATGTAAGTTGTGCTCATATAGTGAGTCTGTTTACTCCCAGATGCACCTTCCCATTCACAAGTGCAACTCTCAATCAGGCCATAGTGCTGCTTGGGAAAGAAACAGGCCCAAGGAGAAGCTGCAGCCAGCGAGATAAGTTTTGTGAAAGAGTTGTCTTTCCTGCTAGAAAATGGCCAGTATGGTTAACGTAATTCCCAGTTGAATGTGGAAATGATAGTTATAGCTAAAGTCGGTGATGTCATTACCTCTGGTCCTATTGAAAACTTTATGCGGCTTGGGGCCCAGTTCCCATTAACACGTTCCTGGCAGTCAATGAGCAGACCTGCCTCATATTTAGTAAATCCTACATCACTTAGCACTCTCCTCATTTCACTCTGACTTCATTGTGTCATAGACATAGTAAAAGTGATCTTAATGTTATCATCAGTGTTTTCTGAATGAATTAGATAATCTGAGAGTAGTAAAACCCAGGTCATCTCCGCTGTGATACCCCATCCAATGAATTACATGTGTTACACATGTTTACCAGTTTAAAAAAATAAGGTGGTATATAAAAATTAAATGAACAAAAAAAAATATTTCTTACATGCATTTTATTATTGCCTTCAACACACAAACCAAACCCCCAATAAACTGCACAAATTTGGTACCTCTGCAAACAGAAGTTTGCTGAACAAAAAAAGCAAAGGGTTTATTTCCAGCATTGAATGCTTTTAGTTGTCCATAAGCTCTTTCCTTAATGTTAGGAGCTGGTATGAATGCAACAAAAAGTTTCATCTGCAGAAAGTGACTGAAGCGTTTGGAATCTCTAGCATACAGCAGCAGTACCAAGCACATTATAACTGGGTCCTCCTGCTCTAGTCAATCCAAGGCCTAACAACATTCTGATGGCTAACTCATGTAGACTTTGCATTGGCTGGTGGAGGCAGACCCTCTAACAAGACATGAATGATGCCCAGTGTGCCACAATGTGTATGGGCACTACTGGAATAAATGCGCTGAGGGACTTCTGAATGTAATATATGTTCAGAGGCTGCATGTCCAGTGGTAAACAGGTGTACTATATATATATTAGGGATGTACTACCCCAGCACTTATTTTTAACTCAAGAGTGGGCGTTCACAATAATTTGGGGGGACAGGGTATCTCTAGTAGACACTGAATACTAATAAAGGTGCATGGCACAGTCAGTCAGATACCTTCAATCTACTTTGTAGTAATTGTTAAAAGACAGACTGCTGTCACATTAACTTTGTTGAGGTTTTCTATGCTTTTATCCTAAATCTTCACTGAATTTTCTTTGTCCATTGTAAACTGTCCGATATTTTATTTTGTATATTTTTGACCTATTGACTGGCTTCTAAACATACACCGCACAGCAGAATAAACTGTTTCAACTCAGCAGCTCAGAGGAAAGGATATTTAATATGAAATTTTCCTTTTTTTCAAATGTGGAAAGTTTTAGACACAATCCAGCCTGTGTTTAAGTCATTAAAACATCTTTAAGCATTTTCTGGTTTTCGTTTTCTTAGCTGCAGCCCTTTCCTGGAATGTATTTTATTTTTCTTAAAAAATCGGTCAAAGAAAAAAAAAATGCGTTTCCAACAGTTTTTCTGTAATGCATGTATATATATTTTCTACTTTTTTTCCTTACAGGAGCAGAACAGACCCTTCACTGTTTTACTTTTTTAGACCAGAAATTAAATTTGTCCTTTTATGGCATTTGAACTTGCTTACAGGACATCCTGAGAGAAGCATTCACTGGGCATGGCGAGCTTTAGCTGGTGTTATTGTTCACGTCTGGCTACAGTATCACTCACACAGTAAAAAGTATTTCACACTACTCCACATGTACAAAATGAAAAAATCAGCAAAACCAAAACGGCAAATTTAAATTCCTATACGGACAATATAAACACTTCACCCCCATTCAATGATATTACTCCCAATATTAATGTATATGTACACTATGCCAGTAACATGTCTGTTATATGTCAACAGACTAAACTGGAGATTCTAGATCAGACAGTTTTTATGTTGATGCAAGCGAATGTTTACAGATGTCAATATGGCTCTTTTGGTGAGTGTGACTTATTAGAAAATTCTGTTGTCTTGAGAATTCAGTACATCATTGCTTCATAGCTCAAGTACAAACTGTAGCTATAAAAAGGTTTAATATCATGTGTTATCCTCAGACACAGCTCTGGATTGTTTTCTTCTACCCTCCACTGGATCTGCGAGCCTATAAAGTCAGGCTTTGTTTTGAGATGGACGTTCTAGAATGAATCAGACTGGGATCAGTCTCCATGCAGTGTTTACACAATGCATATTTTCCTTTGGTTTGTTGCTGCTGTCACTCTCTAATTTCTTTCTCCTGGAGTCATGTTACCTCTCTCTCTCCCATTCTCTTTCCATCCTGCCAGTGAAAGAACCCACCTGTGTCCAAGAGGCCTGCCTGACATTCCTGGGAAAGTTTCTCCTCTATTAATGCCACTACATTATTTTTTCATCTGGAGAAATACTTATGTAATCTGATCCCCAGCAATCCTGTCCCGCTGGAGGGCACAGATCATCCTTTAGAAAAAAGTGTTTTTATCTGAGCATCCTATTTACTTATTTACCTGCCTCTTTCTTGTTGCTGTTCTGTACCCGCAGATATTCTTTGTCATATAAATAGATTTATAAATACAATTTGAAGGAAAGGAAAGCTTTCACTAAATTATTGTTCTTAATAATAGTTATTTGTAAAAGGAATTCTGGAAAAAAATATTTTAGCATTTAATGGCAACTGGATACAAATTTTAAGCTTTTTAAAAAAATGTTTTTAGCCATCAAACAGGAATATAAATTCATATAAAACAGAAAGAAATGTAATGCACGCAATTGTTAAAAACGAAATCTGCCATTTCATACATGAGGAGCATCCAACACTAAACCCTGAGCAAATGAGATTTACAAACTACCAGAAACTAGGAAAGTAAGGAACAAATATGGCAGATACTTCATCTCTTTTGGGTAACATGGTTAAATGAGTGAGATTCAATATTTTCAATATATTCAAATTACCCTGTAGATAAGATAATTGGAGCCAAGGGAATTAATTTTTTTCACTGGGTCTACACTAATGCCGGATACACACTATACGATATGTTGTTCAATTCGGCCGGATCGGACGACATATTGGGCAAATTGTCTAGTGTGTACCCTTAATGTCACTGACAGCGCGCGCTCCCACGTGTCGTCAGTGACATCGCACGTTGGCCCTGCCTCGCACGTTGGCCCTGCCTGGAGGTCCGAGAATGCAGCATGGCCCCCACCATCGCTTTGTCGCTGTTGGCATCGGCAAGTATGTATGCACTTGCCAATGTCTGCACTCCACTGGGTGCCGTCGCTTACGAGGTCGGTACACACTAGATATCGTCTAGTGCACAGGTTCTCAAACTCGGTCCTCAGGACCCCAAACAGTGCATGTTTTGCAGGTCTCCTCACATAATTACTAGTGAAACAGTTATCTGCACCTGTGGATCTTTTAAACCATGTCAGTGACTAATGAATACACCTGTGCACCTGCTGGGTGACCTGCAAAAAGTGAACTGTGTGGGGTCCTGAGGACCGAGTTTGAGAACCACTGGTCTAGTGTGTACCGGCCTTTAGGGGTTGATGCTAATTGCCGAGAGTCCCCACGCGGTGCAGTAAGTGCGCAAGTAACTGCGGCTATATGCGTCTGTAGTCTGCGAGATTGGGACGAGAGGGGGGATGAGTTCAGTTGCCATTGCTGGCATTTCCATTTCTATTTGAAACTGTAACTTGTCAACCTCTTGGCTAATAGGAATAACCCATTTTTTTCCAAAGGAAAAGTGAGCATAGCATAATATTGATCATGGCTGAAAGTATCTCTGTAACCAATGCAAAGAGTCTGGCCACCATGGGAAGGACCACCAAATATAATTAAAGGTTTCCACTTTCTCACAACTCCTTTAACACCTCAGGAACACTGGAATCGTTTTGTTAATTTCAAGGTGGTAACATATCATCTGTAGATCATTTTCTGAATGCACTAATTTTTGTCACCACTAATCCACAACAATCAGATCATCAGGATTTGTGACTTGCTCTCCTGAGAGCAGACATGGGGAAAGGTTGTCAACCAAATGACAATACCTGCATGAGTGTGCAATTACATACTAGTTAAATAGCCCATATATAAAATTAAGGGACTTGACATACACTTTCATTATTAGGAATGGGTATGATATCCCGACACTTGTGATTCCAGCTGTCACTAAACAGACAGCGGCATCCCGATGAGGACAATCCCGTCAGGGGAACGGTAAGTAGTGTTCCCCCATCCTATTTGCCTCCTAACCCTAACCCTCGTTGCCTGTACCCTGATACTAACCCTCCCCACCCTGCACCCTAACCCTAGCCCTCCCGGTAAGTGCATAAACCTAACCCTCCCCCCTTAGTGCCTAACCCTTCCCCCTTAGTACCTAACGCTTACCACTCCCCAGTGGTGCCTGAACCTAACCCCCCCTGTCTGGCCCCGCTATACTTGCATTCGGGATGCCGGTTGTCGGGATTCCAGCATCGGCATCTCCAGCCATGTCGGGATTTCGTGGCCGGTCCTCCGACGCTGATCGGGATTCCAGCACTGGGATCCCGGCAGTTGGCATCCCGGGTGTCGGTATATTGATCGCATCCCCTTTATTAGGTTTATTATGCTTGAAATATGCACAACAAAACTACAATGCACCAACAACACATAAGTCTATGGTGCAATTAGGGCTTCCACCTTTGACCCCCTGACTGACTGGAGGCGCAGCATGGTAGATGGCAGGCTTAACATTTTAAACAAAATATGAACTAATACCTCAAACTTTCATTTTGCTTGTAAGTAAGTGGTTTTGGTTTGAATCCTTATAGGACTTTCATATTTCCATGCAGATGGTACACTGGAAAGAATGGCTATTATTGAGAATGCACTTATATAATCTCTATTTGTTTCCAAATATAGCTTGATATCATCTGTCTAGTCTATTTAAGACTAGTTCAGTATATATTTAATTGTATCTGTATTTCATTGTTATAAACTTCTATCGTCAGATGATAGATGTGACCCATAAACTTAAACTAAACTTAACTAAAATAAACACAGGAGACCAAGTTATGCCATTTAAATTAATTGGTCAGCTTTATTTGGTTACAAAGGTAGACATGGTGGCAGGAGAAAGAACGGCAATTAACCAGCGTCCACTTGTCTTAGGCCGGAAGTAAATCACAACTTGTGAGGGCCAACTATCCCAGACAAGGGTAGGGTGATCTTAAAAACTTGCAAGGGCCAACTATCCCTTTCAGAGCAAGTGATGCGGCCCCAACACCCATGCCAATGCACCATTCATCCTGCTCGGTCGAGAGGTGCCGCTGACCCCAATAGGGTGAAATCAGCCTATCAGTGCATTGAAGGGGTGCGCACCGCTATTACTGCTGCAAGATGGACACTTCAATATTGCCGGTCTTTCCCGCCACAGCGGCTCTCAGGAGAGAAGCAGCCCGCCACCATGCTAACCAACCAAGCCCTTAAAAACTGCAAAAATATCTTCTAGAAACAAAAAAATTTTCCCTCCTCAGTAAGATGAACTCCATCCCTGTGGAAAAGGTGGGCATCCTGAATCCGAATTAAAGGATGGTGCACCACCAACCCTCCCAATTCCAGCACATGCCTAGCCACCCATTTGTTAACCTTCCTCCTGGACCTGTCCAAAACCACACTATTATAGCAATATCGCCATGAAAGCCTGGCGATGATAGGGGACCACACCAAAAGGCAGTTAGGCAATAACCGAACCACCTCTCTCAAGTCACAAACAATCGCATGGCGCAACTCTAAAGAAGTTTGCTGGCCCAAATCATTGCCCCCGAGATGTATAATTAACACTAAAGGGGAACCAAATTCAGCTACTGACCTGTTCAAGCTGCGCAACAAAGCTTCCCAAAGCATGCCCCTCTGCCCCAACCACCTAACACTCTCCCAACGTGGGAACACGTAGGCATCTACAGCAAAGCGCGACTGCCCGGCCCAAAAAATAAAAGAGTGACCAATGAACCAAATTTGCCTAGCATCCTGGACACCTGCAAATATACAGAAATAAAATAGATAAGTATATATGCAGCATGTAAATCACAAAGGTGGAGTGGGAGGGTGGGAGGGGGGGAGGAAGACTTGACCCGAGGTGAAAACCTACAAAAAACCTGCTGGATCTTTTTTATATTTAATTTGTTCACATTAATATTATATTAAACTAAACGATCAATGTCCAAAGCAGGGCAAAAAACAGGGCTAAATCTCTCGGGACCTCCACCGGAAAGGCAGCGAGTTGGCCAAGGCACTCAAGTCAAAACGAATAAAGTATAACAATTTATGAGTCCAGACGAACATAACTTCTGTAGGCATTGGACTTCCATCTTCCGAGAGCCTGGATCTCCTGTGAAGAAAGACCCGAGGAGGCCGCAAAAGTGGCGGCACCTATTCTAAAAGAATGGGTGCCGTAATCCGAAGGGGAAAGCCCGAGGTGCCGTATGCAGCGATGGAAGACCGATCTAAATTGGAATTTAGAGCAAGGACTTCCGTCCTCGTGCATAAGCCAAGCCCCCGGCCGCATTGGCCTGCAAAGAGTATATTGGGAGGCCAAGTGAACCGGACAAATCCCGTCATCAGGACAGGATTACAGGGACACCCATTGACCACTACCCATCTGAGCGGTCTTGGAACGCCGAACACGGCACAACAGCGTATCACGCAGCAAAATGTGACAACGAAGCAGAGGGGGCTGAGCGCGGCGCGAAGACGCTACCAGCTCGCTGATGCGAAAAGCCCCATGAAAGGCCATCGCAAAAGCGAGGCGGAATAACAGAACCTCGAATTGCGAAGAACAAATGCCCGTCAAACTTTCACCTAGACGCGCTAACAAATCAGGACCAATAGGATGACGCTGGTCATCCGTGGCAGGCCTGACGCGAGACCAACCCCTAAGGGCCCTTTGTATTAAAAAACCCTTAATTATGTCCCTCCGCCCTGCTAGGCGCAAAAAGAACGAAATCCCAGCAAGCCTCTGGGCAACATAAGCCCGTGACCTGCCGGAATCGAACAAGAAGAGCTGCAGGCAAGCATTAGGCTGAGGATCCGCAGGCCAGACGCGCACTCCATTAAAATCGACCAAAAATGTCTCCCAAACCGCCAGGTCCAGCTTTAGTTCAGACGACAGTCGCAGAAAATGGTGCGGTTGACGTAGCCCTACCAAAGCCCTCTGTAGCTTCCGACAGAAAATCTTCCCCATCGGGATAACTCGACACGCGAAGTTAAACAGCCCGAGCAGGGATTGACCTTGACGAAGAGTTACCTTTCCTCCTGCCAACGCTAGGAGGATAGTATCCTGCAAACGACGAATCTTGTCCGGCGGCAGCCGGCAAAGACCCTCCAAGGTATCAATTTTAATACCCAAGAAAACCAGCTTAGTGGCTGGGCCCTCAGTTTTATCGTGCACAATAGGTACTCCAAATTCCGAGAAGAGTGCTTGCACTGAAAAAAGGAGACGATTGCAGCGACGCAAACCAGCTGGACCTACGCACAAGAAGTCGTCCAAGTAATGGGCTATGCTCGTCTCCCCAGACCCCACCGCGACACACCAATGGAGAAAGGAACTGAAACGCTCGAAGAATGCGCAGGAAATCGAACAACCCATCGGAAGACAATTGTCCAGGTAATAGCCATCCGTCAACCGAAACCCCATGAAGCGAAATGATTCAGGATGCAGGGGCAACAATCTGAAGGCGGACTCAATGTCCACTTTCACCATGAAAGAACCCGGACCCGCTGCGCGAACCAACGCTAACGCAGATTCGAGTGACTGGTACTGTACGCGGCAGACCTCAACATCTATGGCGTTGTTAACCGACGTGCCTGACGGATGTGACAGGTGCTGAATTAAACGGTAACTCCCGGGGGCCTTCTTGGGGACAACACCCACAGGGGAAAGGACCAGATCGGGTATCGGAGGCTGCGGGAAAGGTCCTATCATGCGACCCAGCCCGACCTCCTTCATAACCTTATCCTTTAGCACGTGAGGTAAATCGCAGGCTGAGCGTAAATTCCTAGGGGACCCGGAACTGACAGGCCGTATTATTGGAAGCGAAAATCCCTCTGCAAAACCCTTACGCAAAAAGGCGGCGGCGTCCCGCACAGGATACCAGTCTAACCATTTTGCCATGGCATCCAGACGAATGGGAGTTGACGCTTTACTTCGAAGTCCAGGCCCCTGACCGTTTGGCAGAGGGTGCCGCAGCGGAGGCCTGAGCTCCTCCTGGACCGCGGGAGCAGTCCTTACTGGGGTGTGCCGTGCCGCAGCGGAGGCACTGGTATCGAAAGCGACACCTGTTACCAAGGGTACAATTCTCATTGTTGTATGCATAACACTTCCGCTTGTTTTGCCCTCCATTGGCTGTCCTTGGTGCCGAGGGGGACGAGGGTTGAACTGGCCGCCCAGGGGACTGATCAGCAAGGACGCGTGTAGGCTGTGTCACCTCCATCCACACCTCAACATCTTTACAACCCAATTCCATGACCTTAACCCGATCTTGCTTTCGACGAATCTCTTCGTCGTATTGACGCCACGCCGTACTGCGTGAGGCCTTGAATAGGCCATGTATCAGGTGTAAATATCGGATAACATTAAGGTACTCGGAAGGCCTGGTTTTGAGATAGCAAGTTGAGAACATGCAGAACCCAGATATCCAATTCGTGTAAGACTTAAAGGCCTCCAGACCAATACCCCCTTTTGCCTTTGCGGTCGCAGCAGCTTTCTTCGCTGTAGCTGTAAGGGTGAACATATCTACGTAGCGCCCTTTTTTGATCCGCTGCTTAACCCTGGTATGCATACCTCGAGTGACAGCTGTATTAGCGCAGTGTACAACATCCTCCGGACCCGCTCCGCGATCTACACTGGTACTACTGCCGGAGGACCGTTCGCTAGAATGCCTGTGACGACGTGAGCAACGTCTACGAGACCTCCTTGCCCTTTTACACCTAGCCTTCTGCGAACTATCGCTTGAAGAGGAGGAGGAAATGGAAGTAGACCCGCAGTCAGATGTACTGTCACACTCACCAGAAGCACTGGCAAGGGCATTGGTAGCTCCGACTTCAGCCGTCGCACTTCTGGTCGGGGCTGCGACCACTGTTAACTCCTCCAGACTGTCGTCTGTAAAAGAAGAGACTGAGGCGGCATCGTGCACATTGTCTGTGTCCGTAGCCTGATTGGGCTGAGGAAGGGAGATGGCAGAGGGAGAGAAAGAAATGGAAGGAGCTGCGGGCATGGGAGCGAGGGAAAAACCGCAAATCCTGCCTAATTGCTGCACCAGCGGGCCAAGCTGCGTCTGCACGGCGGACGCCGCCGACGCAGAAGGGCCTCCAGTGTCAGCGTTTCCAGGCTGCTGGGTCAAAAGCAGTGTCAGTGCACTCACCACAGACACCAGCAGTCCGGCTATGGCACCAGCATCCAGCAAAGGAGCACTCCCTGGTGCCGCAGGCCCTGCAGGCATAGCAGACGCCGGAGCAGCTGCCACCCCCGCAGGCCTGGAGGAGCTGGCTACTGCAGACATGGGGGACCCCATGTCTGCATCATTATAAACAGAGGGCAGCAGAAGAGGGGGCGGATTAACCTGCCTGTCACTATGCAGGCGTTGGCTCTGCCCCCTTCGTCTCCGCCCCCCACCTGTAGTAACATTGGCCTGCGTGCCCTTCCCCCCGGACTTCAGCCGGCTCACTCTGAGCGGCCACTGGGGGAGAAGGGACGGGCGATGTGACTGCCCGCTGCTGGCCGCGGGAACGGCCGGAGCGCGCACCCGCGACTCCCGCAGGCGCTGTAGTATGCCCGGCCGCCCCCGATCCCCGCCTGCCCTGGTCCCTAGTCGCACTGGTACTCTCGACCAGCGGGGAACCAGGGGCAGGCGGAGGCAGCAACAGTGGCATTTTGCGGCACCGCCGCGGCCGCGCGCCCGGGACCGCAGCGCTTGTTGGTAAGGGGGCCGCTTCACCTGACCCTCCCGAACGCCGGGAGGGCAGGACCTGAGGGGGAAAAAGCGCGCCGGGCCCGACACCGTCTGACAGATGAGCGGGTACCGAGGGCGCGCGCTGGGGGCGGCTCATGGTGCTTAATCAAATTTAAGCAAGGAGGTAGCAGCAAAGAAAGGGAAAGAAAAGTTAGATAAGAAAAAAGAGTGTAGATATAGGGAAAGTATGGAGAAGAGAGTAGGGAAAGATATAATGAAGGGAAAGAGAAAGTAGGGCTGAATAAAAAACGTTTATCCCAACAGACAGATCTGCTAAGAAGGAACTGTACTTTCCTGGTCGCAGATCAATTTAAAAGAGGCAGATTTTACCACAGAAGATTCTCTACCCCTCTCCCTAACTCCGCCCCTAACCTAACGTCCTATCGCATCTGCCTATAACTGTAAACAAACATTTTTAACTTTATTAACCCCTCTATCCCTGACTAGAAGTTTATGTGCCGTCGGCTCTATTCCTAACCTCCGTTATATTTTGAAGTATACTGTAAATGTCAGTGTGGAACATATAAATATACAAAATAAAATATCGGACAGTTTACAACAATGGACAAATATAAGGACCCTTGACGATGAGTTGCAATATTAAATGTTTAGATCAAAATATAAACTAATATCTTATACTCTCATTGTGCTAGATACATAAAGATTTGCATTAATGGGGAGTAGTGCTGGCAACAACTGTATTCATTTAAATTGGGAATTTATAGTGCTATGCAATTGGTACCCTGGACAATATCAATTTAGCTGAGCATGGGTTTGATTATTTTCTAAGATGGAATAAGCCCTGGAATAATGTCAACACCTAAAGTGGTAAAACAGTGGCTTACATGCACATCAAGAACGCCTTTGTCATTTTTGCAGAGCAGAAGTGCGCAACATAAACATCTACTAGAGAGGAAATTGCAATATACAATGACACTGACAGGAAATCTAAATCAAGTTGCCCATAGAAACCAATCAGTTTCTAACTTTCATTTTGTAGAGTGTACGTAATAAATGATAGCTAGAAGCTGATTGGTTGGTACAGCATCGTAACAGCGCTTTACTGCCACCTGTGCGCAAGACGTCATGATGTCATGCTTCGAAGGTCACCAGCGCTGGGAAGGCCAGCACTGCTTGGAACATCCTGAGGCTGCCCTTGGGGTGCTGTACAGGCTGCAGTGCAGGGGTGGATTGGGAATTTAAAGTGGCCCTGGAAAAAATCCTGAAAATAGTCCTATGTGGCGCTTGCCTGAAAAAGTGGGTGTGGCCGTGCGGCAAGGGGTGTGGCCGCATGTGAAATGCTATACCCGCAAGCTACTCCCTTTGTTTTCATCATGCTGGCGGCACGTCCTCTGCTCCAGGAGCTGATGGATAAGCCTCCAGTCCCTCTCTCCAGTGAATAAACACATCATGTGATTAAGTATTTTCTTACCTATATGATTTATCTGCAACAAGGAACCTCTGAAGAAATTGATCCTCCCTCGACAGGTAGCGTCTTGAGTCAGTATTCATTATTCATGCAGGAGATCACATGGTCCGGAAGCTGCCTGTTAGCGTAGGAATAAAGCCAATGTCATCAACATGCAACAGAGGTTCTCACCAGTACCATCTCGACAGCACCATCCCCCTGCCACTCTCCAATATCATCCACCTGGGTCTCTCCAATACATCCCACTGTCCAGCTCCAGCTTCTCTTTCCCTCCCGGACCAACTCCTTTTTGTCCCAGCACCATCTCCTAAGTGGCCCCAGTGTCAACCCTTTCCCCACATTACAGCATCCTCCCATAGCACAGCAACCCCATGTCCCCTCACAGCCGCCTTCAGAACAGCCCCTCACAGCACAGGCCTCCTCATCACAGTCTCCCTCCACAGCTCAGCCTCCTCATCACAGCCCCCCTCCGCACAGTCTCCCTCATATGACAGCCCCTTCACAGCACAGCCCCTCACAGCACAATCGCCCACATAGCACAGAACCCCTCATGTCACAGACCCCCTCAGAGCACAACCTATCACAGCACAGGCCCCCTCATTACAGCCTGTCACAGCACAGCCCCCTCATCACAGTCCTTCACACCACAGCCCCTCACAGCACAGGCCCCCTCATCACAGTCCCACATAGCACTGCACCTCACATCACCGGCTCCCTCATCACATTCCCATTCCTGTCCCTGCCAGCACCTGCTGCCGGTTCCTGCACAGCGGGGGACAAGTGGCAGCAGTGGGGGATTGGCGGCCCGTCCTGTGGGAGTGCAATGCTATACTTACCTTACTGCCGGACACGGACCCGCTCTGCCTCTGAGGTACGTGGCTTGACTGGTGTGATGTCTCTCTTGCTAGATATTAGATACAGTTTTTTCTTTCAGGTGAAATTCTCCCATCCCAGACTCACTGGTCTGTAGTTGTCAGTCCATTTACTTCCATTTTTGTGAAACAGGACTACATTAATTTTTTAAAAGTCCTCTAGAAGTACTTCTGCTAATAGTGACTGGTTTAATAAGCTCTTTTAGTATGCTGTATCCTGTGTGGCTCCATTTACTAGTCCAATTTAGTGTTAAGAGTTCTGTTAGGATCATCTCCTCAGTGGACTAGTGTCCAGCAGCAGTTTTTTCCTAGGGCCAGAAGGGCTGCAGCCCCCCAGTAAAATCCCCCCCCCCAGTGGGCCAGTGAACTAATGCGCTGGCTTCACTGCAGTGGTTTCCAATTGGAAGCACTATCTGCTAATCACACACAGGACAGACTGTCTCGGGGGAGGTGTTTTCTCCCCCTGGGACTTCCAGTCTGAGGGTCTGATTCAGAGCTCAACGCTCTGACCAGAGCGCTCGCTCTGAATCAGGGCCCTCCTACCTTTTTTTGGAGTGTCCTCATGGACGCTCGCATAGCTGTGGGTTACCACCCACAGCTATAGCGAGCATCCATGATGATGGTCGCGATGGTCTTGACCATCGGGCTTGCGACGGAGACCCTGTGGTAGGGTCTCGCTTCCGCAAGCCCTGGAGTGATTTTGGCTCTATCAGAGCCAAAATCACTCCCACTGACATCACTAGTGATGTCAGTGGGGCCGGCTTGAGACGGTAGGTGTTCCCATGGGCAATCAACATCGACAGCACGCCCCCTTTGGTGCGAGACCCGGAGCGATGGTGAGCCCATCGCTCGCCGGGTCTCTTGCATGCGCACGACGGAGCTCCCTCCGTCATGCGCATGCGCAGTGGGGAACATCGACCCGCTTGCGAGCGTCCTGTCGCTCGCGAGCGGGTCTGAATGACCCCCTGAGCCAACACCTCTACCCAGCTTCTAAGGGCAGCAGAAACATGTTGGAAAAATGCAACATTTCGGACAATCTAATTTCTGACCCAAAAATGGTTGGAATTGGCACAGATTTCCCTGATTCCTCGAAGAATCGCTGATCATCGATGTCTGCCGATACTCTTTTTTGATCACCGACCGACGGATTGAATCGGCGGTGCAGAACTCCCTTGTATCAATGAACTCACTACTTAGTTGTGGTCACTTTTCTTGTGCTATAAATAGTGAGTGAAAACAAGTATTGATATAGTGAACTTCCCCTGACTTTAGTCATATTATTAATACTTTTGTTTTTGTTTTTCTTCTTTCACTTGTATATTTACAAATGTTTTGTTCCCTTTCCTTCTACCTGGATAATCACTTCAGCTTCCTCCTTTGTACATCTGATTGTTGGAAATGATGTGTGTGAAGGTGCAGATATTGCAGAGTTATGTAGGCACACTCCAGCAGATGACTTAAACTATGAACAGTCCAGTTACTTAACCTGTGGTGTTGGTTTATTGATAGACGGCAGATACTGGTGATGGAGCAGAACTTAAGTACAGTGGGGTTTCATACAGCTCACCAGCTTTCAGGTAGCACTTCAGAACACTAGAATAAGCTTTAATGCAGTCTCTAAGAAGAATATGTCCGTCTCCCACCATGTCACTCCACACAGTGGCAAGATAGCACCGCGCATTCGCAGTACCATCTACGGTAGCCATCTCAGTACAGGGAATTAAGCCATCCTGGAGGGACACTAAGATGTAGTCTGCGCAGTAGCGCACTCCTCTTTTAACTCGCCCACTTACTTCAAGCTTCTCCATACTAAACAAACATTTAATTTCAGCTTTCCTGTAGTAAACTGTAAAGCTGGCCACACACATGGTGATTTTTTTACCCGATTTGGATGATTTTGATGAATCGTGAGGACAAATCGTGTGAAATATGGCCAAATCGTGAAGTTCTACTCCTGATCGTGATTCCGATGCACGTCCCCGCTCGTTGTACCTCGCATCTTCAGATCTGGCGTGCTGCAGGCCAGATTTGCCAATCTGGGACACGATTTGATCCAAATCGTGAGGGTTTTTCTACTCACGATGTATCTCACGATTCATCATACTTTGGGGAATTTGACTGACAGGACCCTGTACACGCCCAATCGCCATCTTGTGCAGCATCGTGGATAGTGGAAGAAGGATGCACGATACAGCCTGCACAGTGAAGTCTGGATTACCGCAGTTTGGTGAGTATTGGTACTGTATTTAATGCAACCCCACTGCCCACCAATGTGTGCCAGCCACTTTGCATGACCCAGCCACTGCCCGCTGGAATGAGGTGGGCGGTGGCTGGGCCATGCAGTAACCTTCCACTGCCCACCAATGTGTGCCACCCACCTACCCACCAATTTGTGCCACCCACCTACCCGCCAATGTGTGCCACCCACCTACCCACCAATGTGTGCCAGAGATTTATAAATGCATGACCTAGCCACCGCCCGCCTCATTCTGGCGGGCTGTGGCTGCGCCATGCATTAACCTCCCACTGCCCACCAATGTGTGCCACCCACCTACCCACCAATGTGTGCCACCCACCTACCCACCAGTGTGTGCCAGACATTTATAAATGCATGACCCAGCCACCACCCACCTGAATGAGGCGGGTGGTGGCTGGGCCATGCTGTAACCTCCCACTGCCCACCAATGTGTGTCACCCACCTACCCACCAATGTGTGCCACCCACCTACCCACCAATGTGTGCCAGCCATTTATAAATGCATGACCCAGCCACTGCCCGCCGGAATGAGGCGGGCAGTGGCTGGGGCATGCAGTAACCTCCCACTGCCCACCAATGTGTGCCACCCACCTACCCACCAATGTCAAGTGACACCTATAAAATAACCTTGCATTAAAAAATCACTCAAATTCTATAAATTGATTAAAATAAATTTAGTTTAACAACAAATATTAAAACATTGCAACAACATCAATACATATATAAAATTTGTTTTTGTTGTTGTGATACATTAGTTTATGATGTTTCCATATACCACCATAAACAAATGTATGTCAACAACATAAACAAATACATTGCAAAAACAAAAATAAAACATATTACAATACAATAAAAATACATTAAAATCCTGAAAAAACATTAAAATACATATAAAAACACATAACATTCCTGTAAAAAAAACCATATTAAAATACATATAAAAACTCATAACATTCCTGTAAAAAAACATATTAAAATACATATAAAAACACATAACATTCCTGTAAAAAAACATTAAAATACATATAAAAACACATAACATTCCTGTAAAAAAAACATATTAAAATACATATAAAAACACATAACATTCCTGTAAAAAAAATATATTAAAATACATATAAAAACACATAACATTCCTATAAAAAAAATACAAAAATCTTGAAAAAGGTAAAAATATACATAAAAAATGTACAAAACAATTCACATTTGTAAATTATTAATAAGGCCTTATTTTTTTCCTCCTAGCAATGTCCGTGGATAGTGAACAGGAGTTTGTAACCGGTTTCCTAGAGATACTCCAGGAAAAGGAGTTTCTACGGAGGATATCCTGTCGACAGTACCACCACAAGTTGTCAAAATTGGCAGCTTTTAATGTCCTTTTGGAATACACAAAAAGGTTCATTGCGGATGCTGACCTTAAAGCAGGACGGCACAAAATACAGGATCTGCGTACTGTGTATATCAAAGAAAATCAAAAAGTGGATGAGTCCAAAAGTTCCAGGGCAGGCAATGACGACATGTACCACTCAACACTCTGGTACTATGACCTTATAAGTTTCATAAGCGAACAAGAGCCACAACGCCAGTCAGTGGGCCTGATGGCCGAGCGAGAAGGAGAACAGGAGGCGGCAGAAGTGATTGCACCATCTGAGGATTTGTTGGTAAGTAGAGACACAGTTCATAAACCAAAACCTTATAAGTTTTTTGGTGCTCATTCACAGTTGTCCACTATAGTAATTTATCTCACAGACAGCCCTCCTGCCATGGCACTGCACCTGGTCCGTTGAAAGAGACCATATACTCCTCCCTCACTTCTTTGGCACGTGCTGTTGATGTTGTTGCATTTGTTGGTGCAGACATTGATGTAAACTGGGCAATGTCCTCCAGAGCTCCTATTTCTTCTGGTCTAGCTTGGACTGGTCCTCGTTGTGTAGTTTTCCTTCGCAGAAAGTTATGTAGCACACAGCACGCCATCACGACCCAATCTATCTTCTCCACACGTAGGTTGATGGTGGTGTGGAAAATGTGGAACCAGTTACTGAGTATTCCAAACACATTTTCCACAATGCGCTGTGCACAGGATAGACGATAGCTGTAGATCCTGTTCTCTCTGGTCAGGCCCCTCTGTGCAAATGGCTTCATCACATGTTCATGTAATGCAAAAGCCTTGTCTGCGACGAAAATGTAATTTAGGCCGTGCTTTGTCTCGTCCAGTGATGGCAAGTGGAGGGTTTTGTTGGTGAGCCTCTGGTAGAAAGCAGACTGTTTGAAGGACCCACCATCTGAAGCATGGCCATTCTTGCCGACATCCACAAACAAAAATTCATAGTTGGCATTCACCACTGCCATGAGAATGATGCTGAAGAAGCCTTTGTAGTTGTAGCAATATGATCCGGTGTTGGCAGGTGGGTTGATGCGGATGTGTTTTCCATCATTTGATCCCTCAACAGTAATTAGCACGACTCCACCTATATTACTGACCCTATGCTTTATTCCCCTGCTCCAAATGCCTATGTCAGGCCCCCCCAGCCCAGTTGGAGATTACTCCCCCAACCACAAGCAGGGCCGTTTACAAAGCTCTGCTGGAGGCAGTGGAGGATTTGCCGCGTTACTCTTAATTTTTATTTTTTTTCTTCTTCTTCTGTACTATCACCAAATTTCATCACTCCCAATAGGTGCAGGCTGTATGCTATACGGTGGTCAGGGCCGTAGCTAGGGTAGTGCGGCCAGTGCCATCGCACAGGGCACCACAGGTCAGGGGGCGCTGTTTGGGCCTGTCAAATTTCTGTTTATTATAATTCTTGCTTGTAACTTCCTTTATTTCATCCCCAGCATCTCCTGGCCTCTCCTATCTCTTCCCTGGCCCTTCCCCATGAAGCCATGGCCCTTTTATGGGTGCATTATGTCCCTTTGAAAAAAGAGGGGGGCGCTAATGCTCTTCAAGGCACAGGGCACCAAAATGTCTAGTTACGGCTCTGACAGTGGTAATGACACCAATTGGACAAGGTTACTACACACATGGCGCAAGTATAGATTGCTGGAAGCCGGGGCCACAATCTATACTTGTGCCATGTGTGTATTGGCCTGTTCAATCTGGTGTCTGACCCGCCGTATAGCATACAGCAGGCTACCTATTGGGATTGATAACATTTAGTGATTGTTTTTATTTATTTTCCTTTATATTGCCTGTACTATCACCAAATGTTATCACTCCCAATAGGTGCAGGCTGTATGCTATACGGTGGTCATGACACTAATTGGACAAGGTCACTACACACATGGCGCAAGTAAAGATTGCTGGAAGCCAGGGTCACAATCTATACTTGCGCCATGTGTGTATTGGCCTGTTCAATCTGGTGTCTGACCCATCCTACAACATACCGCAGGCTACCTATTGGGATTGATAAAATTTGGTGATAATATTGTTTTGTACTGTTTATACACATGTTTATGTAATATATTTAAAATTACGTGGTGTAATGTTCTTGCAACTAAAATGTTCATGACTGTTATGCAGCACAGTTTTGTTAATGCAGCCTTATTGGCTGAGACAGTTAAATATGGAGTTACATTGAAAAAAAAAAAACTTAAACAAATGTGTAGTGTGTTTCTTTTTCTTACTTTGCAATACTGGTACTGCAGCACTTTAACGATAACCTTGCAGGTCTCTGGAATGATGATGCCCAAGGACTGAGGTGAGATTAGGGTCCCAAACTTCAGGTCTTCAAATGACCTTCCTGTAGCCAGGTACCTCAGGGTAGCCATTACCCTCCGCCACCTTGTATTTTGCCTCCGGATGTGGGGGGGTCACCATAGTCAGCAACTCCAGGAAAGTGGCGTCATCCATGCGCAGGTAGTTGCAGTAGTCGTCCGGGTTATTGTCATTGATCTCCATCAGCAGGGACATGTGAGCGCGGGTATCCCTTTGCTGCAGCCACTCTTTGGTCCAGCATGTTCTTCTCCTTCATTGGGCCCTCTCCTGGATCAACTGGACCCCAGCTTGGGCGACCAACACTTTATACTGATAGGGATGCATCAGCACAGAATTCAGGAACAGGATAGAATGCAGTTGCACACACTTGCAGGTAGAAGACACTTTGTAAAAGGTAAAAGCCAAATACAAAGCAGAGCACAGTAGCAATGTACAGGTTTCAGCTGGTATAAACCTAGCCTTACTAGTAGCAGAGCAGAATGTGCACAGGGTTAAAATGGTGGCTGCTTTTATACACCCTGGCTAGCCCCTCCCTTTGTTATGATTATTTACATTTCCCACCAATCATGAAGAGCCTCTTCTCTTGTTTTGGGAAAGTCAAGATGAATCGCACGTTTTGTACGATCCGATGGATCGTGAGATTGGAAGTCAAATTGGCAGGTTTCTGGACCAAATCGTGCTCACGACTGCCGGAGAGCTCCCGTGGAGAGTTCACGGCAAATCGATGTCGGATCGTGAGCACATCGCTATGTCTGTGGCCAGCTTAAAACAAATTGGGTTAAACATATGAAAAGGCATCAGTCATCACGTGACTTTAACTTAGCCTCCTTGGAAGATACATCAACAAAAGTTATTATTTGGTATATTTGGAGGTCTATGGTCGGGGAAGTGTTGATTCAGTCCAAGTGGAGACCAAAGACACCTTTCAGTGAACGATACTCACCATTTTTTAGGCGAGTTGCTGTATTGGGAAGAAGCTTCTATCTTTATAGTGATGTTAAATAATCTATCCACGAATCTTTCTTCATTCTTTTAAGATTTATAGAGGACAGATACCAGCGCTTGGTGGCCTTCCTGGTATTTTTATTGGGTAGTGTATGGTGAGGTGAACCTGGGCTAGACACGTGCGATGGAAGTGAGCGCGCAAGTTATACTGCCAATCCCTATATATGGTGGCACTTGTGGTTCTCCATGTGCCGCCATGCTGCAGCAGGCTTGCTGGGACCTGTAGTCCCACTGTAAAAAACAATATTAATTACTATCTGTCACCCATTAACTCTGCACCCTTTGCCACATGGGGTATCCTCTGGATGGTGGACCCCACTTTCTGAGGAATCCCAGGGCTGAGGTGACTAGTTTGGGGCTGGACAATGCTTTGCCAAGGGGAACCCCATGATGTGTGTCGCCCTACTATGGCATTACCCCCCTTCCTGGCTGGTAGAGACCGGTGCAGGGTACTGGAAATACGGGGGAACCCCACACTGCTTTCCCCCCATTTTTCCGGTACCAGAACAGGCTCAGAGGTCTGTGGCTGGTTATGCTGTTGAGTATTGGGGTGCCACACTATTTTTTTCTATATTTTAACACTTACTTTACACTGTGCACACAAAAACACTGCACAGATCTGACTGATGCCCCTGCAGAGTGTATTGAGAAGGGGCCAATATAACTAAACTGGCAGATGATACAACATGATTAGTATCACCATTTTATCAAAATAGATGGGGAAGCACATTTCATAGTAAATCCGTGATTTTCGTTGCAAAAAAACTCATGAAAATCCCAGCGTTGCCCAGTGAGTTTAAAAATGGCCAAACACGAAGCTTAGTAAATTTACCTCAAGGCGTCAAAAGAGTGCATAGAAATTTGGTAAGGGATGGGGAGCAGGAGGTAGGGAGAGGAAGAAGGACAAGTTATTGTCATCAGAGAAGCTGCAAACTGAAATGGAGACGCTGGAGATGTCACAAAGTTGGGAATAGACAAGTTCAAGGGTGTGATTGTCATGGCAAATGGGAGATGCTATACATTAAAAAAGATAATAGGATAAAATGAGATTGAGTAGCTCAGAAGCAGCTGCATTAATAGGGGGATGTTAAAATTCTGAAGAATAAGAGTGGACTCGTCAGTGTAGAGAAAGTGGGAAAAACAATCAGCAACATTGTCTAGTAATTGTGAGGGGGACAAGGAGTAGTAGACAATGGTGAAAATGAAAGAAAAGCAGAATGATAAAGAGGGTTCATGGGGGATGAAGCTGTAGTGTAGATACTGGTATGACACAGTAGGATGCCTACCACAACTCCATTACAGTCACCAGGTCAAGGAATGCTGGTGTAGAGGTTACCATAGGAGAGAGCCATGGGGATGTGGTGTCTGAGCTGGAACAACAAGTTTCTGCAAGGGCTAGGAGACAGAAGGTGTGGGGGAAAAAGTTTGCGTGCGGTTGTGAGTTTTTTCACTCAGTCTACTGTTCCGGAGATCACAGTAGAAGGTGAGGTGGGTTAGAGCATGGATGGGAATGAGGTGTAGGGAAAGTTTTTGTTGTACTGTAAGTGGGATTTATTGTGGTGTGATGGAACAGAGCCCAGGTTTGTGGCTGATGTCACCGGTAGCCATGATGAGGATACGGATATGTGGGAAGTACTGAATGAATGGCAGTAGAAATTGTTTACAATAGTCGATTGTCAGTATTACTGTCTCATCCAGCTTACCCTCAAACTTTTGTGAATAGTTACTTAATTCTAACTTCAGATGTATTTAGTTATTCTAGAAAAATAGGTTTAGGAACTCCTGGCGGTAGGCAGAGGTGGTAGAAGCTGTGGGTGCTGTGGGTAGAGCTAATCTGGGGGTGGGCATCAATTGGTGCATACACCAATTTAAAAAAAAAAAAGTCAAAGTTTGGGCAGTTTGGGCTGTGGGGGTGGGTGTTATTATAACATTTCAATCTATCATATAATATATAAAACTATACAAATACAGATATACAGATGTGCCAACATACATCTAGCCTCCTTGCATGTTAAACAGCCCTTCTAGTCACGCCATGCCGTGGCATGGCTCGGTAGTGCAGAGCATCTTTTTGTGCAACTTTTTCCCTTCAAATGCTCCCTATTTGCACAGTGCATAAGGCGCACAAGCAGCTTCTGCTGATTAAAATGATATGCAGCATGCCTATATTCTGTGTGCAACTGCGAGTGTATCTGCATGCAAAACATTATCATTTCACATGCAGATACACCTGCAATCGCAAAGAATATAGGCATGCCGCATATCATTTTAATCAACAGAAGCTTGTGCATCCTATTTGCATCGCTGCGTGAATAAAACGCATTTTGAAGGGATAAAGTCACACAAAAAGACACAGTCACATGGCACTCATGTATGTTATGCTACGTGTAATGCGACTTGTAGCTCACGTAGGATAGATGTGGACACATCTGTATGGGAGAGAAAACTGTATAGGGAAAGCCACATTGCTACTACATATATAAAATATGCAGGATCCATATTAAAATTGAAAAGCCAGAACTGCACAAAATACTTTGAAAAGCCAGATTCACATAAAAAAAAACATTGAAAAGCCAGACCCACAAAAAAAACATTGAAAAAAGCCAGCCCCACAGTGTTTCCAGCCAGCCCCTTCTATATCACCAGCCTTACAGTTTGTCTCCAGCCAGCCCCACAGTTTGTCTCCAGTCAGCCCCACAGTGTCTCCAGCCAGCATCACAGTGTCTCACCAGCTGCACAGTGTGTCTCCAGTAAGGCCCCTTTTGTCTCAGCAGCCCTACAGTATGTTTCCGGCCAGCCCCACCGTGTCTCTCCAGCCAGCCCCATGGTCTCTGCAGCCAACTCCCTTCAGTCTCTCCAGCCAGCCCCTTCCAGTCTCTCCAGCCAGCTCCTTTTTGTCTCTCCAGCCAGTCCCCTTCTGTCTCCAGCCCCACAGTGTTTCTCCTGCCTGGCTCACAGTGCCTCACCAGCCAGGCCCCTTTTGACTCACCAGCCAGGCCCCTTTTGACTCACCAGCCAGTCCCCTTCTGTCTCAAAGCCAGCTCCACAGTGTCTCCAGCTTTCCCCACAGACTCTCTCCAGTCCTACAGTTTCTCACCAGCCAGGACCACAGTGTCTCACAAGCCAACCTCCTTCTGTCTCACCAGCCAGGCCCCTTTTGTCTCACCAGCCAGCTCTACAGTGGGTCTCCAGCCAGTCCCACAGTGTCTCTCCAGCCAGGCCCAAAACTTTTTCACCTGCCAGCTCCCTTCTGTCTCACCAGCCAGCCAATGTCTGTCTCACCAGCCAACCTCACAGTTTGTCTCTAGTCAGCCCCACAGTATGTCTCAGCCAGCTCCACAGTGTGTCCAGCTATCCCTCAGTGTGTATCCTGTCAGCCCCGTCTGCCTCACCATTCAGTTCACTGTGTCTCCAGCCAGCCCCAGCATACCTCTTGCTCTAGCTAGCCACTCAGTGTCTCTAGTCAGCCCTCGCATCCCTTGGGTTCCAGCCCACAGTGACTTACCTTATCCTGGATTTATTTTCTTCCACTCCTCTTTGAGCCACAACTCCTTGAGTCCTCTACTTTTCTGGTGGAGTGCCATGACACCACATTGCAAAGAGAATTTTTTTTTTATTGCACTGGCCAAAAATGTAATTTGGAGCCAGTCACGAGCCAATTGCCGCTTGTGGACTAGCAGCCAATCAGGAGGCTGCTCTTGATTGGTTGCTGTTCTGTGAGCTGCAATTTGCTTGTGGCCAGTGCCAAATTCAAAATACCACCGCTGTGTCTCCATCAGAGGAGGATTATCAACAAGGCAGCCATCTAGTGCCTGGGGGGCGCCTAGGGGCCCATCTGAAACTGCCACTGGACTTACAAATTGTTTTTTTCCCATATTAAAGGACTCACATGAGGGATGAAGATTATTACCGGCGCCAAGGGACAGGCGTGAGGCAAGATCATGTGTGGCATCAACGTGTGTGTACAGCCAGATGCAGACAGAGGACCCTCCCCGATCCATACAGAAGAGAGCTGGAGGGAGGCCGGTCCCCTTCCTTCTCTCACAGGCTGCCCAGACAAAGCCACTGCCTCACTGCTCCCACCCGGCATCCTATCACTCCCTGCTGCTCTGGCGAATCTACATATTGCTGAGTCTCACCACATGGCCCCGGTCCCCCTTTTTTCAGATGGTGAGGAGTGTGCGCAGTGATGTCAGGGAGCTGATGGATTCCATGGTGCACAATGTGGCCTGAGTGGGGAAAAAAGTGTGTGTGTTTCAGGTGAGCTGCTATTATTACACCGGTACTGAAGGATGAGAGAAGATTGTGTATGGTGAAGAGAGCAGGAGGCAGAGGATGGGGTAAAGTTTGAGGGGGCAGGCAAGATGCAGGGGGTAACATGGATGATGGAGGTGAAAGCAATGGGGGAGGATTGAAAGGAATGAGGTAAGTACATGGGGAAGCTAAAACTACTGATGCTGGTAAAGAGGGTGAGAAAATGTAACTAGGCAGGTGAAGAGAATGAGTGAGGTAAGGAATAGGGGTGAGAGGAATGAGGGGGAAAGTTGGCAGGTAAAGAGTCAAGGGAAAGTAGGCAAAGAGGGAGGAGGTAAAAATATAGAAACTTGTATAAAGGGAGGAGAAAGCATTATAGGCAGAAAATCAGAGGGTTCAGGTTATATATATATATATATATATATATATATATATATTATAAGGGCACAGTGGTGCCCTTATATTAAGGCTGCATCTAAAAAAACGTATTTCTCCATAGAGAATTCCAAAGGTGGGGGCAGGGTGTCCAAGGGGCTACACCTCAAAAGCTATTGGAGCTACGGATCTGAAATTTGGCAGGGCCAGGTAGAACTGTTACTGGGTGCTGCATGCCAAATTTCAGGGCAAAAACATAAAAAATGAGGATTTGGGAGTAATCTAAAGCTCCAACTGTCACATTTTCCTGACATTCTCAATTAGGACCACTTTTCTGCTGTAGTCTATGGGATTTCTTTGGAAAGGCAAAACTCAGGGTAGGGGTGGAATTTAGACTTGGGGTTTGTTTTATTAGGTAGCTATTGTGCCAGGGTATGTGCTTTTGGGGTTCAGGTAAATTAGAAAGTTACAGTTTTTAAACTATTACCTCAAGAATGCACCATTATAAAGATAGGACTTTTCAACTTGTTGCGCAACCTCAGTAGGAGCCTCCAGTAGGTGTTCTCACTGTGGCTTCACTTGGGTACACAAAGATGGCCGTTGTTTGCGGGTGCTAGTGGCGCTGGAAAACACCAATGGTAGCAGCGACGCGGATGCGGAGGCAGCAGTGGGGACATCGCGGCGGCGGCATGGGTGTCAACGGTGGCACGGGTGACAGCAGTGGGTCATGAGTGTCGGTGAGACCCAGCGGTGGCAGAGGGTCATCCAGTGGTGCGGGCATTGGCAGCGGTCCTGGATCCGAGAGGATCAAGTCCCCACCAGCCATTCTGCTGAGTACGGCAGCGGCTTCCATTTCACAAATGGTGCCTCAGTGCCAGTTTTGAAATTCATAGATGGCCACTGCGAACCAATCACGGCTTGTGGCAGCCATCTTTGAATTTCAAAAATGGCGCTGAGGTGCCTCTCGGATTCAGGCCCACCGCCGACACCCGAACAGGAGCCAGTCCTGCAGCTGCCGGGTGCCGACAACGATGACGTCGCGAGCCATGATTGGCTTGCGACGGCCATCTTTGAAAGAACTGACAGGCTGCCGCCCACTAGGTGAAGACGCCAAAGCCCTGGCGGGTTGGTGCCCGCCAGGTGACTACGCCAAAGCCTTGGCTGGTTGGCATCCGCCAGGCGAAATTGCTGAAGCCCTGGTGGGTTGGCGCCCGCCAGGCGATGTCGCCGAAGCCCTGGTGGGTTGGCGCCCACCAGGCGAAGAGGCCTAGGCCCTGGGGTGGCGCTGGCCACATAAAAGAACTTAAAGGCTGCTGTCCCCCAGGTGAAGACCTGTTAAATAAAATATTACAATATTAAAGTGTGTTGTGTTATTTTAATATTTTTTTTCAAAGGTGGCAGTGGGCCCTAATGCCCAGCATGCTGGTACTTGTGGTTCTCCAAGTACCAGTATGCAGGGAGGCATGCTGGGACCTATAGTTCACCTTCAAAAGAAAATATTGTATAAAAATGCACCACATCACACAATCAACCTGGCACCCACTGCCCAGGGGTGCTGGGCATAGCCCCTGTCTATCAGCCTAGGCCTGGGGTGCCCTGAGGAGGGGGACCCTTTTATTGGGGGGGTCCTCAGCTCCTCAGGGATCCATGGCTTGGACTGACTAGCGTTCAGGGTTGATGCTGCGGTTGGGGGGCCCGGTGAAAGGGCTCCCCTGGCTGTGGCATCAGCCCCCCATTAAAAATAGTCCGCTGCTAGTTCTGGAGTATACAGGGGGGACCTACTCATTTTTTTCCCCTGAATTTCCAGAACCAGGACCGGATCAGAGCCCAGTGCTGGTTGCACAACTTACGGGGGACCCTTATGTCATTATGACTAGCCCGGTGCTGGTTGTGCTTAAATACGGGGGAACCCTATGTCATTTCTCCCTTGTATTTAAGCACAACCAGCACCAGGCTTTTCAAAACCAGTCCTGGTTGCCAAAATACGGGGGACAAATGACATAGGGGTCCCCTGTATCCAGCGCAACCAGCACTGGCCTCTGAGCCGGCCCTGCTTCTGGAAATACAGGGGTAAAAAATGCTTAGGGCCCCCCCTTATTTACCAGAACCAGCAACGGACCCTTTCTATCGGGGGGGTGATGCCACAGCCAGGGGAGCCCTTTCACCGGCCCCCCAGCCAAAGCATCACCCTGACCGCTAGTTAGCCCAGGCTGGGGATCTCTGGGGAGCTGGGGACCCCCCCTAATAAAGGGGTCCCCTTCTCCAGGGCTCCCCAGGCCCAGGCTGATAGCTCGGGGCTATCCCCGCCACCCCTGGTTGATAGTGTGGTGTGGTGTAAATAAATAATATCAAACATTGTCTTTACAAGTAGAACTGCAAGTCCCAGCTAGCCTGCCCCGCATGCTGGTACTTGGAGAACCACAAGTACCAGCATGCAGAGCATTAAGGGCCCACTAGTACCTGTAGTTCACCTGTAAAAAACTGTTTTAAAAAAAACACAGGACACACACACCGTGACAGTATAAGTTTATTAAACATACATACACACACACACACACACACATGTACACATACTCACTGATGTAACCCTGTAGCATCGGTCCACTTGTCCGGTAAAGTATCCATAGGGGACCTGTGAAAAAAAACATACTCACTATCTCCTATGCGAGGTTCTGTCCTCTTCGTTCCAAAGTAGGCATCCCCGGACTTGGCAAAAAAAAAAACCGAAAACCCGATCCACGAACTTAGGGCCTGATTCAGAGCTGAACGCTCTGACCAGAGCGCTCGCTCTGAATCAGGGCCCTCCTACCTTTTTTTGGAGTGCCCTCATGGACGCTCGCATAGCTGTGGGTTACCACCCACCCACAGCTATAGCGAGCGTCCATGATGATGGTCGCGATGGTCTTGACCATCGCGACCATCGGGCTTGCGACGGAGACCCTGCGGTAGGGTCTCGCTGCCGCAAGCCCTGGAGTGATTTTGGCTCTATCAGAGCCAAAATCACTCCCACTGACATCACTAGTGATGTCAGTGGGGCCGGCTTGAGACATTAGGCGTTCCCATGGGATCGCCTCCATCTGGCAGGCACGCCCCCGGCAAGCCCACCAAAGGGGGCGTGCTGTCAATCAACATCGACAGCACGCCCCCTTTGGAGCGAGACCCGGAGCGATGGTGAGCCCGTCGCTTGCCAGGTCTCGCGCATGCGCACGATGGAGCTCCCTCTGTCGTGCGCATGCGCAGTGGGGAACATCAACCCGCTTGCGAGCATCCTGCTGCTCGCGAGCGGGTCTGAATGAACCCCTTAGTATCGTTCTATAGAACGATACTTCCCGAATGAGAGCTTAGCGGCGGGGTATCACCATGGAAACCCCGCTGCTAAGCGTTCATTGGCTGAGAGAGGTCATCTCCCGTCTCTCAGCCAATGAATGGCTCCCTCCATTGTAGTCAATGGTGGGAGCCGCAGGTTTATTAAAGTTTACCCTGCGGTAAATATTGTCTTATGCTGTGGAACTACAGTTCCCACAAAGCCTCACCACAAGCTGGTACTTGGAGAACCACAAGTATCAGCATGCGTTCATTACGGGCCTGCTGGTACCTGTAGTTCCACAGCAAAAGCAATATTAAAAAACACACACACACCTTAGAAGTTTAAAATTTTATTAGAACATACATGCACACACACATGTACTCACACATGCATACACTGTCTCACATACTCACCTATGTATCCCTGAAGCCATTCTGTCCTCCTCTCCAGTAGACGATCCAATGGATTACCTGTAATAAAAATTCCATACTCACCTCCTCCTATGCGTGGATCTGTCCTCTTCAAAGCAATCCAGGGTCTTGGCAAAAAAAAACAACGAAAAAACGCGGACCCTCGCACATTAGTAGTGTTCTTAGAGAACACTACTACCCGAATGACAGCTCCGCCCGCCATTTCAGTTCAGAAATCCCGGTGCGGAGCGCTCATTGGCTGAGAGAGGTGAGCCTTCCACCTCTCAGCCAATGATCTGTTCTCACCATTGACTTAAATTGTGAGAACCGTGCATGCCCTTTTCAAAAATGGCGCCTCAGCGGCATCTTTAAAATTCAAAGATGGCCGCCACGAGCCAATCACGACTTGAGACATCATCGCCCCGCCCACCTCGGCTGGCTTATATACAGCCAGTGCGAGGTCCGGCCACTCACAGTGTGTTGGCCCTCCCAGCAGCAGAGAAAAGCTGCTGAAGACAGAAGATGCCGTGTAAGCCTTGGATGGGCGGCGGCCGTGCAAAAGAGCTGAAAGGCTGCCGCCATCCAGGTGAAGACGCCGTTCAAGTCCTGGGGGAAGTGGCATCCATGAAAAAGAGCTTAAAGGCTGCCGCTCCCCCAGGTGAAGGTGCAGCTAAATAAAATAATTTAAAAAACTGTCTGTTTTATTTAATATTTATTTTGCAGGGGTACTATAGGTACCAGCAGGCCCTTAGTGCCCCGCCTGCTGGTACTTGTGGTTCTCCAAGTACCACTGTGCGGGGATGCCTGTTGGGACCTGTAGTACTACTGCAAAAGACAATATTTATATTTTTATATGCACTACACTACATAATCAACCCAGTACCCACCACAGCCTGGGCCTGGGTTGCCCTGAGGGGGACCCCTCTATTGGGGGGATCCTCAGCTCTCCAAGGATTCCTGTCCTGGGCTGACTAGCAGTCAGGGGTGATGCTTTGGCTGGGAAGCCCGGTCAAAGGGCTCCCCTGGCTGTGGCATTACTTCCCCGCTAGAAAGAGTCCAGTGCTGGTTCTGGGAAATACAGGGGGGCCCTATGTATTTTTCCCTGTTTTCCTAAACTAGGACCAGCTCAGAGCCCAGTGCTGGTTGCGCTGAATACGGGGGACCCCTATGTCATTTGTCCCCCGCATTCTGGCAACCAGGACTGGTTCTGAAAAGCCTGGTGCTGGTTGTGTTTGTTACGGGGGACCCCTACATCATTTGTCCCCTGTATTTAGCACAACCAGTACTGGCTTTCCAAAGCTCGGTGCTGGTTGTTTTTGGGGAGGGGGCACGCCTTCTTTTTTTTACACAAGGTTTTTTTTTATCATAGAAGCATAGATGGATCTCACTGATCCCATCCGTGCTTTTGTGTTTATTATTTTCTTCCCCCAAGCCCATCCACTGCTACCGCCCACACTGACCTGCCATCTTGGTGCACCCAAGTGAAGCCACAGTGAGTACACTTGATGGAGGCTCCTACTGAGGCTGCGAGTTGAAACTTCCTATGTCTATAATGGCAGATAGAGGTAATAGTTTTAAAACTGTAACTTTCTCAATTACCTAAACCCATAAAGCACCTACCGTTGAACAATAGTTACCTAATAAAATAAACCCCAAGACTAAATTTGCCCCCTACTCTGAGTTATGCCTTCCCTAAAATCCACCATAGAGTACAGCAGAAAAGTGGTCCTAATGGAGTGTCAGAAAAAAATGACAGTTGGAAATTTAGATTACTCCCAAGTCCTCAATTTTTACGTTTTTGCCCTGAAATTTGGCATGCAGCCCCGAGCGACAATTCTACCAGTCCTTGCCAAATTTCAGCTCTGTACCTCCCAATAGCTTTTGAGGTGTAGCCCCTTAAACACAATGCTTCCTCCCTCCGGAATTGTCTATGGGAGAATTCCGGGTTTTTTTAGGGGACCCCTACGTCATTTGTTCTCTGTATTTTGGTAACCAAGACCGGCTCTGATTAGCCTGGTGCTGGTTATGCTTTATACAGGGAACTCCTGCATCATTTGTCCCCTGTGTTTAGCACAACCAGCACTGGGGCTTCAAAGCTTAATGCTGGTTGTGTTGTGGGGGCACGTCATTTATTTTTTTTATTACACACTCATATTTTAAAAGAATGCATGGATGGATCTCACTGATATGTTCATGCATCTGTGTTTTAGTGATTTGATTTTCTCAGGTGCATGCCCAGCACCAGTGAGTCCCTCTGTGGCCCGCTGATGCTTCTGCGCACGGCCCTGTTGCTGCCTCTGCTTCATATCCCCACTGCTGCCACTGCCGCACACACTTGAAGCCTGCCCCCACAGCCATCTCTTCCACTGCACCCTTAAAACACTTCCTGTGTGCTGTCAGCTCCTCCACCTCTGTTAGTGTACCTATTTGTTGACCTTCTGCCCTGCAGGTGGCCCACTTTGCTCGTCAAAACCCTGATGGTTAATACATTTTAAAAAAGCTATGAAATTCCATAGACAAAAAACTTTACGGTTTCACATGTCCCATTAAGGCTGCTTAGACATGATCTGAAATTTCACAAAACCTATGGAATTTCTGACACTGAAACTTCAAAAAGCCTTACTGGACGTGTTCCTTGCATAATACAGATATGGTATGCCATGACACCATGTGGTTAACTGCAGATTAAGCACTCTCACAGAGTGAGATTGCTGTCACTCACAAAATGGTGGAGCTGCTAATTCACAGAATACACACATGCAGTCTATGCAACTGAGGCCTGAGCAGTTATGTGGCACCAACATCCCACTCAGTAAATACAATCTTCCCATTCAGTCACCACAAAAATTTCAGTGTTCCAAAATCCTTCTCACTCCATACATCCATCTCATTATACACATTCAGCTTCCCAATTGCTAAAACTATCATACTCTGTCTATACATGTACATTATCTTTGCCTCCATGCTGCTATAACTTCCCCAATCCCTACAGCTGTGTGTTCTCCTAATTGTGCTAGTCTGCCATCCCTGATCCACACCAATTTGTCTTTCCCCATGTGCACCGCCCTGTCTTCCTGCATCCGTGCCACTGTGTATCCTTCCTTCTGCACCACTGCTTTTCCCCCAGCCACGTCACTCTGTGTTCTCTCATTATCTGTGCCACACTTTATTCCTCCATCTGCACCACTCTGTAACCCCAACCGTGCCACACTGTCTTTCCCCTTCCACCCATACCACTCTGTCTTCCTACCAGGGCCAGATTAAAGGGGGGTGGTGACAGGGGCAATCGTCCATGGGCCCCCACACCTGAAGGGCCCCCACACCCAGCCATCGGGGTTAAAGTGAACCGGAGGAGACGGAACCAGTTCCACCTCCTCCGGCCAACCTAACCCCAGCGCTGCACGGAGACACCATTGGCCAGGCGCCTGCTGAGATTGTAACCAGCGGGCGCCCAGCTCCCTCCCTGCAGCAGCAGCCAGAGCCGGAGGCTAGAGCTCACTCGTGAGCTCTGGATTCCGGCTCACGCAGTACACTATGTCATGACATCTCTCCCATAGTCGAGCGGACCAGAAGGCAGCGGGAGCATGCCTTAAGGTAAGTATGACTTTTTTCTTCTTTTTAGCTCAAGCGGCTTTTCTACTGAGGGCATTGCTCGGGGGGGACATTACTACTGGGGGCATTGCTTCGGGGGGCGCATTACTATTGGGGGCACAACTACAGGGGTATTACTACTGGGGGTATTTATACAGGGGGCATTACTATTGGGGACACTACTACTGGGACCATTACTACTGGGGGCATAACTACTGGGGGCACTACTAATGGGAGCATTGCATAGGCGGCACTGCATAAGGGGCAACACTCCTGGGGGTACTACTACTGGGTGCACTGCATAAAGGACACCACTATTGTGGGCTCTGCATACGGGGCACTACCACAGTGGGTACTGACACTACTGGGGACCCTATTGTGCATAACCCCAGTTTGTCACATTTAATAGGGGACCCCACATGTTTGTTGCCCAGGGACCCCCACAGACCTTAATCCGGCCCTGCTTCCCACTCATTTTGTACCAATCTGTCTTCCCCAATCCCTTCTGCACTAGTCTGTATTTCTCATCCACACCAATCTTGCTTTACCCATCTGTGCTACTCTTTCTTCCCGCAGCCATGCCACTCTGTACCCCCCATTCATGTCGCTCTGTTCCTCCAAACCATGCCACTCTGTCACCCCAGTATGTGCACCATTTTCCACCAATCTGCATTACTTTGGCTCACCCCCATCTGTACAGCCTAATCTTCCCCTCTACACGCCATTCTGTCTGCTCCATCCACACCGCTCTGTCTTCTTCCCCCACAGTGGCGTAAGTTCATCCCAGATTCCCAGAGGCAAGTTTTAATTTGGTGTCCCCCCTAAAAACAGGGAAAATATATATTGTGCATATCTATCTATCTATTACATATGCACAAAAACACTAATATAATATAACCTTAAGCAGGCTGAATATGTTGTGGGCAATGGAGGAGGTGCCTCTTCAGTGCTGGCACCTGCCGACAGGCGCCTCCATTGTCTCCCTGTTCCTCCATCCACCATACTCTTATTCCATCTGCGCAGTTCTGTATGTTCTGCTCAGACCTCAGTTGCATAGACTGCATGTGTGTATTCCAATGAGCACACAATTCTGTGAATTAGCAGCTCCACCATTTTGTGAGTGACAGCAATCTCACTCTGTGAGAGTGCTGAATCTGCAGTTAAGCACATGGTGTCATGGCATACCATATCTGTATTACGCAAAGAACACATATATTAAGGCATCAGCCTTAATGATCGCAATTTCATTGCTTTTTGAAGTTTGATTGGCAGAAATTCCATAGATTTTGTGAAATTTCAGATCATGTCTAAGCAGCCTCAATGGGACATGTGAAACCATAAGATTTTTTGTCTATGGAATAACATAAATATATATATATATATATATATATATATTGTGGCAGTATCACCAGAGGTGGCACTGATGAGCAGCAGATTCTGGGCCTGCTTCAGACCCGCTCGCGAGCGCTATGCGCTCGTAAGCAGGTTGATGGTGGCCCAGTGCGCATGCGCACAATGGAGCTGGCTCCGTCGTGCGCATGCGTGAGACCCGGATAGCGACGGGCAAACCGTCGCTCCGGGTCTCGTACAAAAGGGAGCGTGCTGTCGATGTTGAGTGACAGCACGCCTCCTTTGGTGGGCGGGCCGGCGGAGTGGCTGCCCAAATGGAGGCGTTCTCATGTGAATGCCTCCATTTAGGGGCGGCCCCACTGACATCACGAGTGATGTCAGTGGGAGAGATTTCGGCTCTGTGAGAGCCGAAATCTCTCTGGGGCTTGTGGCAACCAGACCCTACCACAAGGGTCTCGTTGCAAGCCCGATGGTCGCGATGGTCTTGACCACCGCGACCATCTTCCTGGCTGCTTGCTATAGCTGTGGGTGGTAACCCACAGATATGCGATCGGCCAGGAGGCCACTCTAAAAAACAAGAAGGCCGGCCCTGATTCAGAGCGAGTGCTCTGTCAGAGCGTCTGGCTCTGAATCAGGGCCTCTGTGTGGGGCAGGGGAGATCCACCCACACAGACTAGAAAAGCATTGTGGAAAGATGTATGATGGCTGCCGTATGACCAGAGCCCAGGTGAGGCAGCTGGTGGACACAGTAACACAGTCCAGGTGGGACTGCAGTGTGAGTGAAGCAGACCAGGTGGTCAGGATCATACCTGCAAGGAGGCAGGCAGATCATATACCTCTGACACTGTCCTTGTGAGAGACGGCAGCCAACAAGCTGAGAAAGCTATAACAGGCCAGGAGGCCAGGGTCCAGTCCTGCATGTGGCAGGAAGGACCACAAATCTCAGAGACTGTGAGAGACTTTCATGCAGATTAGCTGCTTCTGTAGAGAGGGTTCAAGAAGTGAGCTAGTGCCCTAAACAAGGGCTAGATTTGTTTATCATTTTTCTGTTTCCTGATTTCACATGCTGGAAGTAAAGCATCACTTATGTTTATTTAACTGGAATGCTACGTGTTGACTCTAATTCTGCACCTACTCACTGCACCACTGACCCCAGTTTACCGAGCGAATTAACCCCAAGTACTACATATGGTGGAGAATGGGGGCATAAAGATTCTACGCACACAGGTCTACGCAACAAGACCTGCACAGAAAATAGATTACAGCAGCTCCGCAAGAAGCCAACAAGCAGCAGTGGGCAAAGCTCAAGGCTCTAAAAGAAAGTGGTCAGGGTATGGTACAAGGTCCGTCCAGAAAGGACTAGATCAGCCTGGAAGAATTTGACAATATGTGTAAAGTTTTGAATGAAGGTAATGCATATTTTGCTGGAAAGGTTGACGACTAAATGGAGCAATTAGCTGATGAGAGAAATGTTCATGAACAAGCTGAAAAGAAATTACGGTGTGAATTGTCCACTTTGAAAATGGCATTTGAGCAGCAAGAAATAAAAAAAACGTGAAGTTCTTAAAAAGACAGACCTTAAATTGGCAGCTATGTCTGAATGCCTTGAGGAAGCTAAAATGTTCCAATGTGTTACAAAGTATGAGAATGATGTGCTCCTAGCAAAGAATGACGTATTAGAGTACGATGTTATGGAATTACAGCAAAAGTGTGTGGTATTTTAGCAGGAAGTGGAAGAATTGAAAGGAGGTGCCCAGAGACATCAGAGTGATGCAGGGCGCGCACAAGTGAAAGTGGCGGATCTGGCTCTGGTGTTAAAAGGAAAAGACTATTTAATTGTGTCCACTCAAGTAAAGCTTAAAGATTGTGAGTTGGAGAGAAGTTCTCTGGCTGAAGAGTTCTGTGAAGTAAAAGAGAAGTATCTCCAGATGCTGCAGACTCACGCTCAGTGGGAAACTGACTGTGAAGGAAAAGAGATGGAGATGGTCCATCTTAAAGTCAGCTGTAAGGAGCAAGTACAAACTCTAAATTCCAATTTACTTGCAGCTAAAGCAGTTTCAGAATGTCTGACAGAAACAAATGTATTCCTGGGGGAAAGTCTGCATAAAGCCACAAAGCAAAGTGAATCTTTGGAGAGAGAGCTTAACCTTGCCCATGGCAGGGCTTGGAAGTTGCGAGAACAGAAGAAGAACCTTGAAAAGTGTCTACTAAGGCCCTCATTCAGAGCCACTCGCTAGCGGCAGTACGCTCGTTCCGAGCGATGTTCGCACATCTGCGCATGCGTACGGATCGTTATACGCATGCGCGAACCAGTCAGTGCTGCCGAAATTCATGTGCTCGCAATATAGCGAATGCCTGCTATTTTGAGTGACAGAATGAGGCGTATGTGGGTGGTAACAGGGGAAGGTGCTTGAAAATGGGGAGTGGAGATCCGAACGCAGGCGTGCTTAAAGGTCAAAACGGGCGTTTTATGGGTGTGCATAATTAATACAGCAGCGTCATTGACCACGTCACTGGGTTATTTTATAGCCAGAACTGCTCGCAAGATTGTGGTAGCAAAAACCAACCACAAGAATAGCGAGCAGTTCATACGCTGGTCGATGTACTCGATTAATCTAATAAATAGCGGACATGACGTATGGTGCGAGCGGCCAGGGGGCGTTTTTAACAAATAACCGAGCGTATGTTTTGCTCGCTCGTTCAGACTTAGAGGTGTGAACAGACTGCAATTTGCGAACGGATCATTTGAATAGCCACCCCTTGTTTTTGAACGAACGACCGCAAATAGCGAACGGCTCTGAATCAGGCCCTAAGTACACAGGAAAAGTTGCAAAGATTCCAAGCGAAGAGGAATACCAAAGAACTGGAGTTGCAATGGGTATTAAAAGTGGCAGCGTCTGAAATAGCTGTATCAAAGTTGGGAAATTCCATAATAGTCTGTCTTGTAACAGTGGAAGAGAGTCCTTGCAGTGACTCCCAGCTTACACTGATAGCTGAGGGTGTGAAGTCCTCCCAAAGAGACATGGGTCCAGATGGCAAAACCGTGTATGAAGTTGATGATAACGAACTGACGTATACAGATGGTGATCGCATGACCTGTCAATCAAAGGTACAGGATGTACAGAAGTCTATGGAGATAGTGATGGCTTCAAAGGATGAGACGCTCTTGTTGCCGTGGATTCAGGGTGATGTGAATGTGATGCAATCACACAGTTTTGCAGTGCAAAGCAGAACGATAACGAAGGTTAATTCTGAGAGTCTTGTGAAGAATAATACTCAGGTGTGTGAAACAATGCCTTCATGCAAGCAGGATGGAACTTGCAATTCTGCTGGATTTGTCTATGAGGAAGTAGGGCACTATGGGAAAATGTGCCTGAAATCCTTAAAGCTTGAGATGCTTAAGAATGAATCTCAAGTGCTTCATATAGAAAGCAAGAAGTACCACAAAGAGAGGAAAAAAGTTAGGAGGAAAACAAATTCTGGAATCTGGAGGATGAGACCCCCAGAGACCGCAAGAGTTTGTATGACCGTGAATGCGGTGGAGTTCCCTCATGAGGAGAGTGAAGAGGGACATCATTATGAGAATGCCTCGTCCCATGTAGCTGAACCAGAGGTTTCAAGCTGGGGAGGGAGATATGTGGCAGTATCACCAGAGGTGGCACTGGTGAGCAGCAGATTCTGTGTGGGGCAGGGGAGATCCGCCCACACAGACCAGAAAAGCATTATGGGAAGATGTATAATGGCTGCTGTATGACCAGAGCCCAGGTGAGGCTGCTGGTGGACATAGCCAGACAGTCCAGGTCGGGCTGCAGTGTGAGTGAAGCAGACCAGGTGGTCAGGATCATACCTGCAAGGAGGCAGATCCATATACCTCTGACACTGTCCTTGTGAGAGGTGGCAGCCAACAAGCTGAGAAAGCTATACCAGGCCAGGAGGCCAGTGTCCAGTCCTGCATGTGGCAGGAAGGACCACAAATCTCAGAGACTGTGAGAGACTTTCATGCAGATTAGTTGCTTCTGTAGAGAGGGTTCAAGAAGTGAGCTAGTGCCCTAAACAAAGGCTAGGTTTATTATTTTTCTCTTTCCTGATTTCACATGCTGGAAGTAAAACTTATGTTTATTTAACTGGAATGCTACGTGTGGACTCTAATTCTGCACCTACTCACTGCACCACTGACCCCAGTCTACCGAGCTAATTAACCCCAAGTATTACAATATATATCCGCCTCTGGTCTCCATGGTTGTCGATCCATACTTCTGCATCCAATGCTCTCTGTTGATAGACGGTTCCAGAACAACATTCTGATTAAGTTATTTTTTTAATGCGTTTCAGGAACGGCGTTTTGTTCGCCTTAAAAATTGTGCTGATAATATTATATTTTTACCACTGCCGAGGACTACAATATTGTCTTGAAATAAACAAATACTGTATGTGATTAAATAAAGAAACCTTTTTGTCATGATATGATGAATGTGATGATAGAGATGTGATGCATTTATTAGGTCAACATTCAAATGTTGACTCCACAATGTCGACAGTTATTATGTCGACATTGTTAAAATGTTGACAGATAATATGTCGATATTCTCAGAATGACAACATATAAAATGCAGACATTATCAATATGCCAACATTAGGGTTAGGCTTCTGGACAGGAGTGTTATGGTTAGTCACTAGGGGGAGCTTAGGTTTGGGCTATGGGGGGAGGTTAGTGTTAGGCACTGGTGGAAGGGTAAGGGTTGGGGCAGCGATTAGGGTTATACTAACCGAAATGCCACTCCACTGGGACCTAGAAGACGCAGATGGAGCCGTTTCAGCTGTTCAAAGCAAGTAAGTCACCTCTGAGCCACCAGGGATGATATGTCGACATTTTATTACAGGGGTGGGCAATAAGCGGCCTGCCAGCTGATGTTGAGCTACACATCCAAGCATGCCTTGCAACTGCTTTAGCATGGCCAAATAGTAAACTGTGGCAGGGCATGCTGGGATGTGCAGTTCTACAACAGCTGGGGGTTTGCTTATTACTGACCCCTATTCTATCATACCGAGATTTCAACAGTGTTTACATGATGAATGTTGACATGATCAGTGTTGGCATTATGACCATGACGACATTATCATGTTGACATTATGAATGTCCACATATCATATCACACTCGATAGAGACTGGGGTATATTTACTAAAGTGCGGGTTTTTATAAGTGGGAATGTTGCCTATAGCAACCAATCAGATACTCTAGCTATGATCGTCTAGAAGGTGCTAGAAAAATGTTAAGTAGAATCTAAAACTTCTAAAAACCTGCACTTTAGTAAATATACCCCTCATAGTTTACATAAAAATTTGAACTGGGATAGCCAGTCTATTATTTCATTTATTTCATTCATTTCTACACAAGGCATACTTACCTTCTTTTTGTACATATCACATTTCCCTATAACTTAATTGACAGTCAGTAGAAAACAACTGATACAATATTTCTGATTCAATAGGGTTTTCAGTTAGAATGGACGGTCTGACTAGTGATAGTGACAAGTGCAGATAAAAATGCACCAGTTCATATAGCAAGAACGTATTGCCTAGGTTTTTTGAACAGCTCACATCACAGCTCACATCACTACTCACATCACAGCTTACAATAACAATCAACAGTATTCAAATATGTCTCCCAGAACAATACAGGAAGAATGAATGCCAGTGGGGTAGTAAGCCTCTTTTATAAGGCAACAGAAACTTGACATTTGCTGATTGATTCTTTATGTGCTTTGTACTATGATTGGCCTGATTGTCCATGGAACGCAAAGTATCTTATGAATTAAAGCAAACTATTGAAAATCAAATCATCTGAACTACAGAATCAATTTGTCCACATTAAGATACAAGCATAAGGAAAATGTAGCTTTAATTATAGTGCAATATGCAAATGTTGAATAAATATGCAAAACAACAGAAAAAAAATGTTTAATTACTGAACAATTCAAAGAGATTATTAACAAATGGATATATTTCGTAGAATTATTATTGTGTCTGATTATATAAAATAAACCATTATGTTGTTTTGCTGTATTAACAATTACTATTAAATTAAATATTTTTGCTGGGTGACTTACTGTATATTTAGTTGATATTCACTTAGATTATCAAATGGAGTATTGTTCACATTCTTCTCAAGTGTCAACAACTGTCTGTTATATTTAATGTATTTATGTTTATATCTGCTAGCAAATAAAAGTGTTTTTTTAGTTTTTTATTTTAATTAGGCTGTTAAGATATGAATTTAAATAACATTTTCACCAATATGTTAAAATAATTTTTGATAAATATGCATTTTACTTTGGCTAAATTGTTTTGCTTATTTGCCAGTTTCACAAACAACAAAGAACATTTTACCTGCAAATATGATTTCTGTTCTCCATGTGTCATCTGTTAAATTGTCTTTTTTATTTTTCTGATCAACAGACTATGATATTTATTGAACAGCAGTTATTTCCTCTTGAATAGAAAGGCACAAGGAAGTTTCTATCATTGTAATTGCTGTGATTTGCTTTTCTGACAGTTATAAATCTCCTCAGGCTCACAATGAGAAGAGCAGAAATGTGTCTTGGGTAATCTTATAAACACACAGGCGAATGATAATATCATTTTTAATTATGGAGAAATGAGAAGGGGGTCGTAATGCAAATGAGATTGTGGTGGGGGGTGAGGGGTGTTTTAGTTCCCTATTGGCTGTCTCAGACGGTCTCCATCTTCCAAAGGAGAGGTTTGAGGAGTCATTTTACTGTTGGAAATTGTTGCCACACAAGAACGTCTCAGTACTAGCAGGGTCACTGTCCCCCCGTGACACACCCTGTCATTTTAAATTAAGATATGCAAAACCGAACTGGCTGCTAATTTTCTCTCTCAGTCCTGCCGCGGCCCTTCCGTCAGCAGTAATAAGAGGAAGCCTTAATTGGAGTCAACTGCTTGATTATGTTAATTGCTTCTGCTTCAGGTGGGAGAGAAAGAGAACTGTGGTCAGACTGATCAATACAGCACTTCTTTGTGTGAGCCATCCAGCTGTGGACAGATGGGTTGTACCCAAAAAAAAAAATAACCTTCTTTGACCTTGCTTTGACCCTTTTACCTCCTGGTGGCACTAGTTGACCTAGGAATTCCAAGCACAGTCACAGCTCCGTTTGGCTTAGCAACATACCCTGAACTCACAATAAGGTGAATGCAATAAGGTGTTTGGCACCTTGCCAACTCTGTATTCATTTTTCTGCTGCATATTATATAAGATGTGTAATGAAGCTTTTATGGATTGAGAAAACCTCTGTAAAGTATTTTTTAAAGATTTTTTGGTGAGCATTGTGGAAAAATGTTACATTTGTTAAATCAGAATGTAGTTAAATTGCCGGCAGACGGGATGCCGTCCGTCAAAATAGTGACGCCGGAATCCCGCCACCCGGCAAAATGCCAACGCCAATATCCAGAAGGAGAACAGGATACCAGTGTCGGCATCCCAAATGGTGGAATCCTGAAAGTCCGGACCCAGGTAAGTAGCGCAGTTACCCCAGGGATGGGGGGGATTAGGGTTAGGCACCCCCCGGGGAGGGTTAGGCTACAGGAAGGGGGGTTAAGGTTAGGCACCACCGGGGGAAGGTTAGGGTTAGGCATTAGGGGGAGGTTAGGGATAGACACCATAGAGGGAGATTTAAGGTTAGAAGGGGGAGAGGGGTAGGGATAGTATAGTTACCTCCTCTGTCAGGATCTTCAGCGTTTGGGCTTCCGGCATCGGTATTACATACCCATTCCTTTACATCATAGAGATAAGCACTACAAAGCATTACTCCTATATTTCCTTAAAAATAAAGTCCTGAAGTCTGGACCCAGGTAAGTAGTGCAGTTTCCCCGGGGATGGAGGGGGTTAGGTTTAGGCACCCCCGGGGGAGATTTGGGTTAGCCCCATCCCCCCCGGGGAGGGTTAGGTTTAGGCTATATGAAGGGGGGTTAGGGTTAGGCAGCCCCAGGGGGAGGTTAGGGTTAGGCACTCCATGGATGGTTAGGTTTAGGGTGCGATAAGGGGGGGATAAGGTTAGGCACCACCGGGGGCAGGTTAGGGGTAGACACCAAAGAGGAAGGGTTAGGGTTAGAGGGGGGGAGAGGGGTAGGGATAGTATACTTACCTTCCCTGTCGGGATCTTCAACGTTCGGGACTTCCGGCGTTGGTAATACATACCCATTCCTTTACATCATAGAGATAAGCAGTACAAAGCATTACACCTGTGTTTCCTTAAAAATAGAGAGTTCAATCAACATTTCAATCTGGGATACAACATAAAAATATCTGTATACTTTATTTTCACATCTTTATGTGTGCATCTTAATAATTTATTAATCCACTAGAAAAGGGACTCAGCATACCCAGGGTCAAGCTCTGCCCTATCCCATCTAGATCACTCTGTCCCACCCTGCCCCTCTCTCCAGGGGCGTTTTAAAAGAGGAGGGGGCCCGTATGCAGCCTCCGTTTGGGCCCTCTGCTCTCTGTCAGTGCACTGGGAGATGTAGATTCCGACTTCATGCCAGAACCTGTAGCGCATGCGCGGGTCTCCGGAAAGATGTCGCTTGCGCCTATTTTCCCGGGGACATCTTTTGCTGCGGTGGGGAAGCACATTGGAATCTGCAGAGAGGTAAGTATATTATTAACTATGGGTGCAGGGTGTGCGGCCTGTGTGCACCGCACACCTTGCACCCATTATAAAGACACCTATGCCCCTCTCTATCTCCACTGATCCAACCCATCCCGCCCCCATTCTGTCCTACCCCGCCTCCACTGCTCCACACCCCATATTGTTCTGCTCCCTTCGCCGTTGTATATATGCTTACCCCTTCTCAGCACAGTACAGCCCACACATCCTGTTCTGTCCTGTCACTCACTGTAGTGGGCATGTTGGAGATGGGACAGACTTTAGGATATTATTATATAGATTAAAGCTGGGTGCAAAGCTATGCAATTATCGGGTCAATCTCCCGATAATGGCTGATCGGCCTGATAATTGCATAGGTGTGTATGCAGGAGCGTTAGCTATTAAACAGATTCAAATGCTCCTGCAAAGGTCGGATCGTGAGGTCACATCTTATGAGCTGCTTAAAAACTGAGATGCCCAACATCCCTATCCCATTGAAGAAGGTAAACACTGAGCTAAAACATAGCTCAGTGTGTACAGGGTGCACCCTGATCAGATAATCGCTCTGAGGCTAGGAGCGTTTATCTCATCTGCAGAGTGATCTGCAAAGTGTGTGCCAGGCTTGCTGTACCAGGTACCACAGAGTCTCTGTTGTAAGGGTAGGTTCAGTTCTTCAGAAACTTTCCACAAATATTCATCCACTAGGTAAATGAAAATCTAAAAGAACAATGGTCAGAAATGTAGAAAAAGTAAAATTAGGACTGCCTCATTTACCATGCCCTTGGATGTGGTGTAAGCGGATAAAACTCTTAGGGGAGATTTATAAAAACTTGGAGAAAGATACAGTGGCGAGAGATAAAGCACGAACCAATCAGCTTCTAACTGCTAGGTTGTGTTTGAAAAATGACAGTTAGAAGCTAATTGGTTGGTACTTTGGGGGAGATGTACTAACCCTTGGAGAGTGATAAAGTGGAGAGAGTACCAACCCATCAGCTCCTAATGGCCGGTACACACTAAACGATATGTTGTCCGATCTTACCAGGTCGGACGACATGTCGGAAACATTGTCTAGTGTGTACACTCAATGTCACTGACGATGCAGCATGGCCCCTGCCATTGCGATGTTGCCCAGACATCAGCAAGTGTGTATGCACTTGCTGATGCCGGGACCCCGCTGGTATCGTCACTGACGAGATTGTGCTGGGTACACATTGTTAAATGTGTGCCTAGCATAACTGTCACTTTACAGGCTGTGTTTGAAAAATGACAGTTAGGAGCTGATTGGCTGGTTCTTTATCACTCTCCACTTTATCACTCTCCAAGGCTTAGTACATCTCTCATCTCTCTCTAATTTATGTCACTCCAAGCTTTGATAGATCTTCCCCTAAGAACCCTTTTTAAAAATCAAATAAAAAAAAAACTGTCTGGATGTAACACTTAGGGGAAAATGTACAGTATCAAACTTTCCAAAGAGTGGAGTGATGTTGCCCATAGCAACCAATCAGCTTTTACATTAATGTACTTTATAAGTACCAGCTAGAACATCCTCTCCACTCTTTAAAGGTTTGATACATTTACCCATCAATATATTGCAGCTGTAATTCTTTTTATTGTTTCCTTTGATAAGGCCTAAAGAGAATAGATGTTAAATACTGTTGAATGATAAGTGAAATTTACTTTAACTGGAAAATATAATCTAAAAGCAACTGTAATATGGTCTTCTACTTATAGGCCCTCTTTAGAGTTGGACAAAAATGAAACCTTTAAATATAAAATTGTATTTTCTTTTAAAGCGCATGCGTCTATTGAGGTAGATTGGGGTGTAAGTGAAACTTGTTTGCAGTAAGTGCGTGCAGTCGTAAGAAGGCTTATCTACACGGAACGTAGCCAGGATCCCGGCCGCTGGAATCCCAACACTGCATGCCCAGCATGGGACTAAAAATAGGTGTCAAAATCCTGACGCCTATCATTAGCCCCACGACGAAATCCTGACACCTATCATTAGTCCCACGACGAAATCCTGACGCCTATCATTAGCCCCACGATGAAATCCTGACGCCCGGCATACCGAACGAAGATAAGCCGGGTGTTTTAGGTTGTAGCTGCGGGGGAGGAGGGTTAGGTTTAGGAACCCCTGGGGGTATTTAGGGTTAGGCTCCCCCAGGAGGGTTAGGCTAGGGAAAGGGGGGTTAGGGTTAGGTACCACTAGGGAGAGGTTAGGGTTAGGCACCCCCCGGGACGGTTAGGTTTAGGGTGTGGGAAGTGGGCACCAATGGGGGGAGGTCAGGGTAAGGCACTAGCGGGGGAGGTTAGGATTAGACACTAGGGGGAGGTTAGGGTTAGGTACCACTAAGGGAGGGTTAGAGTAGGGAGAGGGGAGGGTTAGGGTGCTTACCAGCCCCAATCAGGATTTTGATCCCTCTGTCTTCCACTGTCGGTATTTGATCCGGCAGCTTTTCAGCCGCCAGGCTTACATACCGATTCCATCTACACTTGCCCCTGACCAAAGATCACTGCTGACTGTCAACTGTGCAGTGTTAATTAAATATCAAATAAATAGATATTTAAAACTAAAAAGTTTCTGCCTACCCCCTCCCCCACCCCCAAAGTGGGGAGTTGCTGCTGCTAGTGTGGGAGGACAAAAAGCATAGAATAGGGAAACGTTGGTGTGGTGTATCTGGTAAAAGTGGACGGAGACCCAGGCTGTCCAGCAAGGTGCTAAACTCTTATGGGGAATTAGGAAAAGGAAAAAGAAAATAACCCCCCTACTCCATGGAAAAAGCAGCCTTGTGGTAATATTTATTTGGATTGACCATTGCCATAATTTTTCTTTATTAGTGCATGTAAACGTATAGCAACTAAGGTCTTGTTGTATCATCTATGAGCAACACAGGCTGGGTACACATGTAAAGAATTTCCCTAAAACCATCCAACTAGTTGATTGGTTGGAATGAAAATCTGGTAAGGTATGAAAGCAAATGACAATCAGCAATTTGCTCCCAAACAGGGGCGCCGAGAGGGGTGGGGAGCGGGTACAAATTACCTGGGCCCGGGCTTACTGGAGGGGCCCGGCACTGCTCCCCCTCTCTTACATCATAGCAGCCCAGCACACGCTGCTGTGTGCTGGGCTGCACTGGGAGACTGCTTGTGGCTGCTAAGAAGCAGCCACAGCAGTCTCCTATGCCCGTGGCGGGAGCGATCAAGCTGATCGCGCCCCCCACTGGTTATGCGCCGGGTTGAGGGGGTTCACTGCGTCACCCTCGCCAGCGCTGCTGCAAAACTTTTTTTTTTTTTACTTACGGGGGCGTGCCCACGCCTCCCATGATTAGAGCATTTAGGAGCAAATTACTGATCATCAGTTACTCCCATACGTTACCAGATTTTCATTCCAACCAATCAACTAGTTGGATGGTTGGACAGAAAATCTTTATGTGTGTACTCAGCCTTACAGGAATAATTGTGCAATCTGGCTCCTCCTGAGCTAAAAATTTCACTCCACAATGTGACTGCAATACACTAACTGTGCCCAATCCGTGGTATTAGGCATAGGCTCAGAGATGGGTAACACTATTGGTACTACAAGCGAAAGGCATTTTATTGTGACATTTTTCACCTATCTGTATGTATAATGGTAACTTCACATTGGGGACATTTCTTCAAACTGTAGAAAAGATGGTGTTACTTATAGCAAGCAATTAGAATCTGTCATTTTCTTGTACAGTTTATATTTAAAAACCAGCAAAAACCTTTTCAATGGCAATACAAATGTGAGTTGCAATTACACAGCAGAGTAGAAACACTACAGTATATATGACACATTGACACATATATCTGTACTGACAGCTTATTTCCCTCTCTCACTAAATGGGAGATGTATCAAAGCTTTGAGAGAAATAAAGTGAAGATGTCCATAGTAACCAATCAGCTTCTGTTATACATTTTGCAGGTGTCGACATTGATAATGTTGACATACTTAAAAAGAGAAATATATTACTGCGCTGGTGTGGTGAGAGCAGCTCCGTTTTTTTTCATAAAACGTAAATTAAAACATTAATTAAAACATATATCCGGATATATGTTTTAATTTACGATAATGTTGACATGTTAACCATGTTACATCATCACTATCGACCTTCTGCTATCGACATTGCACATGATGACATCATGAACGGAGACATGGTGACGGCATACTGCTATTGTCTGTACTGTACAGAACTCAGCATCCAAAACACAGCAACACAGGAAAATGCTGAACTCTCCTTCTTCCAGTTCATTCAATACTCATAACAGGCGGTATGCACTAAAGGTATGTACATAAGGGGAGGTATGTACATAAGGGGCGGTATGTACATAAGGGGTGGTATGTACATAAGGGGTGGTATGTACATAAGGGGCGGTATGTTCAGTGCCGGTTCTACCCATACGCATGGTACGCAGCTGAGTAGGGTGCCACATAGTGGAGGGCGCCTCAGCTGCGACCATGCGGGCTACGGGCAGACTGTGTCTCTCTGACACAGCTACAACGCGCATGTAGCACTGACCGGACGGAGTTCGGTCAGCACTACACAGTGACAAACCCACAGTCGCCGGCGCCACCAGCTGTGTGGTTGTTTTAATTGGCAGCCAATGAGAGTCTGACAGACTCTCATTGGCTGCTGCGCCCACTGCTGGAGGGGCGGTATGTACTAAAGGTATGTACATAAGGGGCGGTATATATATAAGGGGCGGTATGTACATAAGGGGCGGTATGTACATAAGGGCAGAGCCGTAACTAGACATTTTGGTGCCCTGTGCCAGAAAGAGCATTGACGCCCCCTCATTTTTCAAAGGGACATACTGCAACCAAAAAAGGGCCATGGCCTCATGGGGAAGGGCCAGGGAAGAGATAGGAGAGGTCAGGAGATGCTGGGGATGAAATAAGAGGAAGCTACAAGTGAGAATGATAATAAACAGAAATTTGACAGGCCCAAACAGCGCCCCCTGCCCTGTGGTGCCCTGTGCGATGGCACCGGCCGCACTACCCTAGCTACGGCCCTGCATAAGGGGCGGTATGTACTAAAGGGGCGGTATGTACATAAGGGGTGGTATGTACATAAGGGGCGGTATGTACTAAAGGGGCAGTATGTACTAAAGGTCTGTACTAAAGGTATGTAGATAAGGGGCGGTATGTACATAAGGGGCGATATGTATATAAGAGGCGGTATGTAGATAAGGGGCAATATGTACATAAGGGGCGGTATGTACATAAGGGGACGGTATGTACGAAAGCCTAGTACATCCCGTCCAAGATCTCTTGTTAGTTGCTTCGCAGATTTTAGATACTCGCACCAGATTCATATGCCTAACCCTAACCATTCCTTCCCCTAGCCCTCCCGGGGGGGTACCTAGCCCTACGTTCCCCCCAGGAGCTCCTAACCTATCCCTCCCCCCACAGCTGTCCGCTCCTGGCGCCCGGCTTACCTTCATTCGGTATGCTGGGCATCGGGATCCCGAAGTAGGGATAATGATAGGCATCGGGATTTCGATGCCTGTCATTAATCCCTTGCCGGGATTTGGCAGTTGGGAAGCCGGCGGTCGGCATTTCGACTGCCGGCTTCCTGACTACATACCGTCTCCAGATCTGGTCTGTGGGCCTGATGCAGAGATGTAAATAAATGCATTCGCAGCTGTGATCCTGTACAGTGAAAAACATATGCTAATGCAGTACCTGCCTGGAAATGTATTGAGACACATGAGATGGGCATCTGTGCAGATCCAAGTAAGTGCATACAAACACACTGAGGTGGTCACAGATCTTTTGATAATCGCCCATTTGAGTAACCCTATGGGTGCGCAAAATGGCCGCAGTAACTGAGACACTGGCACCATGTTTTCTGTGTACGGTATCTCAGTTGTAAGCTGAGACACCCAAACAACGATCATGACACGCCTGTGTTTTTGCTGCCTTTCCCCATAACCACTTGCAAATGGTCCCTGACTGTCAATCACTTTGCAAAGAAATCCTCAATGCAAGCCGGCATTGCTAAGTAGTGCGTGCGCAATGTGACTGTGAACTTAGCAAAATGAGGCTCCAACGCTGTTGGCATGTCATTCACTGGCACTGCCATAGGAATGAATGGGAGTGCACTGATTGATCAGAGCACAGCAGCTATCTCCTGGGTACATAAGTCACAATTTTTCTATTGCGTGTTGCCTTATTGGCTGCATTTACATGTTGTCAGCTAAATTAGGATGTGTGTCTCATAGTCCAGATGTGAATATTGGGCCTGATTCAGACCCGCTCGCGAGCGCATAGCGCTCGCAAGCGGGTCGATGGTCGGCCAGTGCGCTATGCGCATGCGCGAGCCTCAGAGCGAGTGAGAACTTCATTCGCTCCGGGGCTTGCTACAAAACGGGGCGGCTGTCAATGTTGATTGACAGCTCGCCCCAATTTGTAGGCAGGGAAGGGGGGGTGGCTGGACAAATGGAGGCGCTCCCGAAGGAACGCCTTCTGTTTGTGGGCGGCCCTACTGACATAATTCGTGATGTCAGTATGTCAGTAGTGAACTTCCTGCTCTATTAGAGCAGGAAGTTCACTCGGGCTTACGGGAACCGAGACCCTACCACAAGGGTCTCGTCGCAAACCCGATGGTCGTGATAATCGCGATCATCACCAGGCCGCTCGCAAAAGCTATGGGTGGTCGCAAATAGCGAGCGCCTCTGAATCAGGCCCATTGTACACAACATTAAGCCAACCACTAAGTTCTAGTGGTTACATGCTAAGGGGCAGATGTACTAAGCCTTGGGAGCCTATTCATAAACATTAAAATGGCCTGTTAACCATGCGGAAACACATATTTAAGGTAATGGGCCATTCATCACCAGGGGTCCGATAGGACCACCTGATTTTTAGCAAACTACAAAAACGTAAAGTTTTCGGAGTTTGTCTGCGAGAACAAACGCCATCTTCAGATGGCGCTTATTCGCGTAGCCTCGCTTCTTCCTATGGGATGGAAAGAGTGATCCAAGCAAATCCATCCACCATCTCCTCACTGCCTCAGAAGCCGGCGATGGGAAGAGTTAAGTAATGCTGCTACTTCCGTAGCAGCAGGGGCATATTTATAATAGGTGCAGGGTGTGCGGTGCCCGTGGGCCCAGGGGGGGGGGCCATACTACACACCGTGCACCCATATTTTTTAATACTTACCTCTACGAAGTCCCGCATCGGCTGTACTAACTCTGCACAAAACGCCTGGAAAATGGTAACCGAGTCCATTTTCCCTGTGGTTTGTCATATGCAGTAGAGTAATCGCCGTGTGACCTGCGTATGCGCAGTAGACTCTGGGCAGAGACTACTGTCCAGAGTCTACTTGTGTGATCAGTGTACTGCCGGTCGCCAGGGATAGAGGAGAGGGCCCCGGGTGGGGAAGGCACACAGACCCCTCCTCTCTTAATACACCCCTGCATAGCAGTGCTACTATTCACTGGGGTAGCTGCTTATTGGAGCAGCTGTCCACGCACTGGAGCAACAGGGCCGCCATCAGGGAGGGTCTGCCGAACCTGGAGTCATAGGACCAGTGACAGCAGAGCAAAATATATAAATTGGGCTTCAGCAGCCTGGGAGAAAATATGCCGCCGACGGTATTTGAAATATGTCACCATCCGCGAGCCATTACAGCTCGCGGACTGGCAGCCAATCAGGAGTGGCAGCGACCAACGCCATATTTGAAATACTGCCGGCAGCGCTGTTTCTCCCCAGCTGTCATTGTATATCTGCACCGCTGTCTCCCGGGCCCGCTGAAGAAACAGGGTAGGACTCGGAGTCCCTGCTCTATGCCCCTCCACCTAGTGCAGCTTGCCTTCCATACCCTAACCCCCTACTCCAGCCAGCCTTCCCTGCCCTGTGTTCCCCTTGTCCAGTCAGCCTTCTCTGTCCTGTGCCCCCCCAGCCAGCCTTTCCTGCCCTGTGCTCCCCCTAATCAAACCAGCCTTCAATTCCCTGTGCTCCCCATAATCAAGCCAGCCTTCCCTTCCCTGTGCTCCCCCTAATCAAGCCAGACTTCCCTTCCCTGTGCTCCCCCTAATCAAGCCAGCCTTCAATTCCCTGTGCTCCCCCTAATCAAGCCAGCCTTCCCTTCCCTGTGCTCACCCTAAACCAGCCATCCATCCCTGCCCTGTGCCTCCCCTAATCCAGCCAGTCTTCTCTGCCCTGTCCCCCCTTCCCATTCCAGCCTTCGCTGCCCTGTGCTCACCCTAAACCAGCCATCCATCCCTGCCCTGAGCCCCCCTAATCCACCCAGTCTTCTCTGCCCTGTCCCCCCTTCCCATTCCAGCCTTCCCTGCCCTGCCCCCCCTAAGTCCAGCCAGCTTTCCCTGCCCTGTGCCCTTCAATTAAGGTCCAGCCTTCCCTGCCCTGTGCACCCCCAGTCCAGCCTTCTCTGTGCCCTCCCAGTCCAGGCTTCCCAGCCCTGTGTCCCCATGTCCATCCTTCCTTCCCGGACCAAAACTTTGAGAATTTTTAAACTAGTTTACTCACCAATTGGTGTCCTACCCCCCCGTGTAACTTCATCCCCATTATACACAGCTTCGGGCACCTCTGTGCCATCCACCAGGGGGGCCCTGCCTATTTTGTCAGTACCGGGCCCCACGATTTCTGATGGCAGCCATGTGGAGCAATGATGCACTTACGTATTCCCCCAGCAAGGTGGATACTAAGGGCTCTATTTACTACAATCCGCATTTTGAATGTAGATTGTAGTGTAATATTACCGACTGAATTCACATTGTGAATTCAGCCAATATCACAGGGATTTACTAAAAATCCCTTGAAGGGACAGAGCTTGCGATAAAGCTCTGTCCCTGTGAATCCCGTCTGCACACTTATCACAGTATTTTAGCAAAAAATACAGTGACAAGTGCCCGCGCATGCGCCGACCGGCCGCTGCTAAGCCCCGCCTCATCACTAAGCCATGCCCCCTGCGATCATGAACCCCATGTGACCCCACCTCACTTAATTGCACTTACCTGCAGTGATCGGGGTTCCAGTGATGTCCTCCATGGCTCCAGTCAGCTGACATCCCATCCTGCACTGGGACCCGGTCACCTGATGACCGGGTACCAGTGCTGGATGGGAGACCAGCTGACTGGAGGGAGGACATCACCGGAGCACTGATCTCTAGCCCCTGGACTAAGGTAAGTTTTTTTTTACTAAGGGAACACCTGCGTTTGTGCAGCCACCCTCCCTCCCTTCCTACAAAACGGGGCGAGCTGTCAATCAACATTGACAGCTGCCCTGTCTTGTAGCAAGACCCGTTGTGACGGAGCTGCCTTCGCAGTATAGTTATCGCGCACGCCAGAGGCGGCATATGCGCAGGTGGGGAACATTGACCCGCTTACGAGCGCTGTATGCTCGCGAGCGGGTCTGAATCAGGCCCATAGTTCACAAATGTTATTCCTAAACTCTCTATATAATTCCCCTCCATGTAGCTATTCACTAGCCAGTTCATTTTTAGCTTTATATTTAATACTATAACAATACAGGTTATGTTAGCTCTAAATATACACAATACATGTCTTTACGTAACTTTAAAACACTCTAAATTATACTGCAGTATAAATATTTAGGCTTTTATCTGACTAGTCATCTTTCAACGGTGCACATGTTGTGGTCCTTTAATAGAACTCTAGTATAAATATTGCTGGGCTGTATCTATATCTCATTTATACTACTTTTACATCTGATGGCCAGGTTGCACCCAGGATTATGTTCACGCGCCCATCCCGGATGTGACCCAGCTGAGACTCCATACATACAGACGGCCTGAGCCGGCACTAATGCCGAGTCGATGACGCCATTGGCATCACATTATGAGCCGGCACTTGGGAGGCTCCCGACAGTCTCGGGAGAGTAGGCAAGTATGGAGTATATACAGTACCTGACAGATTAATTATGACTACTGCATCTGCCATGGCCAATACTAGAATAGGTGAAAGGCTGTGATATTAAGCTGTGCTAATAGTCTGCTGATCAATATTGCCATTGATGCAGTCCTTTCACTTAATTATTTATAGCTCTCTCCCTCAGATTGGTGTCTGTAGGCCGATTATTTTGAAATAGGTGTTACTGCAGTGCTGAATGTCTATAAGAGGTGTAAGGCTCCATTTACATTCCTCTTGACTGTTTTCAGTATTCACTCCGCCCCTTCTGCAACTGTCACCAATGTCTGTGAAATCTACAATACTGTGCAAAAGTTTTAAGCAGGTGTGGAAAAATTGCTGCAAAGTAAGAATGCTTTCAAAAGTAAAAGTGTCACTAGTTTATTTTTATCAATTAACAAAATGCAAAGTGAATGAACAGAAGAGAAATCTAAATCAAATCAATATTTGGTGTTACCACCATTTGCCTTCAAAACAGCATCAATTCTTCTAGGTACACTTGCACAGTCAGGGATTTTGTAGGATTATAGCAGTGATTTTCAACCTTTTCAACTCGCGGCACACTAAACAAAATTTTAAAACTGCCAAGGCACACCATTAGTTTTTTTTTCAAATATATAATAACAAATATCAGCATATACAGTATTTAATATATGTTGATATTTATTATTTCTGTTCAAATTAGTCGAAATTTGTAGAAATGATGTAAAACACAATCACAAAGGCCCCTTCACAATGACCCCCACTTAGAGAGTACAAAACAAAAAACACAACAACAGTGGCCCCCAAAAAAGCACAGTCACAATGGACCCCACGGGAAAAAAAAACCTTTTATTAGCAGAGAAAGAAGATCACAGTTCCCTTTCCCTGTCCCTCAGCAGTGGGAGTTGCTGCAGCATTGGAGGGGGAAGAGCCTGCTTCACTCACTGCCGAGCAGAGCAGTGAGCAGAGAACTGTGCAGGCGGGAGGGAGAGCGACATGGCATTTGTGACCTATGATATCACGCTGCCGCATCTCCATAGGATACGACATAGGTCATAGCCCGGGCTGCATCTGAGCAACCCAGAAGAGCCCAGCGCTGCCCAGGCTCGAAATTTTAGGAAAAACTGGCAGTGTGGTGCAGATTTCTGGTGGCACACCTCAGGACTGCTTGCGGCACAGTGGTTGAAAAACATTGGGTTTTAGTCAGGTGTTTGACTAACCAATCATACCAAACAGGTGATAATGATCATTATTTTCATATGTAGGTTGAAACACAGTCATTAACTGAAACAGAAACAGCTGTGTAGGAGGCTTAAAACTGGGTGAGGAACAGCCAAACTCTGCTACAAAAGTGAGGGCATGGAAGACAGTTTCATGTCACAGGTCATACACCATGGCAAGACTCAGAACAGCAACAAGACACAAGGTAGTTATACTGCATCAGCAAGGTCTCTCCCAGGTGAAGATATCAAAGCATACTGGGGTTTCAAGATGTGCTGTTCAAGCTCTTTTGAAAAAGCACAAGGAAACGGGCAATGTTGAGGACCAGAGATGCAGTGGTTGGCCAAGGAAACTTAGTGCTTCAGATGAAAGACGCATCATGCTTACTTCCCTCAAAATCGGAAGATGTCCTGCAGGGCCATCAGCTTAGAACTGGCAGAAACCAGTAGGACCCAGGTACACCCATCTACTGTTCAGAGAAGTCTGGCTAGATGTGGTCTTCATGGAAGAATTGCTGCCAAAAAAACGTACCTTCGACGTGAAAACAAGGCCAAGCGACTCAACTATGCATGCAAACATAGGAACTGGGCTGCAGAAAAATGGAAGCAGGAGTTCTGAACTGATGAGTCAAAATTTTAAATATTTGTTAATAATAATGAGTGTCTGCAGGCAACAGTGAACCGTGGTGGACGTTCCTTGCAAATTTGGGGCTGTATTTCAGCAAATGGATTTGGGGATTTGGTCATGATTAATGGTGTTCTCAATGCTAAGAAATACAGGTAGGTACTTATCCATCATGCAATACCAACAGGGAGGCGTCTGATTGGCTCCAAATTTATTCTGCAGCAGGACAACGACCCCAAACAGCCAATGTACTTCAGCGTAAAGAAGAACAAGGAGTCCTGGAAGTGATGACATGGCCCCCACAGAGGCCTGATCTCAACATCATTGACTTTGCCTGGGATTACATAAAGAGACAGAAGGATTTGAGCAAGCCTACATCTACAGAAGAATTGTGCTTAGTTCTCCAAGATGCTTGGAACAATCTCCCTGCCAAGTTCCTTCAAAAACTGTGTGCAAGTGTACCTAAAACAATTGAATCTGTTTTGAAGGCAAAGGGTGGCCACATCGAATATTGATTTAATTTAGATTTCTCTTCTGTTCATTCACTTTGCTTTTTGTTAATTGACAAAAATAAACTATTAACACTTTCATTCTTACTTTGCAGCATTTTTTCCACACTTGTCTAAAATTTTTGCACAGTACTGTACATGTGCAGCACTAAAGTCCACTGCCATCAAAGATATCTGACATGCAAAGGGTCAGGGCTGGACTGCCCATCTGGCAGTTCTGGCAAATGCCGGAGGGATGGGGTATAATCTGGTGAGAGAGGAGACACAGGGCAGGGAGCTGTTACTATAGGGACAGTGGGGGGTGAATAATCTGGTGGAAGAGAAGACACAGGGCAGGGAGCTGTTGCTATAGGGACAGTGGGGGGCATAATCTGGTGGGAGGGGAGACACAGGGCAGGGAGCTGTTGCTATAGGGACAGGTGGGTATAATCTGGTGGGACAGGAGAAACAGGGCAGGGAACTGCTGCTATAGGGATGGGGGTATAATCTGGTGGGAGAGGAGAAACAGGACAGGGAACTGCTGCTATAGGGACGGGGGTATAATCTGGTGGGAGAGGAGAAACAGGGCAGGGAGCTGCTGCTATAGGGACGGGGGCATAATCTGGTGGGAGAGGAGAAACAGGACAGAGAACTGCTGCTATAGGGACGGGGGTATAATCTGGTGGGAGAGGAGAAACAGGACAGGGAACTGCTGCTATAGGGATGGGGGTATAATCTGGTGGGAGAGGAGAAACAGGGCAGGGAGCTGCTGCTATAGGGACAGGGGCATAATCTGGTGGGAGAGGAGAAACAGGACAGGGAACTGCTGCTATAGGGACGGGGGTATAATCTGGTGGGAGAGGAGAAACAGGACAGGGAACTGCTGCTATAGGGATGGGGGTATAATCTGGTGGGAGAGGAGAAACAGGGCAGGGAGCTGCTGCAATAATCTGATGTGAGAGGAGACAGGGCAGCGAGCTGCTGCTATAGGGACAGGGGGGGTATAATCTTTTGGTAGAGCTGACACAGGGCAGCAAACTGCTGCTATATAGACAGTTGTGGTATAATCTGGTGGGAGAGCTGTCACAGGGCAGGGAGCTGCTGCTATAGGGATACGGGGGCTATAATCTGGTAGGAGAGGAGACACAGGAACAGGGAGCTCTTGCTAGAGGGACACGGTGTGGGGGTCAAAGCTGCTGGTCGGAGAAGAGACATATACACACTTAATGTGTTTTAAGGGGCAATACTGTGTGGCAAAATCTGTTTTATGGGGCATTATTGTGTGTGGCATAATGTGTTTTAAGGGGTTGGGTATGGGAGACCTGCAGTCCGGATGCTGACTGTCAAAAGACCGACAGCGGCATCTTGATGCTCAGAATCCCAACAGGAGTTAGGTAAGTATGTTAATCCTCCCCCCTTCACCTCCTAACCCTCATTTCCTGCATCCTAACCTTCCCTCCCCCTTAGTGGCTAACCCTATGTTATATCCTACTTAATACCTCTATGCAATCCTTCCTACAACCTCTAAGGAATCCTGCCTATAACCTCTAAACCTTAGATGATGCTAATTAGTGTTGTGAATAGTCGCACACAGAAATAAATACCTTCTGACTCAGATTGTGGTTCCGAAGCACAAAAAGTTATTATTTAGGCATAAAAGAAAAAGGTACATTATCGCACATGATCTAGACACTACGTGCAAAGGTTACAATATCTATGGTACAATCGATACAGGTGCTCTGAATCCAGATTCCGGCATCAACATGAAACCTCCGTCACAGGAATAAGAAATATGACTAGCTAACTAGGGTCAGAGAGCCTGGTTATGTACCCAAACAGAGATAAGCAATACAATAGGCATGAGCTGGCATCTTCACATTGGTTCTTCTTCTTTGGTCTTCTATTACGACATAGGGCCTGATTCAGAGCCGGTCGCTATTTGCGCTCGCTCGTCCAGAAAATAGGGGTGGCTATTCAAATGAACCGTTCGCTGTTTGCGGTCTGTTCACGCCTCTAGGTCTGAACGAGCGAACAAAACTTGCAGTCGTTTTTTGGGAAACTACGCCCCCTGTCCGCTCGCATCCTACGTCATGTCCGCTATTTATTAGATTAATCGAGTACATCGAACAGGGTATGAGCTGCTCGCTATTCTTGTGGTTGGTTTTTGCTACCACAATTTTGCGAACAGTTCTGGCTATAAAATAACCCAGTGACGTGGTCAATGACACTGCTGTTTTAAATATGCACACCCATAAAACGCCCGTTTTGACCTTTAAGCACGCCTGCGATCGGATCTCCACTCCCCGTTTTCAAACACCTTCCCCTGTTACCACCCACATACGCCTCATCCTGTCACTCAAATTAGCAGGCATTCGCTATTTTGCGAGCACATGAATTTCGTCCGCACTGACTGGTTCGCGCATGCGTATAATGATCCGTACGCATGCGCAGTTGGGCAAACATCGCTCGGAGCGAACGAGCTGCCACTTACGAGTGGCTCTGAATCAGGCCCATAGTTCATTGGTCTGTTTGTACTTGAGAAGCTCATCCTTCCAGTGGCTCTTTGTGTACTTTTTCCTGCCGGATAACTAAGCAATGAACACTTCATACATTGTACATTCTATCACCTAATTCCCTATAGTTTATAACTTGCAGATGCTTGTAGCAATTTCCCCACCGATAGAACCGGAGATCTGCAAATACACAGCGGATCAGAATGGCACCAAACATGATCTACTTATTATGTAATAAACCATAAATATCATATAACATACATTTCACAGTATTGCAAATATAAATAAAACTTTGGGTAATAACCTTTATTACTGCGGAACCTTTTTTGTATGTATATTTGCACGCATTGTGAATACACATGCCATTGTCTATGTGCATGCATGTATTTTTCATGAATTTAATATATATATATATATTTAAATATATATATATATATGTATTTCTCTGCTTTACTTGGTTTTGATATTACTGGGCTTACAACAATGACAGGCAATGTGATCAAACGAGGCTTGATGAGTTCACACGTTTAAGGCTAATTTGTTTAAGCCTCAGACTTAAATACAATGGTTTATTTAGCTTAACCCCATCAGATACCATGCCTACAATGGCTAACGATAACTTAAATCCCTAACAATTTTCAAATTCACTCTGTCTGAGTATATCAGTGTTTTTGTGTATTTTGATTATTTGTTACAGACAAATCTACAAAAACCTGTCTTGTCATCACTGAATATTTTAATGTAAGGATTATTTTCAGTTGTAGCTAAAATGGCCATTCGCAAAATGGCGTCTTGCAGATCTTGATTTTAAACAGATTCTGTCTTAGCCAATCATCTGGCTTTGACACCTAACCCCCCCGGTGGAAAATAACCCATAACCCACCCCAGGGAGTGCCTAACCTTAACCTTCCCTCTCCCACAGCCTAACCCTAACCTCCCTGTGGTGCCTAAATGTAACCCTCCCCCATGGATAACAGCTAACGTGGCCCGCTATATTTACAATCGGATGCCGGCTGTCTGGATTTCGGCACCAGCATCTTCACTGATGTCGGGATTTCGGCGCCGGTCTTCTGGAAGTGGTCTGGGATTCCAGCGCTGGGATTTTGCCAGCTGGCATCCCGATGGAAGGGTTAATAACTACATCCTGTTTTAAGGGGCATTACTGTGTGTGGCATAATGTGTTGTAAGGGGCATTACTGTGTGTGGCATAATGTGTTTTAAGAGGCATTACTGTGTGTTGCATAATGTGTTTTAAGGGGCGTTACTGTGTGTGGCATAATGTTTTTAAGGAGTACTACTGTGTGGCATAATGTGTATAAGGAGTACTACTGTGTTGCATAAAGTGAATGGGCTTTGCGTGGCATAATTAGAATGGGCTCTGTGTAGCATAATGTGAATAAGGGACACTACTGTGCAGTGTAATTTGAATTGGAAGTACTATTGTGTGGTCACGCTCTTCCAAGCGAGACCACACATGGGACTCTATTTACTACAATCCGCATTGGTAATGCAGACTGTAGTGTGATATTACCGAGTGAATTCGCATTGCGAATTCAGGCAATATCACAGGGATTATTCAAGGAAAAAACAAAAACACTGAGGCGCTAAAACAAAAAAAATGTGAATGGATATGTGATAAATATGTGTTCACATAAGAATCTGAATAATGTCTAAAGTCCCGCTGCTACCAATGAGGAGCTGATTCTCATAGGACTTTAGACAAAGGAACAAATATGGAAGCGCAGGGTCAAAAGACATAAATGAAAAAATACATGAATAAATAAATAAATTAATTAATGCATTAAAGAATTAATGAATGAAAGGTATAACAAACAATTATTTAATTGATACAATGATAAAACATAAAATCAGAGCTAAGAAAAGTAATAAACAATCGATAAATGGTTGCAATCATATTGAATGTATATATAAATATATAAAATATAAACCAATAATGGAAGTCAAATTCACTTGCCGCCCACTTCAATAAATGTAAATATTCAAGAGATAAAAGAACCTCATAGAAACCAAGATAAACCACGTGTATGAGAGCCTGATTGAAAAGTAACACAATTTGTAGCAAATGTAACTTGAATTGTAACAATAAATACTGGCAAAAAACATGATGATAGCTCTGAATTGTCTCTGGGTAGGATCCTGGTATGAAAAACCTACAGAATATTGCCAGTATTGAAATACTGGATAAACCTCAAAAGGTCCTTGTCAGTAGAAATGACCTGAGTGCCATAAATCACAGCAATAAATCACCTGCGTATAAATCAGTCTCACAATTGACTGACAGTTAGGAAGTCCCAAAATGCGAGGTGGAATTAAATATAGGTAGTACTCACAGTTGGTGACGGTGGGACTGCTCAGATTTTTATGGGAAAGTCCCAGAGTTTAGCCGGTATGTACTCCTTGGAAAAAATTTGTAAAATCAGGTACCCGAGAGCAGACGGTATGAAGCAACCAGACCTCCGGGTTTGATGAACCTAGGTCATGGATCTCCGGTATACGTGCAGGGCTTCTGAGTATCAAAGTTAGGCAGTTATACCTAGCATGGCATGCTGTTGGTGAGCGGGCTGAGCGCGCTCACACTGCAGGAAGCAGCCACCGCAATATGAAACCAGAGCCTCAGGTCCGTGCATCCAACAGAAATCCACCAGCGCTGTATGGCACTTGGTGTACGAATAATGTAGCCTTTAGAGTGGTGCGGCTGGAGCCTCTAGAATCACAGGGGGTGTGTCTCTGACGCGTTTCTCTTCAATCAACGTTTTTTTCAAAGCTGTCACTTCCTCATGCTGGGTTGACTCTTAAAAAGACCATATGTGGCCAATCACAGTTTAGCATCAATCAAAAGGTTGGTAATCAGGATTTAATTTATCACAGCAGCTGGAAGAGTTAAGACACATAGGGACTAGAAATCCTAATCAATTTACATTCAAGTAAAGAAAAAGGGATAAAATGTCTACAGTGAACGCTATCTAATCCTATACAAATGCTAAACTAGGGCTTGGTCAATTGGAAAGTGCCTTCCCTTACCTTTTTGTGTAACCTACACTAATAAAGTGGCAGCTTTACCTAGCAGAACCAACCAAATACAAAATATCTGAATATGGCACATGTTTAAGTCCCCTGCATGATGTCCCTTGTTGTGTGTATTTTAATACAGAGAATGATGTATACTTGTATGTTGTTCTAGCATTAATTATATTTGTAAGAGCACAGACTAAGAAGTGGGAGGAGTCAGGAATAGTAAGAAGAGGAGTCTATGCTAGGAGCCGGATGCTGACGCAAGGTGGGTCTGTGTGCTTTCACTGCCAGGGCCTATTTTAAGTCCCAGTCCGGCACAGGGTACATACATTTTCATACATTAACAATACATATACTTACACTTACCTGACATCAAATATATCCCTACAGTATATTTAACATTTATTTATTTGGGGGGACACAATTACCGCAGCTGTAGGCAGTGCTGCTCATCCGCTGCTTTTACGGATGTAACAGCGCATGCGCAGCACTGATTACAACTGCGGTAAGTTAGAGTAGGTAGGGAAAAGTATCTATTTCCCGAAAAGCTGTCATCGCAAAAATGACAGCTTTTTGGAATAGATACTTATGGAGGGAATACATACCATTTACCGCCTTTATAGATGGTGGCCGGCATGACCAATCGGGGAGGGGGCGTGTCCTTGCGGAACACCCACAATTCATCACACTGGTGGCATGCCCAGCAGTTACGGAGGTGCTGGGCTTACCCGAAGCTCACCCCTCATGATGAATAATGCGCCTTACACAGTAATGCCCTTTATAACACATTATGCCACATGCAGTAATGCCCTTTATAATACATTGTAGGAGCTGCTCTTCAGTAGTATCTGGGTATGTGAATGAGACTGCCTCCAGTAGTCAGTGTCAGTCTCTATTGGTAAGTGGTATCTGAGTATGTGTAGGAGCCTGTCTATTGGTAAGTGGCACTTGGGTATGTGTAGGAGCCTGTCTCTAGTGGTGAGTGGTATGTGGGAAAGTGGAGGAGTCTGCCTCCAGTAGAAAAGGGTATAGAGGTAGGTGGCGAAGCCTGCCTCCAGTGGTTAGTGGTACCTAGGTATGTGGAAGAGCCTACTGCCTCAGTGGTAAGGTAGCATTCCCTCTAGGCTGTTTTAATGTTTAAGACGATAAACCTCTACACCATCCCCGAGTATCCGGAATAACAGCTCTCATAACAATAACAGTACTAAGATTGGTCAGACACTCCCCTGATTGGCATTGCACTCCTTCTGACTCCACTCCATCAGCGCTGCCATCAGCTCCCATCTCCTCTATTGGTCCTCCATCACAGAAACTGGGTATCCCCAAACAGATCATCACGACAAAAACTCTGGTAGAAAGAACTAGGATGACCACAGCAGACCACTCCATTGCTGGGAGCACTGATCTACACATTTCTTTAGCTCAGGTATCTCACCGTCACCTTTTTAATCCTTCCAGCACAAGCTCGCAATTGACAGGTCCACGTTATTGGCCTCATCTCCGCCTTGTATCTCCACCGGTTGGTTAACCTCCCTTAAGTAAGTGGAATGGACCCACGTATCTTCCCACCCTTTAAGGATGTGGTACTTTGTCAACAATCGTCAGATACGGACCTTTCCACCAATCAGTCAAATGACCTGAGCTAAAAAAATTCGGATCATAACAAATTTCCCAGGTTTGACATCATGACAGTTTGCATTAGACATGTTAGTTAATAACACTTTCAATTTATGTTATTCTTATTCATCTTCGTATCTCTAAGGGGGGACAGATAAAAGAAATGATGGTTTTATTACCCATCACCTTACACATGTTCTGGGAAACGTCACCTGTAAAATGAGTCCCCCTATCACTTTGAATAATTCTAGGGATATAGTATCTGCATACAGGTTCCTGCAATTAAATCTTGTTATTAATGGATACTGCTCTAAATAATGCCTGGGCCCCTGGGTTTTATAGTATTCCGAGTATTTGACCTTAGCCTGGCATGGCTGCCATTTATCCTTAGCAACCTTGTGTCCTGTGTATGAGAGATAAAGCACAACAGTTAAATATCATTTAAACATGACCTAAATACAAAAATAAATCATCCACATTTTACATTAGAACAGATCCATTGGCAGGTTGAAAAGATTGTAAACAGTCATATAAGGCCTGGGAGAAGATAGTGGGGTTGCCTATGAACCCATGGGAAACCCGTGTTCATGTGTGGTGTTCTTCACTTTGCAGTACTTACTTATGTGTCCCACTTGGTGACAGTTAAAACATCTTTTTTGAATGGGGTGGATGAAAGGATTGTTGTGGGAGTTGAGCAAGAGGGAAAGATGGTGGGTATGGGTAGGAATTTGGAGGATAAGGGTATGGTGGGAGGTATGAAGTTTGTGGGTAGCATGGGACCTGTGGTTGTGTATGATATGTGGGGTAAGGATGTGTTTGCTGTGGTGTGGGATTGGTGAGGACGTGTAACTGTTCAGGTGCAAGTGTGTGTATAGTGCAGGTGTGTCTACTGGCTGTGATGTTACAGTCATTCCTTCCAGAGCTTGGATACTGACTGTTTTTCGCTCTGGGCCTCTCTCTTTTTTGAGATGTTTTTATCATGTTCTATGGCAGATTCTATAAAGGTATCTATTGTGACTCCCCGCAAGCCAGGCTGTGAGGTCTGAACCCAGGTAATATTATCTTGGTTTACTTGGTCTGTTAAGGGAACATCACAATCCAATACACAATCCGTGACAAATTTTGTCACGTCGCTATTGCGTGGTAGACAGGCCCTTAACACCACAGCCAATCTTTATTACTTGGCTCATGAGAACTACCCAAATTCCTCAAAAAATCTCTGACATTTGGCTAGTTCCTTTCTGGGATCGGGGAAATCATTTATGATGGAATTTAGTTTTGCTCTTGTCCAAGGACAATGCATTACTACCTCCCTCGTGGGCACTACACCGTTTGCATCTGCATTTCCATTCGGAACAGTTATTGTCCGAATGGGATGCAGACCGGTAGCGCTGCTACCTTTGACCTTGTTACCTGGCTGGGGGTTTAATCTGTTGCTGCTATATATGGTATTAACAATTTCCTCTACGGGTGCAGAGGGTGTTAGCACTTCCCTTGCCGTTACCTATGGAGATGGCGGCACCACTCGTGATTGTTGTGATGCAGCATCTATCATCTGTACAGCATGGGAAATGGCAGACATTACAATAGGCTCATCATCCACATGAACATTTTCTCTCGGGAGCGCATCAGACTGATGTGATCCCGGACATTATCTAATACATCTTTATCAAAAGTACCAATTCTGGGAAATGGTCTAACACTCTTCATCGTCATTTTAAACCATACATCACAATATTCACAATACCTTATTGCATAAGTACCGTACTTCATATGCATAATACGATGGGCTGATCCAAATCGCGCTTCCATTAGCAGCTTATCATTGTCTAACATCTCTATTGTTTGCATGGCTCCCATTCTGAGACAACTCCTATGTTTTTCAATAAAGATTTAAACTGGTAAAAGACAGTCAAGATACTTTCACTTACCTGTGGACGATTTAAACGGCACTGCCCACACACCTGTGAAGATTTGAAGAAGGCTACTCCACACACCCAGATAAGATTTAAGAAGGCAACTTCCACACCTATGGAAGTTCAAGTCGGCTACTTCCACGCACCACTCTACAACAAAGACAACATGTACACCTGCTACTGTGTATAGAACGGTAAGCTGCTTACCGAGCGGCTAGCACTTAGCCCTTAAAGGTCATACGGTACCTCTAACTTTAGGGAACAAGTTACCCCTACCAACAAATACTCACTGTTACACACTTTTTTCCTGCGCAGAAAAATACACGTTAACCCAGATATTGACAACAATTGAAAAGAATGTAAACCACAACGGCTTTGTTTAAACACATGGCAGCACGACCGGAAGTACGTATACGCTATTGTGCGACCAGTCGCATACACAATAATGCGACTACCACACAACCGTATGACAACCTTTAGCTGCGTACACAAAAGTGCGTCTTTACTGTGCGCAAAACTGCGACTCAGCCGCTTGTTCAATACTGCGGCACCCCTTTAAATGTTAGGTTCTATCAACAAAGGAAAACAAACTTTTTCCTCTCTTGTCCCTGGATTCTAGTCAGCGTCCCTGGCTCACACGAAAACGGGTAGCGATCTCTCAGCACCGAGCGGTTGCAGGTAAACCCTGCATGTGGCCACTCCACCCTTTGGTGAGAAATCGATAACCGTAAGTGCCGTGTGAGCGGGTAAGTGACTTCCCGGACGAGCCCCCAACTAACGATACTGCCTTTGAACCTCTATATATCCCTGCCTATACCTTCTAATATCCTGCCTATAAACCTCTAAGGATGATGCTAATTTACGTACACAGTCATACAGTAAATAAAGACTCCAGACCTAGAACCTGTGGTTCCAAAGCACAAAGTATTATTCAAGTAGAAGTACAGCAGTTACACGCTATGATCCTCATATAATCTTAGTGCAAAGAGATTATACAGACCCAAGTACAATTATACATATGCAGCGCTCTCTGGTCCAGATGTTAGGCATCAGCAAGAAACCCCTTGTCAATCAGCATTCAGCACAAAGACTAGGAACCCAGGGTCAGAGCACACATATTTATACCCCCCAGGAATAAGCAACATAATAGAGTTTGTTGCTAATACCATTGGTCCTAAAGGAGAGGGCATATGTTACAAGGAATTTAACAGGTCGGTTCAAATAGGCACAGTCCAGCACCTAACAACTGGAGGTCTCTGGTTTCCCGCCTCATGCAAATCCTAACAGTTGTTCATATAATGTACATTTTGTTGCTTGAAGTCTCTGCAGTCCATAAATTGAGAATGCATGTTGCGATCTCTCCATCGATATTACCGGAATACTGTTGAGAGAGTACGCATCAGTACAATACCAAACATGGCTTACTTATCACGTATAAAACCTTAGTTACGAAATAATCTTTATTTCATAGCAATTATAGTAAATGTGCATACTTGAATATTATACCTTGAAGCTTATGGAACCTTGTATGTGAAATTGTGAATATGTAATGTGTGAGTATGTGGGGTTTGATCTAAAGATGCTAGTTAACTTGGGGCAGATGCGCATGCATGGAGCTAATATTCAGTGTTTTCAAACAGGATCTTATGCATTCGCTAATATGCGACTAGTTAACAGCGCAATTGTGCGTATTAATGTGTGTATGAGAAAAGGTGCAACTTAAATCTCACTTAAACTCACAGTGATTATGCAATTATAGCATGAGCCTCTACAGGCACGTGAATTCATTAGAGCACAGAGATAATGCTGATCTGAAGTCTTAGAGAATCTGTGTGGAGGGAGACCACCATAGACCGACATGGGGAGCACTTCTTCACTCTCAGCTATCCCTAGAAGTGAACACCTAGCAGTGTGGAATGCTGAGCATTATAGTTCCATGACTTGCTCATGCCCCAGCAGACCCCACCCTTTTCAGGCTCCAAAATACTGGTCTTTGTTCTCCCAGGGCCTGTGTAGATGCAAATTAGCACAGCTACAAGACCCAAACCTCAGATAACACTCTTGGCTTTGAAGGTATATTATTGTAGGAAGCCTGCTAAAGTAAGGTGCTACAAACGACCCTCTTGCTGTATTCGAGCAGGGCCACCTGGGCTGAGAGCAGACGTTATGTCCTTGAAGCTTGTCTTCACAGGCTAGTTGTCACGTGGCCATTTGCTCTGTTTAGCTAATGCAATCCAATTTTGACATACTGTACAGCCATTTCTGAAATATATCCTTTAGGGGAATTATAATAATATACACACTTTATCCAGAGCACCTAAACTACGTAAAGTCATGAAATGGGCTTTTCATGAATCGCCGTAACTTATGGCGATGGTCACAGATGCAATCGCATGATGCTAATAGTAATATCGCCACATGTACTAAAGTGTGAGTTTATCTAAAATGGCGCTTAGGCGATCTCATTTCCAAGATGGCGTCTTGCGGCGTCGCTGCAATCCAATTTTAAACTGATCTTGTCTCAGCCAATTATCCAGCTTTGACATTACATACATACTACATTACAGTCCTCATTACTTACATACATATAGTCCTCCTTACATACTTAGACAGTCCTCCTTACTTACATACATACCACCTTCCTTACTTACATAAAGTCATACCATACATACTTACTATACAGTCCTCCTTACATACATACAGTCCTCCTTACATACTTCATACAGTCCTTCTTGCATACATACTTCATACAGTCCTTCTTACTTACATACATATTTCATACAGTTAACATACAGTCATACATATATACAGTCCTCCTTACTTACCACAGCCCTAATAAGCCATACTGCTACCCTGTCTGATGTGTGGGGAGAGCTAGATACTAATAATACAGTGTTAGTAGCAGAGGACGTCTCTCCCATAGTGCAGAGCGGGCCGGGAGCAGCGGACAGCGGCGGTCGTCATTTGGAGCGGGGATCAGGTAAGTTGTCTATTTTATTTACCAGTTTATTTTATTTACCAGTTATTTATATAGCACACACATATTCCGCAGCGCTTTACAGAGAATATTTGTCCATTCACATCAGGCCCTGCCCCAGTGGAGCTTACAATCTATGTTCCCTATCACATGCACACACACATACACACTAGGGTTAATTTTTGGTGGGAGCCAATTAACCTACCAGTATATTTTTGGAGTGTGGGAGGAAACCGGAGTACCCGGAGGAAACCCACGCAAGCACAGGGAGAATATACAAACTCCACACAGTTAGGGCCGTGGTGGGAATTGAACCCACGACCTCAGTGCTGTGAGGCAGTAATGCTACCATTACACCGTCTGTGCTACTGGATATTTTTGTTTCTTTTGTGAGTATGCATTACTCTATGAAGGGGGCTGCTACAGGGGGCACTGTATAGGGGGATGCTACTGGGGCACTGTATAAAGGAGGCTGCTACTGAGGGCACTGTATAAAGGAGGCTGCTACTTGGGGCACTGTATAAGGGGCTGCTACTGAGGTCACTGTATAATGGGGCTGCTACTGGGGGCACTGTATAAAGGGGCTGCTACTGGGGGTACTGTATAGGGGGCTGCTACTGGGGGCAATGTATAAAGGGGGCTGCTACTGGGGGCACTGTATAATGGGGCTGCTACTGGGGGCACTGTATAGGGGGCTGCTACTGGGGGCACTGTATAAAGGGGGCTGCTACTGGGGGCACTGTATAGGGGGCTGCTACTGGGGGCACTGTATGATGGGGCTGCTACTGGGGGCATTGTGTACGATGCTATACTTGGTTATTAGCGTCGTGAGTTTGTTTTTGCTACTGCATATTGTTGGAAGTCTAATCAAAACCTATATGCACATTAGATAATATATATAAAATATATAAGACGCACAACGCACATTTGCGCTGTACATCAAAGCCTACAGATAAGCACAAAACACATATAATACAACGCATACTAGCGAAAGTGCACAATATTCTCACACTCACACAAGCACGCACTTATAAAAAGGTTCCCTCACATTAAGCTTAATATTAGAGGTTTTATTAGCAAATGCTTATGTTGTGAAATGTAATGTATATGATATTTAAGGTACAGAAACATAGTAGACATGTCATGTTTGGTACCATTCTAAATCCCTGTTTATTCGCAGATCTCCGGTTCTATTGGCAAGGAGATCGCATCATGCATCCGCAAGTTATGAATTATAGGGAATTAGTGGTTAGAATGTCTACCTCTTTATGTAGTGTCTTTAGCTAGTTTAAACTAGGGGTGTGCACCGGCCACTTTTCGTGTCTTGTGTTTTGGATCTTTCTTCATGTTTTGGATCTGGATTGGTTTTGCCAAAACCACCCTTCCGTGTTTTGGGTTCTGGGTTTTGTGTTTTGGATCTGTATTTTTTCTTAAAAAATTAAAAAAACTGCTAAAATCACATAAAATGGGCATTTTTTTGTTCCTACGCTATTAATAACCCCACTAACATTAATTTCCACTCATTTCCACTCTATTCTGAACACCTCACAATATTGTTTTTAGGCCAAAAGGTTGCACCAAGGTAGCTGGTTGACTATGCTAAGCGACACAAGTGGGCGGCACAAACACGTGGCCCATCTAGGAGTGGAACTGCAGTGGCAGACAGGAAGCCAATCAGCGTTATGGTGCCCATTTGCATGTAGCATGGACCCGGGAGATCCGTGCTACATGCGTCTGTGTGATTGGCACAAAGCAATGACGGGTCCGTGAGACCCGTCTGTGCTGCTGTGGTAAAAAAAAAAAACCTGTGTAAAAAAAGAAAAAAATGGCGTGCCCCCCCCAAAAAAGAGCAACCAGCCCCGGGCATTAGTGACCCAGTGCTGGGTGTGCTTAAATACAGCGGACAAATGATGTAGGGGGTCACCTGTACTTAAGCACAACCAGCACTGGGCTAGTCAGAGCCAGCGTTGGTTGCCAAAATAAGGGGAACAAACAATGTAGGGGTCCCCCGTACACTGCGCAACCAGCTCTGGGCTCTGATCCGGTCCTGGTTCTGGAAATACAGGGGAAAAAAATTAGTAGGGTTCCCCTGTATGTTCCAGAACCAGTACTAGACTTTTTCTAGTGGGGGGCTGATGCCACAGCCAGGGGAGCCATTTCACCGGGTCCCCCAGCCGCTGCATCAGCCCTGACCACTAGTCAGCTCAGGCCGGGGATCCCTGGAGAGCTGGGGACCACCCCCCAATAAAGGGGTCACCCTCTCCAGGACACCCCAGGCCCAGGCTGATAGCCCGGGGTTATCCCCGCCACCCCTGGTGGCGGTGGGTGGCGGGTTGATAGTGTGGTGTGGTGTAAATAAAGAATATCAAACATTGTCTTTACAAGTAGAACTGCAGGTCTCAGCAAGCCTGCCCCACATGCTGGTACTTGGAGAACCACAAGTACCAGCATGCAGGGTATTAAGGGCCCACTAGTACCTGTCGTTCACCGGTAAAAAAATGTTTAAAAAAAAACACAGGACACACACACCGTGACAGTATAAGTTTATTAAACATACATACACACACATGTACACATACTCACCTATGTAACCCTGTAGCATCGGTCCACTTGTCCGGTAAAGTATCCATAGGGGACCTGTGAAAAAAAAACATACTCACCGTCTCCTATGCGAGGTTCTGTCCTCTTCGTTCCAAAGTAGGCATCCCCGGACTTGGCAAAAAAAACCCGAAAACCCGATCCATGAACTTAGTACCGTTCTATAGAACGGTACTTCCGAATGAGAGCTTAGCCGCGGGGTATCACCATGGAAACCCCGCTGCTAAGCGTTCATTGGCTGAGAGAGGTCATCTCCCATCTCTCAGCCAATGAACGGCTCCCTCTATTGTAGTCAATGGTGGGAGCCGCAGGTTTATTAAAGTTTACCCTGTGGGTGCCCTCACGTGACGCTGTACCAAGCTGCGGGGGGCCTGGTTTACCTTGCTGCCAGCGCTGCCCCCCCTCCCCCCTGCAGGTGCCATTTTGGTCCCCTGGCCCCGCCCCATCTCACCACATGTCAGCCCCCATGTCCACGGGGGTAAATTTTGCTGGGGGTTCCTTCCCTCAGCACCCCACATTTTCTATTGGGGGGGCAGCTCCCTCTCTCTATCACTCCCCCCCATTGCTTTCCAGCCTTCACCCCCCTGTTTCTTCCCTCCCCCCCTTTCCCCTCTCAGCAGCCCATCCTGCTTTCCCTGTTTATCCTCTACTCCTTCCCTCCCTGCATGGTCCTCCCCGGTTTATCCTAGTTTCCCAACCATCTGTTTTTCCTCCTTTTCCTGGCCAAGGTTCCCCTTCCCCCTTTTATCCTCCTGCGGGGGCCCCTTTTTGCCCAGCCTTACCCTTTCCCTCATTACCCTGTGCCCGGTTTTTTCCGGTTATTTGCCTTCCACCCCATCTTGGCCACAGCATTTTGCTCCCCCACAGGGACCAGCCCCATGCCCACCGGTGCCTTCTCATAGTGCGGTTTGCGCTGCCCCTCCCCTTTTACCTCCTTCTCCTCCTGTCACGGCGTTTCCCCCAGCGACAGTTCATGGTACCCCTGCTGTGGTGTCCAGTGATTTAACATCCTCTATGTCTCGCCACAGTGTTTTGCCTAGTGTTCCCGTGATGGCTTCTAGTGGTGCTGGGATCTCGAGTGGAAGTCTGTGGCCAGTCCTGCTACAGGTGACGTGATCATTGCCCCTGATGTCGCGGTACCTGCGGCTGTCAGTGACGGGATGTCGGGTCTGGCAGGTGGTGAGTCTGCTGTCCCTCCTTTGCTGTTTGATACGGAATCTTCAGGGTATAGTGATAGTAGCTCCTTGTCTAGTTCTCCGCCGCGCCCGCTTAAATTAGCTAAACTGGTTGGGCAGCGTTTGGTTAGGAAAGCAGCTAAGCGTCAGTCAGCTCCGGTTGCTATTGTAGCGCCTGTTGAAGATGCAGGTATGGTTCACTGTGCCAATACGGCAGTGGACAGGGGTTTGCGAAAGCGGGTTAGGGACAAGATTTGCAAGGGTAAGTTTTTGGATGTTTTTTCTCTAACCGATGACATGAAGAAAGCATTAGACAAAGCCAAGAAACCTGAGGGTGGCGGGGAGGACTCTTGCCGAGGCTTTCACCATTGGCTTAGCAGTATACTGGTTTTTCCGGCCTGCTACCTTGAAATGCGCCCAACGGAGCACCGTAATGTAATTAAGTATATTCATTTGGTGCACAATATTTTTGTCAAATACAAGGGCTTTGTTTGGAGAGATTACGACGAACAGTTTCGTAGGAAGCAGGACGGTCAGCTGGTTATGCCTCTGGGCCGTAAGGACGTGGAGGTCTAGTTAGCTGTTACCCAGGAGGCTAAGGTGTCTGCGGAAGGGGCACAGGGTAGGAAGGCTTCCCTCCCTTCGCATGCTGGTATGAGCGTGCTCGTTAAGGGGAAGTGTTTTGCCTATAATGATTCTTGGTGTCCCCGGGGGTCAGGTTATCGTTTTCATCACTCCTGCCGCATCATTAATGGCAGTCACCCCGCCAAAGACTGTAAGTCAGGATCAAAGAGTTATTCAGGGGGCAAGTCTGATGTTATCGGAGTTGACAAGTAAGGCCAATTCTCCGGTGGCACTAGATGAGTTAGCTAAATGGTTGGGCTGGTATCCTTTGCGGGACGATTCCCAATTTTTACTGGATGGTTTTAGTTTATGTTTCCAGTTACCTGTAGCTGGCGCTTTGCATGTAGTCTCTGAAATTTGCGTTCAGCCAGAGAGCTTCCCCATGTGGTGCAACAGAAAGTCTTTGCTGAAGTGGCTTTAGGCCATATGGCCGGGCCTTTTCCCTCCCCTCCTTTGCAGGACCTATGCATTTCCCCTCTTGGTATCGTGCCCAAAAAGGTCCAGGGTAAATACCGTTTGATCCAGCATTTGTCTTACCCTCATGGAGGCTCTGTGAACGATGCGATCCCTCACTCGCTTTGCCAGGTTTAATACCAGTTGTTTGATGAGGCGCTCATAATGATTAGGGGTTTTGATCCTGGGGCTTTGATGGCAAAATTGGATGTGGAATTTCCTTTCCGCCTGCTACCGTTATACCCCGAGTCCCTACGTTTTATGGGTTTTAAGTTAGATGGCCAATTTTTTGTTGACAGGTGCCTCCCCATGGGCTGTGCTATCTCGTGTGCTTATTTTGAAAAGTTTAGCACCTTCTTGCATTGTTGTATCCAGGCTGGTACTGGCCATGCAGGCATTGCACATTATTTGGATTACTTTTTGTTCGTCGGCTCATCTGATAGCACAGTTTGTGGGGATGTTTTGTTTTCTGCTCAGGCCCTTTTTCGGGTACTTGGCATGCCGGTTGCCACAGATAAGACAGAGGGTCCGACTTTTTGCTTGTCTTACCTAGGTATCGAAGTGGACACAGTTGCTGGGTGCTGCCGGTTGCCGGCCAATAAGGTGCAGTGATTGCTAGATCAGATTCAGTGTTGCTTAGATTCACGGTGGGTTAAATGTTCAGTCAGTCCTCGGTTCATTTCATTTTGCTTGCCGGATCATTCCAATGGGGAGGGTGTTTGCCATAAACTTTAGCGGCCAATTGCAGAGGTCTCCAACCCGCATTTTAGTGTCCCCCTTTCCAGGGAAATCCTAGATGACCTCCGGGTGTGGGCTTAGTTTTTGTTGGATTTCAATTTGGAGTTGACTTGGCCATTGCAGCCAGTTGACAATGCTGAATTGCAGTTGTTCACCGATGCTGCAGGTTCAACTGGCTTCAGGGCGTTTTTTCAGGGGGACTGGTGTGCCACCCCATGGCCTGCATCATGGATATCTCGTGGCTTGCAATACAATCAGTTGTTGTTGGAACATTTTCCGAAATAGTGGCTGTGGATTTGTGGGCTGACAGGTTGTCTAACCGGAGCATAATTTTTTGGTGTGACAACCTGGGCGTGGTGCACGCTATTAATAATCAGCGTTCTTCTTCTCCTATGGCGCTGTGTCTGTTAAGGTTTTTAGTTTTGAGATGTTTGAACGCAATTATTGTCTTTAGGGCATGGCACATCCCAGGCATTGAAAACGGGATAGCGGATTCACTATCCCGCTTTCAATTTGATAGGTTTCGGATGTTGGCCCCTGAGGCTAATCCGATTGGGATGACTTGTCCGTCTTCTGTCTGGCAGATTGTCAAGCCGGACTAATTGGTCTGGCCCTTAGGTCCCTGGCTCTGTCAACTTTGCGGGTTTACGAGGCAGCTTGGCGCGACTGGGAGGCTTATCGGGTTAGGTATCCTGCTATGGGTAAGTCTTTAGATCAGCACTTAGTTGAGTTTGTGTGGGACCATTATCAGATCTAATCTAATCTAAGGCGGCCATGGCTTCCGCCCTTGCGGGTATTTTGGTTTTTTCTCTCACCTTCACGGTGGTCATGACCCCACAAAGTGGTTTGTGCTGTCTAAGGCCCTTAAGGGCTGGGCTAAAGAAAGTCCCATGGTAGCTGATTCTCGCCGGCCAATTGATCTGTCACTGCTGCAAAACTGAATAGTTACTTTACTGTGTGATCAAATGTCAATATACCAGTTTTCAGCTTTGTCTGAATAAGTGCGGTAAACTATTCTCTCCCCCAACTCTTTAGTTAGTCTGGTATTAATGAGAAAGCATTAGAGATATAGTACATATAGTACATGAGGCTAGTAAGTACAGGTATGACTGCACAGCTCTCTCTCACTATACCGTAGCTGTATGTGTACAGTTCATGAGGCTATACAGGTAACACGGCCTGCTATCGGTATGACTGCACAGCTCTCTCTCACTATACCGTAGCTGTATGTGTACAGTGCATGAGGCTAGTAAGTACAGGTAGCACGGCCTGCTATTGGTGTGACTGCACAGCTCTCTCTCACTATACCGTAGCTGTATGTGTACAGTGCATGAGGCTAGTAAGTACAGGTAGCACGGCCTGCTATTGGTGTGACTGCACAGCTCTCTCTCTCACTATACTGTAGCTGTATGTGTACAGTACATATGATTTACTCACTGACAGCCAATAGTGATGAACCTCTGCTGACTACTGTTGTGTACAATACCAGGATACCCCTCTTTACTCAGCTGGCAGGACTGGCGATTTGCTGGCAGCTGTCCTTTATCTCCTACCTATGCCCGATCAGCTGAAGGGGGCTTTACTCTATTTCCAACCGCTACCTGTTAGTTACAGGTAGATAGATATCTGTATTTTCTGCCTTTAATATTCACTGAAGAGAATGTGAAAGAGCTCCCCCAAATTTCTCCTCTAACTGTGTCCAGGGTCTTTTCCACTATTACATCCATATGCTGCCACTCTCTTCTCACTTGTGCTGCTGCTAAGCTCTGGGTGAGGGCAGTGTAAGGAGATCAGTCACTAGTGGTAGGATGCCACAGCCACTGCCAACCTACCCCCAGTACTACTTCCAGCAGTTGCCTTGCTTAGGGCTGGTCCAGCCATTTTCAAAAGCCCACCGGAGCCTTCATCAGATAGGATAGCCAATCAGCTGTCACACAAAGAGCTATGCTGCCTTCCGACTACAGCTCTCTACCCCTGGTCACCGGATGCTTCAGCCGCTGCATCCTTACTGCCACTGCTCACCAGCCCAGGAGATGGCTTTTTCAGAACTCCCAGCCAAGGTGCCTCTGTCCTGTACCCACTCCTGACACACATCAGCACTGACAGCCACCTTTCTGGCAAGGCTGGAACCATTGCTTCTACCAGCTTCCATGCTCCCTCTCTGAATCCACCCCCCTGTGCCCAGGAGCCTATCCACCGCTCAGTTGCCACCTGGGACACAGGGGGGTGAGCACTCCAGCACCCTCTCAGTCTACTGGCAGCTCCTCTTATCTCTGTCTCTGTCCCTGCCCTTTTTTTTCTGACAGGAACCTAACCACTCCCAGCTAGATCACTCCGCCTCTTCTACTAGTGTGTGTATCCCATACAATGAGGCACATCCCCACCAAAGAAAGAAGTACCATATAAACTTCCTGTAAATACACGAAATATATATACCTGTATACATAAATTATAGAAGGGCTATGTCATGAATACAATTAAATACATATACTTTACATCACAAATTGTACATTTAGAAATATTACAATCATTTATGAGTACAGTACTTATTTTAACCCTTAACCAGGGTTACACTAACATTCTCCTTCTAAGTTACCACTCTATCATCTTTATATAATGTTCTTTTACTGACGTTTTAGTTCTTTTACAGTTATGTTCATGTCTTCTGAGCAAGTGTGGCTTGTGGGCCATTCGTTTAGTTACTGGGCTGAAAGGCATGCAATGGCAAAAAGGGCATCCCTGTTGTTAGGGGGGCGTCAGGTTCGGTGGTTTGGGGTCCGGGGCATGCGTTGGTCAGCTCTTTTGGATCTTTTGTTTCAGCAGGAGATGCGCTGTGGGCGCCCAGCATGGCTGGTGATTCACCTTGGCGGCAATGATGTGGGGCAGTGTAAGGTTATAGATGTGATCTTGCGGATGCAGGCTGATTTGAGCACCCTTCGGTCTCGATGGCCAGAGGTGCGCTTGGTGTGGTCAGAAATTATCCCTCGCCATGTATGGGGGGGGTTCTAGGGACCTTTTGGCTTTGGATAAGGCTCGCAGGAAGATTAACAAGGCTGTTTCTCATTTTGTCTACAGGTCAGGTGGTTTGGTGGTACGGCACACAAGTTTACGGCTGGAACAGGCTTAATTTTTTCGCCTTGATGGGGTGCATTTATCAGACTTGGGGTTAGGTGTGTTTTTGGGTGATGTTTTTTCCTGTTTGAATGCGGGTTTAGTTGTTTGTGGTTTGGGTGGCAGGCCGTGGTTCTTTGAACCTGGCGGTGGCAAGAAGGTGCTACAATCCAGCGGCCATGTAAAGTGTAAGAATATCGTTGTGGAGCACATATCCTTTGAATGGTCGTAGTATGGTCTACCTCTGCGGGAGGACTTTGGGCGTCCGTCTCTGCGGACACGCTCGTACTATGCAATATTATAGGGGTTGTGAGTCTTCACAGCTTAGCTTACAATGACCACAGGGGGGGCGTTTCAGTCGCTCCCTAATATTGGTCATAATGGCCACAGGGGGGCGTATCAGTCGCTCCCTAATATTGGCCAAAATCATATGGCTGGAGCTGATTGTTTGTAGCATCCTTCTTTGCCTCCCAATAAATTAAATTAAATAATTAACGTAAACTTCAGAGTCATACCTTTAATAAAAGCGAGTTATGACCATTTAACCAAAGCAGTCCGTGTCCGTGTCTTTATTTTTAGTATAAGTTAGTGTAAGCTGTTATATATTGTGTTTTAATTGCAATAAAGTTATGGACGCCTTAATGTGTGTATGTGTGACCTTTCCTGCCTGTATGTATTGTATGTGTGACCCTCCCTGCCTGTATGTACTGTATGTGTGTATGTGTGATCCTCCCTGCCTGTATGTACTGTATGTGTGACCCTTCCTGCTTGTATGTACTGTATGTGTGACCCTTTCTGCCTGTATGTACTGTATGTGTGTATGTGTGACCCTCCCTGCCTGTATGTACTGTATGTGTGTATGTGTGATCCACCCTGCCTGTATGTACTGTATGTGTGTATGTGTGATCCTCCCTGCCTGTATGTACTGTATGTGTGACCCTTCCTGCTTGTATGTACTGTATGTACTGTATGTGTGACCCTCCCTGCCTGTATGTACTGTATGTGTGTCAGGGTTGCCTACCCTCCCGATTTTAGCGGGAGTCTCCCGATTTTAGCGGGAGTCTCCCGATTTCGAACCCACCCTCCCGCAATTCCTGCCTCTACTCCCGGTTTCCCACTGCCCCTGCTAAAATTGCGGACTGCGCATGCGCGAGCTGTTAGGGGGCGGGGCTAGCACGGGAGATTTCACAACGCGTGACGTATCTGTACTTGCTATCTTTAAGGCTGGCCACCGCGGGGTATGGGTAGCGGTGGCCGCCAAACACTAAGCCACAGTGTGACTGGCGGACAGGGTCAGCGGTCATGCGGTGGGTCCAGCTTGAGATGAGCGGCGGACAAGCTGTCAGTGGACAAGCTGTTCACCCCCACGCACGGCAGCCCTGTGCAGTGGCATAACAATAGTCCCTGCGTTGGCTTGGGAGCGGTGCCGAATGGGGACGGCGCCGGCGCCATAGGAGCAGTAAGGGGAGAGCTGCGCATGGACTGCTGCGCTGCCGCCAGAGACAGTGACGGCGCGTGAGAGCCGGTGAATCACCAGCGGTGATGCACGGCTTGCAGCTGCTGGCTATATGAAGCAGACCATCAGATGTAATCAGCGAGAGGTGAGGACCGCGGGTGGCCTGCGGGAACAGGCGGGCGGGTGCGGGTCTCAGTGGGCTGCAGTGCAGGTTATTAATTATCCCTACATACCGAACACTGGGAAATTCATAGTCACTGGCCCTGTGTTAACATGTAAGTGTGAATTCTGAATCAAACTTGCAGTAGTGGGAACAACTGAAGTTATGGGGTTTTTTTTAGACTTAAAGTTTTTTTTTTTTTTTTTGTATCCTACAAGCACTGATGCTGACTACCTCATTTGTTACCTAAAAAACACAAGTTTTATTGTTGTTATGTACTTATTATTATAAGAAGAGCAAATATCATGTTATAGAATAAGGCATACAAAGGAGAACAATCCTAAAAGGAGGAAAAAAGAAAACTTTCTCCTCTTTTATTGAACTTCCATCTATGAGACATTTCTCAAATGGGAGCTGTCACAATATTATGTTATTAGGCTATTTAAAGCAGGCTTGCCTACCCTCCCAATTTTAGCGGGAGTCTCCCTATTTCTAACTCTCCCTCCAGCTCCCCCGCAAATTCTACCGCTACTCCCAGATTCTCCCCATATAATGATTTCTAAAACTAGCAGTAGTGGAAACTGCGTCATTAATGTGTGTGTATTAGCTGACACTTGTTGGATGGCAGGAGCACAGTATACAGTGTGTAACTCTGTGGTTAGTAGTGTGTGTGTGTCATACATACATACCCTCCTGCTTCTGGAACTATTAGCATATTTTCGAAAGCTGCGTTCCATGTGAAATCGCAGATATGATTGTATTACGGACGGTCCATCTCTGAATCAGGCCCATTATTCAGCGCGGCACAGTCTGCTACCACCTGCAATCTCCCTGAAACTAGTTTTCAAACGTAGGCAAGTATGATGTGTATATGTGTGACCCTTCCTGCCTGTATGTACAGTATGTGTGTATGTGTGACCCTCCCTGCCTGTATGTACTGTATGTGTGTATGAGTGACCCTCCCTGCCTGTATGTACTGTATGTGTGTATGTGTGACCCTCCCTGCCTGTGTGTACTGTATGTGTGCATGTGTGACCCTCCCTGCCTGTATGTACTGTATGTGTGTATGTGTAACCCTCCCTGCCTGTATGTACTGTATGTCATACTTGCCTACCCTCCCGAATTCCGCGGGAGACTCCCGCTTTAAGGTGGGAGCTCCCGCTACCCCGGAATATAAAGTGAATCCCCCGCTTTCTCCACTCTCATCAAAAATCCGGACTGCGCATGCGCGAGTCCGGATGAGATGGGGGCGGGGCTTGAGGACGCTTCAACGCGCTTCTTTCAGGATGTCACAGCTAATACTATAAGCCGGCCACCGCGGGCTTGTGAGTAGCGGTGGCCGGCAACTTAGCCCGGCACACAGTCACTGGCTTCCCCGGAGCCCGATTACAGTGTGGACGCCTGTGTGTGAAATAATGAGGTAGAACAAGGGCGTGTGGTCAGCAGCGCAGCCTGTGTGGCCACAGTGCCCTTACCTCTTCACATTGCAGCGGGACCCGCTCCTTCCTTCGCTCCACGGCTGTCACGCTACCATTGCAGGAACAATGAGAACTGTGCAGCAGCAGCAGAGTCATAAATACCTGGTAAGTGAAAAACTGTGGAGACTGGACACTGACCCGGGAAGGAATAGTTGAGGGAGGCAGCTAACTCCCAGTACACACTGACATGGGGTATTATTGTTATTATTTACAATAGAGGGGGCTGTGTAGTGATATATGAGGGGAGGGAACACAGCTCCCAGAACACTGACATACATTATTATTTTTATTATTTACAATAAAGGGGGCTGTGTAGTGATATATGAGGGGAGGAGGACACAACTCCCAGCACACACTGATATGTGGTATTATTATATAGAGGGGAGAAGACTGTACATATGACACATCCTGCACCGCTGTAACAGCATTGAGACACCAGCTCATGCACAGCAACTGGACAGACGTGGCTCTTGCCCACAACCGCATTTTGAAGTATCTGAACCTAATCTCCTGTTATTGCCAGTGTCTCACCCCTGAGTAGAAATAGATATGGGTGACGTCAGGATACATCTGCTGAATGGGATCTATCCACTACCAAATAGATACACCCATAAGTAACGCTAGACACGCCCTTAGGGCGGTGCATGGCACACCCCCTTGATGTCATATACTACAACCGACTATAATCTCCCTGAAACTCATTTTCAAAAGTAGGTAAGTATGCTGTATGTACGTATGTGTGACCCTTCCTGCCTGTATGTACTGCATGTGTGACCCTCCCTGCCTGTATGTGCTGTATGTGTGTATGTGTGACCCTCCCTGCCTGTATGTACTGTATGTGTGTATGTTTGATCCTTCCTGCCTGTATGTGTGACCCTCCCTGTCTTTATGTACTGTATGTGTGTATGTATGTATGACCCTCCCTGCCTGTATGTACTGTATGTGTGTATGTGTCACCCTTCCTGCCTGAATGTACTGTATGTGTGTATCTGTGACCCTCCCTGCCTGTATGTACTGTATGTGTGTATGTGTGATCCTTCCTGTCTGTATGTGTGACCCTCCCTGTCTGTATGTACTGTATGTGTGTATGTATGTGTGACCCTTCCTGCCTGTATGCACTGTATGTGTGTATGTGTGACCCTTCCTGCCTGTATGTACTGTATGTGTGTATGTGTGACCCTTCCTGCCTGTATGTACTGTATGTGTGTATGTGTGACACTTCCTCCTGTATGTACTGTATGTGTGTATGTGTGACCCTTCCTGTCTGTATGTGTGTGTATGTATGTGAATGTGTGACCCTGTCTGCATATGTATGTATCTATTTATGTATATATGTGACCCTGCCTTTATGTGTGTGTATGTATGAATGTGTGACCCTGTCTGCATATGTACTATGTATGTATGTATATATGTGACCCTGCCTGTATGTGGTGTCTATGTATGTATGAAGGTGTGACCCAGCCTGCATGTGTATGTATGTATGTATGAATGTGACCCTGCCTGCATGTGTGTATGTATGTATGTATGTATGTATGTATGTGACCCTGCCTGTATGTATGTGTGACCATTCCTGTATGTGTATATGTTTATATGTATGTGTGACCCTATATGTATGTATGACCCTGCCATGTATGTATGTGTATATGTGTAGCGGTTATATTATATAGCACACACTGTTTTTTTTTGGGGGGGGGGGCGTGGTAGCACGCTCGTGCTCCAGGCACCATGGCCACATGCTACACCGCTGGGTGCGACCAGTGCCATGGCACAGGGCACCGCAGGGCAGGGGGTGCTGTTTGGGTGTGTTAATATTCGTGGTTATTATAATTGTCACTTGTAGCTTCCTCTTCTTTTACCCCCAGCATCGGATGGCCTCCCCTATCTCCTCCCTGGCCCTTCCCCATGAGGCCATTGCCCTTTTCCAGGTGCACTATCTTATGTCCCTATTTAAAAAATCGGATCAGACCCAGAATTTAGCCTGCGCCGACCCAGGAAATTGCAGAGTCGGCGCCGTTCACACCTGAGCCGGGTCTGCAGTGACCTGGCTCTTCCGGCGTGGAAATGGACGGCATTCGGCGCACTCCAGGTCATCGTGATCCGGATTGCGCCATTTACACTGCAGGGTTTCATGGGTCATTCCCGTGTTAAACCCTGCAAGTTACCTGGATTGGATTGCTGGGTCACTCGACCTGGGAATCTAACTCTGTCCCCTTTTACACCAAGGAGCTACCCGGGTTAACCCTGCGTTAACCTGGGTTTTAGCTCTGATGTAAAAGGGGTAGAGGTAAGTGAAGGACTGGAAACTTAGGCCCTCATTCAGAGCCGTACGCTCTGAGCAGAGCGCACGCTCTGAATGAGGGCCGCCCTCCATAATTATGGAGCGTCCTCCTGGACGCTCGTATAGCTGTGGGTCACCACCCACAGCCTATATGAGCGTGCAGTTTGATGGCCGCGATGGTCTTGACCATCACCACTGTGAGCCGGAGCCTGCGGTTGAGTTTTTCAACCGCAAGGCTCGGAGTGATTTTGGCTCTATCAGAGCCAAAATCACTCCCACTGACATCACTAGTGCACTAGTGATGTCAGTGGGCCGGCTTCTGACGGTAGGCGTTCCCTTGGGAACGCCCCCGTCAGGGAGGCACGCCCACCAAAGGGGGCGTGCTGTCAATCAACATCGACAGCACGCCCCCTTTGATCAGACACAACGAGCGAAGGAAAGTCCTTCGCTCGTCGCGTCTGGCGCATGCGCACGACGGAGCTCCCGCCGTCGTGCGCATGCGCAGTGCACAACATCGACCCACTTGCGAGCGGACAGCCGCTTGCGAGTGGGTCTGAATCAGGCCCTTTATACAGTGCCCTGTGAACAATTCCTATCATCTGTATTAAAACCTTTTTAATTTCTATTATTAACAGAGATTTTTTGTACCAAGCACAATCCTAATTTCCTAACTGCCCAAGTTTCAAACCCCTAGCATCAGACACTTGACTTGTCTCTCCAGTGAGTGCTATGCCATTGTTATAACACAAGAGTAATTAATAGCTACCATCAGTGAAAGAGCAATCAAGCTGCCCAACCGAGGGAAAGCCCACGGCTAAATTAGAATCATCAGTTCATCATTTTAATTATATCCCCACTATAACTTTCTTCCCTGTCTGCTCTTCATTTGTCTGAACCAAGAGGCTTATTTACACTGGCAATATAGCCCTCGCTAGGAAACTGTCTTAATACTTTACTTTACATGCAAGCATTGCTTATTAAGGTATATCACACATATGTTTATTGGGTGATATTACTAATGTGTAGTAAAATCAAAGAGTTAACGTAATACAAGAAAAATACATATTTACTAGTACTTAAATGTTGGAGATTATAAATATTGGCTTATGCCGCATATCCACTAGGCGATTAAAATGAACAATTGAACGATTACGACATCGTTATCGTTCAATCGCTCATTAATCGTTCACAAATCGATGCGCGCTCCCACTGGTCGTTTTCGACATCTATCATCGCCTGAACATGCCGGTCAATCTGCCGATAGCGACAGATTGGGTATGTTCGGGGATGAGAGAGGGCGCCTACACTGAATGACATATTGTGCAGTGTAGGCACTACAGGGGATGAGGAACGACTGTACGATTACAGTGTTGTAATCGAACTGTCGTTCCACTATCTGCTAGTGGACACACACCTTCAGTGTTTATATAGTGAACCATAGTAATGTCATACAGTATTTTCGAGGATTGCAGTTTGATAAGTGAACAGTGCTTCAAATATGATAGTCACACAGCTGGACTCATTTAATATAAATACATATGTATAGTATTGTTAGTTTAAAAAATTAGGGTTAAGGGGTCTATTTACTGAGCCTTGGAGGGAGATAAAGTGAACAGAGATAAGGTACCAGCCAGTCAGCTACTAACTGTCATGTCACGAGCTGTTTAAAAAAAATGACAGTTAGGAGCTGGTTGGCTGGTACTTTATCTCTGTTCACTTTATCTCCATCCAAGGCTTAGTAATAGACCCCTTAGACTGGGGAAGTGAACTTTTCATAAATGGCTGAGGACTGCCCTGTGCATACATCAGTGATAATAACCACATTCCTTAATGAAATAAAAACACACAGACATGTTTTTGGCAGAAAATCTTAGCTATTTTACTTAATTGAAATATCAAATAAAATATTGACCATTTAATTACTATAATAATTTAAATAAAGTATGATGGCAAAGAAAGAACGGCTAAAAGCAGCCCAAATCCAAAACACTATAACCACTTTAACCAGTCAACAATCCCACTAGACTAAAAAGTTCAACGATATATCATTCATATCATCTAGTGTGTATGGTCTGACGTGGGACTTCGGAGAGGTAAGTATTAAAAAGCATGGGTGCAGGGTGTGTAGTGTGGGCCCCCCCTGCACCAATTATAAATATGCCCCTGTGGCAGCATAATGATGCTGCCTCCTAAAGGGTGGTTCACTATAATTAAACAATCAACAAAGGTGAGTGCACCTAAAAACAAACAATCAAAAGCAAACCAAAAACACCCACAAAAGAGGGTGGTAAGATTAGAACAAAAGAGATTGATCCAGCCTCCAACAAACTCTAATATCAAAATTAAAACATACACCTCTAAATCCCATAGGACTAACTGATCCCATGATGCCCCACACAAGCCCGCCCCCAGCCTACCAGGTTTAACCCACTCCATGTAGTAATGCCCCCTGCAGTAGTTTCCCCCGTAGTAGTGCCCCCATTAGTAGCAGCTCTAATAGTAGTGCCTCCAGTAGTAATACCGCCATTAGTAGTGCCCCAGTGGTAATGCCCCCTATACTAGTTCCCTAGTAGTAATACAACCATTAGTAGTGCCCCCGGTGGTACTGCCCCCATTAGTAGTGCCCTCATTAGTAGTGCCCTCATTAGTACTGCCCCCAGTAGTAGTGCCGCCCCCAGTAGTAATGCCCCCATTAGCAGTGCCCCAGTGGTAATGCCCCCTATAGTTGAGCCCTCAGTAGTAATGCGTGCACCCCCCTTGTGATGCCACTGCTGCTGATCACACTGATTACCAGGTAATAATCTCTAAGGTGGCACATAAGTTGAAAGAGGGGACTCCCTTTTTACACAGTTGAGTGATATGAACAATCTACGCATGTGTCAAGGTACATTATCGCATTTGCATTGAATTTGCAAAACCATAGTTGGGTGTCTGAATACATTCCTCTGCGACTTTTGCATATTTTTGCACAGCAGCTGTGTAGGGGATTAACTCTGAATCAGACCCTCAAACTTCTATTCCTATTGATCAATTGTACAATGTGCCCTACCTTACCACCTATAATGGAGTTCTTTTTAATTTATTCTTAACCCTTTTCTTGTACAAACCATGGTCTTGTTTACTATTTGGTTGATCTGGGGGATATATCCCTGCCTCTGCTGAGGTGTGAAAGGGGGAAGAACGGAAAAAGCAAGAGTACTGCCAAGGAGTAGAACCAGAGGAAGAGCTGATCTCTGCTGATCAGTGCCAAAAGTCATGGGATAGGTGCCTGGTATCATGTAGGATTCCCTCTTGCCCGGATAAGTGCAGCCACTTGAAGTGCCATTGATTCCACAGATGGTGAGATTTTGGAGCTCATTCAGAGCCGGTCGCACAGAGCGTGCGGTCGGTCTGAATGAGGGGATGACCTCTTGAATTTTCAAGACGTCCTCCTTTGCGGTGGTAAGGCTGTGGGTTAGCACCCACAGCCTTACGACCGCCTAAGGTGATGGTCGCAATGGTCAAGACCATCGCGACCTTCGGGGCTTACGACGAGACCCTAGGGTAGGGTCTCCCTTGTCGTAAGCCCCGGAGAGCTTCTGGCTCTGTCTGAGCCGGAAGCTCTCCACTGACATCACTAGTGATGTCAGTGGGGCCGCCCCCAAACGGTAGGCGTTCCCATGGGAACGCCCCCATTTGGGCTGCCACCCCCCCGGCCCGCCTTCCAAACGGGGCGAGCTGTCAATCAACATCGACAGCTCGCCCCCTTTGGATCGAGACCCGCTATGACCGGCGCTGTCGGTCGTAGCGGGTCTCACGCATGCGCTCGACTGCGCTGGTGCCGTCGTGTGCATGCTCTGTGGGGGCCATCGACCCGGTCCGAGCGCATCAGCGCTAACGACAGGGTCTGAATGACCCCCTTTGACCCATGCCATCTGGATAGCTTCCCATAGTTCCCTGATATTTATAGGTGCAGGATCTTGGGTGTGAATGGACCTCTCCACATCCCATCAATGCTTAACTGGGTTCCTGTCAGGTGATCATGGTGGCCACACTATTTCGCCTGAACTCACCAGAATGCCCCTCAAACAAATTCTGGACAACTTGGGACAGATGACATGGTGCATTATGCTGCAAGATTATTCCATTGTTGTGGGGGTACATGAAGTCCATGAAGGGCTGCAAATGTTCATCAAGCAATGCAACATAGCGGTTACCGGTCAAAGACATGTTCAGATGGACCAGCGGACCCAACCCATGCCACATGAACATACCCCTCACCATTATGGAGCCACCACCAGCCTGCATGGTGCCTTGTTGACAACTAGGGTCCTTGGCCTCATGGGGTCTGCACCACACTCAAACACTACTATCAGCCCGAAACAACTGGTACTGTCCCTAATCGGACCACAGCACATGTTGCCAGTCCTCCAGGGTCCAATTAGTGATGTCACAAGCCCCGGTGTTATAGTGTTAACAGGGGCACTCTGGTAGGACTTCTGCTCCAATATCTCATGGAAGTTAAAGAATGCTGCACAGACCTGCTGGATATGTGTCATGTACCTCCAGCTTTGAATGTGGATGTGACTTGAGCCACTGTCGCTTGTCTGTCCAGATGCCGCTGGTCACGATCATTAAGCACCGTAGTCAGCTACTGTGCTGTCCATGATGGGTGGTAATGCCTTCCATGAGATATTCCTGGTACACACTTGACACCGTAGATTGAGGAATGTTGAATGTCCGCACAAGTTCGGACATGGAATGTCACATCCGTCGGGCACCGACTATCACGCCCCGACCAAACTTCGATAATTTGCGTCATCTTGCAATGAGCTATCTAGCCCGTGTTCAAACTGAATCAAGAGATGTCAGATTACAACTGATGCAGGTCTGCCCATTTTCAAGACATTACTGTACAGTGGCACCACTTACCATTATCTTTACACTGCTATCACATGACTTTTGGCACTTCGGTGTATAGTTTGGCCAATTGTATTCCCTTCTGTTGGGTAAATTGTCTTGGGGACTACAACATCCAGCATCACTGCTGCACAACGCACTATTACACAATTCTGCTAACAGTAATCAGTTATGGGTCAGTAGTATGAAGTTAATAGGCTCTGGATCCCCATAGACTTATCGATACTCTGCTAATATCACTGACACACCCACGACACTCTCATAACATGCCCATGAGACTTTTTTTTGTGTTCACTTCAGGCCAACTCTCAGTCACCACTCAGAAACATCCATCACTTTGCTACCCCATCTCTTCCAATTGCAATAGAATCATTGAGCGCAGTGGCAAATAATCGCACACATCGACATTGCGTTTGAATTGTGGGCCTGATTCAGACCCGGTCACAAGCGCTGAGCGCTCGCAACCTGGTCGATGGTGGCCCAGAGCGCATGCGCACGACGCAATCCGTCGTTCCGGGTCTCGCACCAAAGGGGGCGAGCTGTCGATGTTGAGTGACAGCTCGCCCCCTTTGGTGGGCGGGCCAGGGGGGTGGCTGCCCAAATGGAGGCGTTCCCATGAGAACGCCTCCTGTTTGGGACAGCCCCACTGACATCACGAGTGATGTCAGTGGAGAGATTCCGGCTCTGTTAGAGCCGAAATCTCTCTGGGGCTTGCGGCCACGAGACCCTACCACAATGGTCTTGTCGCAAGCCCTATGGTCGCTCACTATAGCTGTGGGTGGGCACAAAAAATAAATAAAAAGCCCTGATTCAGAGTGAGCACTCTTTCAGAGCGTCCGGCTCTGAATCAGGGCCTGTGTGCATTGCTGAATCAGGCCTTGTATGTCTGCCACTGTACATCAGCATCATTACAGCACACCTGAGAAATTAAGCATTCATATAAGGGTGGGCAATAAGCGGCTCCCCAGCTGCTGTTTCGCAAATCCAAGTTCAAAAACGCAGTTCAGTCACAGATCAGTCAATTATTGGACTTCTGTGTAACACTATGGTCATGCAGAATGGCAGCGGGAACTTAGACTCTGAAGCCATTTTCACTGCATACATGATTGCAGTTGTAGGCATAGACATGCCCAGAAAATTATCACGATATGCCTGCAATTGAGTCGCCGAAAACGGTTCCTGCCTGTCATCAATTTGCGAAGATGACGTTAGGGCCGGCCCGAGCGAATTTGTTTTGGTAAGAGGATATAGATTTTGGCGCCCCTCACTGGACCTTCATCAGCTCACTCATTCCCCCCCCATGAAGCCCATCACAGCTTAGCACCCCTCATCACAGCCCCTCTCACTCCCCTCATCACAGCCTCTTATATCCCCTCATCACAGCCCCCATATCCCCCTCATCATAGTCCCTCCATCACAACCCCTCAATCCCTCTTCACAGCCCCTCCACCACAGATCTCCATCACAGCTCCTCATTATAGCCCCTCTCACTCCCCCTCATTATAGCCCCTTATCACAGTCCCCTCCATCACAGCCCCTCATCACAGTCCCCTCCATCACAGCCCCTCATCACAGCCCCTCATCACAGTCCCCTCCATCACAGTCCCCTACATCACAGTCCCCTATATCACAGCCACTCATCACAGTCCCCTACATCACAGCCACTCATCACAGTCCCCTTCATCACAGATCTCCATCACAGCCCCTCATCATAGCCCCTCTCACTCCCCCTCATCACAGCCCCCTCCATCACAGATCTCCATCACAGCCTCTCATTAGAGCCCCTCTCAATCCCCCTCATCATAGCCCCTCATCACAGCCCCTCATCACAGTCCCCTCCATCACAGCCCCCTTCATCACAGCCCCTCATCACAACCCCCTCCATTACAGCCCCTCATCACAGTCCCCTCCATCAAAGCCCCTCATCACTACCCCCTCCATTAAAGCCCCCTCCATTACAGCCCCTCATCACAGTCCCCTCCATCACAGCCCCTCATCACTGCCCCTCCATTACAGCCCCCTCCATTACAGCCCCCCACTCAGATTTACCTGCTGGCTCCAGGCTGTCCTTAACAGCTGCAGCAGAGGACTGGCAGCTTGGGACTGGTCTGACAGCGACGGTGGCGGGTGCCCTCCTGAGTGCTGCGGCGCGCCAGCACAGGCAGCTGTGTCACAGTGACACAGTCTGCCCGGAGGCTGCTTTGCATGTCACTGGCCGCAGCCGGGTCAGGGCACCCTCCTCTATGTGGCATATATTTGAGGATAATTTTGCATCTAACAAGTCCAAAAGCAGATGTGTCTAGCAATTTTTAGCAAACTGCGCATGCACCATACATACATCGGCCACTTTTCGTGTTTTGTATTTAGGTTTTGGATCTGGATCTTTTTTCGTGTTTTGGATCTGGATTGGTGTTGCCAAAACCGCCCTTTCATGTTTTGTGTTTTGAATCTGTATTTTTTTGGAAAAAAGCATGAAAACAGCTAAAATCACAGAAGTTGTTTTTTTTGTGTTTCTACGCTATGATTAACCTCAATAACATTAATTTCCACTCATTTCCAGTCTATTCTGAACACCTCACAATAGTGTTTTATGTCCAAAAGGTTGCACCGAGGTAGCTGGATGACTGCTAAGCGACACGAGTGGGCGGCACAAACACGTGGCCCATCTAGGAGTGGCACTGCAGTGGCAGACAGGATGGCAGCTTGAAAAGCTAGGCCCCAAAGAGTACATAATGCAAAGAACAAAAAGAGGTACAAGATGGAATTGTCCCACCCACCCTTATGTTGTATAAACAGGACATGCACACTTTAACAAACCAATCATTTCAGCGCCAGGGTCTGCCACACGACTGTGGCTGAAATGATTGGTTCGTTTGGGCCCCCACAAAACAAGCTGGCAATTAATCTGTCCCTGCACAAACTGGCTCTACAGAGGCAAGATGTTGTCCTCATCCTCATCCACCGATTCCTCACCCTCGTCAATGTTGTGTACATCCTCATCCTCACAGAGTATTAATTCGTCCCCGCTGAAATCCACCACCACAGGTCCCTCTGTACTGTCTGGAGGCTGGTCTTCCAGGAAGAATTGATAATAAATTTTGATGAACATCATCTTCTCCACGTTTTGTAGAAGCAACCTCCTACGCCTTTCGCTGACAAGGTTCCCAGCTACACTAAAAACTTTTGAAGTACACACTGGAGGGGGGCAACTAACGTAAAATAGAGCCAGTTTGTACAGGTGCCTCCAAATTGCCTCTTTTTCCTGCCAGTACAGGTACGGACTGTCTGACATGCCTTCTTGGATGCTCACTGATATAATCTTCCACCATTCTGTCAATGGTGACAGTATCATATGCAGTGACATTAGACATTTCAGAAATTGTTGGCAGGTCCTTCAGTCCGGACCAGATGTCCAAACTTGGTCCTGTCTGCACTGCATCACCCAAAAGCATCCCCTGCACGCCCTTGTCGTTTTTCAGAAAATTATGCACCACCAAATTTATTGTGTGAGCAAAACATGGGACGTGCTGGAATTTGACCAGATGTAATGCCCACACAATATTGGTGGCATTGTCAGATATCACAAATCCCCAGGAGAGTCTAAGTGGGGTAAGCCATTGGGCAATGATTTCCCTCAGTTTCTCTAGGAGGTTGTCAGCAGTGTGCCTCTTACTGAAACCGGTGATACACAGCGTAGCCTGCCTTGCAACGAGCTGGCGTTTCTGAGATGCTGCCACTGGTGACGCTGTTGTTGCTGCTGTGTAAGGCAATACATCTACCCAGTGGGCTGTCACAGTCATATAGTCCTTAGTCTGCCCTGTTCCACTTGTCCACATGTCTGTGGTTAAGTGGACATTGGGTACAACCGCATTTTTTAGGACACTGAGGACACTTTTTCTGACGTCTCTGTACAGTCTCGGTATCACCTGCCTAGTGAAGTGGAATCTAGACGGGATTTGGTACCAGGGACACAGCAATTGTCTAAATTCCACTGCACTAATGGCGGATACTGGACGCATGTCAAACACCAACATAGCTGTCAAGGCCTCAGTTATCAGCTGTGCAACAGGATGACTGCTGTCATACCTCATCCTCCTCGCTGAGGACTGTTGGAGGGTCAATTGCTTAGTAAAAGAATTAGTAGTGTTCCAACTTTCACTCTGGGATGATGAACGACTCCCAGCAGCAGCAGTGTCAGCAGTAGGCGTAGCAATGCAGGATCCTCCGGAGGAATCCCGGCTAGGAGAGGAGTCAGACATGCCAGTAACATGGCCTGCAGGACTACTTCCGATCCTGACTGAGGAGTAAATTGACGAGGAGGGAGTTGACGGTGTGGTCTGCTGGCACTTGGATACAACAGGACAAAGGGATTTAGGTGTCCCTGGACTGCTTACGGTCTTAGCCACAGTTTCTAAACTTGGCAGTTACTTTTTATGAACGCGCTGCAGGTGACGTATAAGGGAGGATGTTCCTAAGTGGTTAATGTCCTTAACCCTGCTAATTACACCATTACATATGCAACATATGGCAAGACAGTAGTTGTCCGGATTTGGACTGAAATATTTCCCGACCAAAGAGGTGGAATGATTGGACTTCTGCCCAGGTATGACCATGATGGGCTTTTTCATCCCACGGACAACAACTGTCTCTCCCGGTGCCTGATTTAAACAAACCACCTCACCATCAGAATCCTCCTCAGTGCCAGCTACACAGATATCCTCATCCTGTTGTACTTCAACAGTGACATCTTCAATTTGAATATCAGCAAGTGGACTGTGGATGCTCATTCCAGCACTTGCAGAGTGCATGCAAATGGTGGAAGGAGCCCCCTCTTCCCGTCCAGTGTTGTGAAGGTCAGGCATCGCAACCGCCACCACCCTTGGACTCTCCTTGGGGATTTGTGATATCTTCTTAGAATTAGAAAGCACTGTTCTTTGCTGTGCTTTTGCCAGCTTAACTCATTTCATTTTTTTAGCGGGAGGAAGAGGGCTTCCATTGTCATGTGAAGCTGAACCACTAGTCATGAACATAGGGAAGGACCTTAGCCTTTCCTTGCCACTACGTGTCGTAAATGGCATATTGGCAAGTTTACGTTTCTCCTCAGACGATTTAAACTTTTTAAGGTCATTTTACTGAACTTTGGGCCTGATTCAGTGCCGTTCGCTATTTGCGGTCGTTCGTTCAAAAACAAGGGGTGGCTATTCAAATGATCCGTTCGCAAATTGCAGTCTGTTCCCACTCCACTCCCCGTTTTCAAGCACCTTCCCCTGTTACCACCCACATACGCCTCATTCTGTCACTCAAAATAGCAGGCCCTCGCTATATTGCGTACCAACGATTTTCGGCCGCACTGACTGGTTCGCGCATGCGTACTAAAAACCGTACGCATGCGCGGATGTGCGAACATCGCTCGGAACGAGCGTACTGCCGCTAGCGAGTGGCTCTGAATGAGGGCCTTTGGCTTTTTGGATTTTTCAAGCCCTCTACTATGACAATGGGCATCGGCCTTGGTAGACGATATTGATGGCATTTCATTGTCTATGTCATGACTTGTGGCAGCAGCTTCAGCACTAGGAGGAAGTGGTTCTTAATCTTTCTCTATTTATTTTTATCCTCCAATTTTTTGTTCTCCGTTTTTTTATGGAGTGAATCACCCCTGTAAAAATATTTTTTTTCGGGGCAGCAGCCCTCCTTGACAGACAACAGCACAGGACCCCTGAGCAGCTACATAGATGACAGTGACAGCGACAGCAACACCGGTGACAGTGACAGGTGTTTTTTTATGACAGCGACAGCTACACCGATGACAGTGACAGCTGCGCTGATGACAGTGACAGCGACAGCGACAGCTACCCCGATGACAGTGACAGGTGTTTTTTTAAGTTAGTGACAGCGACAGCTACACCAATGACAGTGACAGGTACGCTGATGACAGTGACAGCTTAACAAATGATGATGACAGGTGTTTTTTATGACAGTGACAGCGACAGCTACGCCAATGACAGTGGCAGAGAAAACTATGCTGATGACAGCAACAGCTACACCGATGACAGTGACAGTGACAGCTACACAAATGACAGTGACAGGTGTTTGTTTATGACAGTGACAGCGACAGCTACACCGATGACAGTGACAGGTGTTTTTTTAACGTAGTGACAGCGACAGCTTCACAGATGACAGTGACAGTGCCAGCTACGCTGATGACAGTGACAGCGACAGCTACACCGATGACAGTGACAGGTGTTTTTCTAAGTTAGTGACAGCGACAGCTACACCAATGACAGTGACAGCTACGCCAATGACAGTGACAGCGAAAACTACGCTGATGACAGTGACAGCAACAGCTACACCGATGACAGTGACAGCTACACAAATGACAGTGACAGGTGGTTTTTTATGACAGTGACAACGACAGCTACACCGATGACAGTGACAGGTGTTTTTCTAAGTTAGTGACAGCGACAGCTACACAGTTGACAGTGACAGTGCCAGCTACGCTGATGACAGTGACAGCGAAAGCTACACCGATGACAGTGACAGTGACAGCTACACAAATGACAGTGACAGGTGTTTTTTTTATGACAGTGACAGCGACAGCTACACCGATGACAGTGACAGGTGTTTTTTTTTTTTTCCTGGGCAGCAGCCCTTGACAGACAGCAGCACAGCACTGGTCAACAGTAGCCATCCAGCCCCTATGGTCAGCGTCAGCAGCAACCAACAAATCCCAGCTCCCTCCCTGTGTACATTCCACAGCAGCCCTTGACAGACAGCAGCACAGCACTGGACCCACAGTACCCAGCCAGCCCTAATGGTCAGCGTGCCCCTATGGTCAGCGTCAGTCAGCAGCAACCAAGACACAAGTCCCAGCTCTCTCCCTGTGCACACTCCACAGCCGCAATGAAAAATGGCGGCGGTCGCGGGACCTTTTATAGAGTCCAAAACCGCGAGAATCCGCCAGTGGGATGATGTCGTTTTGCCTTGATTTCAGATCCGAGTCAGGCAGGGAAACCGAAAATATGCTAATGCAGCAGTGGCCAGGACTTGTACTGAGATGCCCACCCGAGTCATCATAGCTGTCCACAACTGCATACACAGCGGACACAGATCATGCAAACATCAATTCCTCCTCATTTACTGCTGCTTCCTTGCCTAGTCCCTCCGGATCCCAGTCCCCTGATTGGAAACCTCTAGGGCCAGGTCATGCCAAGCTTTCAAAAGTTATGAGATGTCTTATACTTGTTTCTCTCTTTGACCATGCTTCAATAGATCTTATGTTCTTTAGGGCAATTGTAGGAGAATGTTTCTTGAGATAAACTGCTGTGGACACGGCTTCTGCCCCAAAACTGCTTGCCTAGGCCTGTGTCCTTTGGCATGGTTTTCCTCTCTTTACTAGTATTGTACAGTTTTCTTGTTTACCTTTTTGCCCAGGAGTATAGGCAATGGTCAATTGATGCTCTACTCCATATTTTCTTAAGAAGTGCTCCACCTCTATGTTGAAATATTCTCCACCATTTTCAGATCTCAGAGTCTTGAGACTATTTACAAGTCTCTTGTAATATGCAATTTTTTTCGGAACTTGAGATTTTTCTAATGTAGTACACGTGTTATCCTTGTGAAGTTATCTATATCATCACAAAATACGTATATGTATCCACTCACAACGCACACATCTCATTTTGGAAATAGCTTACATTTTTGGTTTCCCCACAAAACAGCTATCTCATATGGGTTTCTCTGCATTAGTCACTGACATTCCTGTTACCATCCTGCTAACTAGCTTCTGAACACTGCCATATCCAAGGTGACTAAATCTTCTATACTAGAGTTCCAGTGACTGTAAGTCAGTTGTTATCAACACGTGACAGTGCTGTGTATCAAGGAAGTACAATTGCTAACATCTTTAGCCTATAGCTATTATGGTGCATTTTCTGTTTATTGCAATGCACTTTCTTTTAGTGAAGTGAACTCTGTGGCCTTTCTGTTCTAGGACATGATGGCGATAAGATTTGTACCCATTTCTGATGCATAAAGCATGCTTTGAATTTCGGTAACTTTTGTTTTTGTTCCAATTTTTTAGCAAGCTTTAATTGTCCCAACTTTTGTAGCTGTGGGGACTTGATTGCTAATTAATTTGATAGTGATATGGTCACATATGGTTAGCTTGGCGAACCAAGCCTAATCGCAGCTGAAATGACATTTTACACCTGAATTGATCTACCACCAATCTTTCTAACTGTAACATTCAGGGCTGACTCATCTCTGCCATTGCATTTCTTTATTTGCATACGATTCACATTCTTTTGACCTATCTTGTAACAATTATAACACTGATTTACATTTTCTGAATTTTTCACTCTTTGTATGTAATGCAGTTGCCTTAGCACTTGAATCACAGGGCACACATTCTTGAAACTGTAATACATTTGCTCTGACTGTATCTGTTGTTAACTTTGCTGTGTTTGCCTCCAATGATACAACCAGGAAGTCAAACACGGGCATCAAGTTCTGCAGCATTGCTGTAGCAAACTCCTCATCATCCACTTGCATTTCAAAAAACATTAGTTGCTGAAAGACAGACATCATGTAGTCTAAATAATCTCACATACTGCTGCATTCATTCAATTTGATGTTATACAATACATATATTAAATGTATCCTACTCATGAGACCTCCTTCTTGATACACTACATGCAGTGCAGTCTACATGCCTTTTGCTGACTCTTACCCATGTATTATAGAGTACATGAGTTGCTCTACACTTAAGCCTATTGTCCCCATGGCTCGCTCTATATAATCTTGACTGGAATCTGCATCTGGTTCTACAGTAACCTTCCACAGCCTTTCATGCTTTAATTGCATTTCCATACCAAACGTCCAAGTTGTATAATTCTCTAGCTTGAGAAACCCCATTATGGGTGTAGCTCCTGAATTTATGCATCTTACAGACACAACTATGCAGCTTCTGTACTTTAACCAGCTTCGCTGCTGCTATATTACGCTGGAATCCTCCTATGTTGTCTTCACTCTGTGTTCTGTGCAGCTTCTGTGTATTTACTAACTTCTGTGCTGACACACTGTGCTGGAAACACTCTGTGCTGTCTTCACTGTGTTCTTATGCAGTCTGCACTACACATGTCTAAGATGGCGTCTGTATGCTTCCCTGGGCGCCTGCCCATAACCTGTTGGAAATTATGTGTGTGTATGTGTTAATATTGAACAGTTATGAGGGCACACACAAGTGGATGACTCAAACTATGAACAGCTTAAATGCAGGTAGTAGCCAGATCTCTCATAGGAGCTAAGCAGAAGATTCTGTCCCCCACCACGTCACTTTCTACATAGTAAAAGCAAGATATTCCCACAAGCTCCTAGTGGTTCACTACCATCACCTAAATTATATCTGTATTGGTGGATTGGTAGTATTATATTACCCCTACTCAGTCACCACTTTATCATAGCAAGTACTTATGCCCACACTATACTGATTACTATTACAGGTGCTTATGATATCAGTATATCACCTAATATATAGACACAATGAGCCTGATTCCGAGTCAAACACAGTGCAGCGTTGTGCAATGTTTTGCTACTAGGCATCGCAAAAAAAATCTTAAAACTTATACGGTGTGTGTATTACACAGAGCATAAAAAGTGTTGGGCATTTCCCTGGCTGTGACTGGGAGGTGTCTATTAATAATGTTCTATCATATAGGCATTTATTGGAGTCTTGCAGGTGTGTCGCTAAAGCAGTGGCGGAACTCCCGGAGACAATGGAGTCATTTGCCGCCGGGCGTCAGCCCTGAAGGGGGCACCTGGCTCCATTGTCCCCAGGAGCTGCATGGAGAAGGAACGCCGCTGATCGGCGCTCCACCTCCATTGGCGTAACTACGGAGGGTGCAAGGGGTGCGGTCGCACCCCCTGCACCCTCCATTTGCCGGGTGCCCGCTGAGTGTGTTACCAGCGGGCACCCGGCTCCTATTCTCCTGGCGGTAGTCGGAGGACGGAGTTCCCTCCGTCTTCCGTGTCCCACAGTGTACTATGGGAGTGATGTCATAACCTCACTCCCATAGTGCCGAGGAGCGGACGCCGGGGACGGAGCTCAGGAGTGAGCTCCGTCTTCCGGGTCCTGCAGAGCACTATGGGAGTGACGTAATGACGTCACTCCCATAGTGCCGAGGAGCGGACGCCGGGGATGGACGGCAGCAGCACTGGAGCGGGGATAAAGGTAAGTGTTTTTATTTTTATTTTTTTTATGTGTGCGCACGCGGTGGGGGCCATCACTACTGGGGGCAACTACAGGGGCTCAATACTGGGGGCAACTATAGGGGCCTACTACTGGGGGCAACTACAGGGGCTCACTACTGGGGGCAACTACAGGGGCCTACTACTGGGGACAACTACAGGGGCTCACTACTGGGGGCAACTACAGGGGCCTACTACTGGGGGCAACTACAGGGGCTCACTACTGGGGGCAACTACAGGGGCTCACTACTGGGGGCAACTACAGGGGCCTACTACTGGGGGCAACTACAGGGGTGCACTACTGGGGGCAACTACAGGGGCCTCACTACTGGGGGTAACTACAGGGGCCTCACTACTGGGGGTAACTACAGGGGCCTCACTACTGGGGGCAACTACAGGGGCCTCACTACTGGGGGCAACTACAAGGGGTCTCACTACTGGGGGCAACTACCGGGGGCTCACTACTGGATGTACTGCATAGGGGGACCATTACTGGGGAGCACTACATAGGCGGACCACTACTGGGGGCATTATATAAAAGGAACTGCATAAGGGGGGCGGCGGCAGCTGGGGCTGGCATAGGTGCTGGGGGGTGGTACATTTTAGTTTGAGGGGGGGCACCAACATTTATCTTGCCTCCGGGCACTTGGGATGAAGTTACGCCACTGCGCTAAAGTGTTTGCATACATAGATGCTTCATCGTTCACATCGGAGGCCATACTCAGACAGAAATTCTGCACCTACCATATGACTGGTGCAAGTTTTGATGATACGTCCACATTTTAAGATGCCGCAGGCGGTATTACAGCGTCTACAGATGGTCAAAGTGAGTGTCTCAGTCCTTGCACATTCATATGATCAGATGTACACCCTGAACGGACTTTGTTGCACGTCCACCTATGAATCAGGCCCAATGGAGTGGATTCTAAGTTGGGAGCAAAGCAAAAAAAAAACAAGTAACTTTACCCCTGAAGAACCTATGGGGTTGATTCTGAGTTGTACATTATTGCACAGCCGCTTTGACTTTATATTTATCGGTTTCGCAATAATATGCTAATGCAGCATGAGGCATCTTGTGTAAATAGACGCCTCCTGTCGGCTTCTGTGATCCACTGCTGTATCCAAGGACACAGCCATAGGATCACTTGTGTGAACATCGGCCATCTGAGTAACCCCCAGGTTACTCAGGATGGGTGTTAAATTCATGCAGCCGGGGCAACTGAAGCTGCATCGTAAGATGCATACACTGTTCTCGTCACACCTTGAAAACAGCGGCGATGCACCCCCCTTTTTGAAGATGCTTCTCGCCCCTTCCCAGCCCTGAAACAGCCGCAACAAGTCATTCATGCTGCGGGTTTGGTGGGCACTGCAACCGTTATGGCAGACACTGATGAGAAAATGCGCAGATGAGCGTGTTCAATTTCCAGGAAACTGAACCCGCACAAACTTACCTGAAACGAGACGATATGGACCGCTCGAATCTCCCTGCCATTTTCAGATATCAAAACAAGACGAAATGTCATCTTTCCAGCGTCGGATCTTGCATGTTTTGGATCTGATATAAGTCCCTCCCACGGTGATTCGGCATCATTTGTCACAGGAGTTCAAGTTCAGTGACAGTGACACTGTCTTTGATGGACAGTGCCCCCCACATCAGTCCCTAGCTTAATACTGGCCAAGCTAGTTTTTTGGATAGGCAATAAGCAAATCATTGCTTTTTTATAGTGCAGGAACATCATTACAGTACTAATTAGTAATTATAGTAATAATAATAATTACAGTTGTTGTGTGGTTTTAAAAAAAAGTTTTTTCTTTTGTTGAAAAAACTTCAAGCCGCGAAACTGTGTTTTTAACACTCGGGGGATAATTTACTAACAATCGTGTAGGGATGCGATCCATTCTAATACCTTATTGCCGGAACGTTTTTCACTGCAAGATGCACATTTACCAAGAATCATGTTTGCTTGTGTTTTGTCATTCGATGGTGTAACTAGTTGTGTTATGGGGTGTGCAAGATCAGTCAATTTGGGTGTTTTTCACAAATTAATTCACATATGTCTAATACAATGGAACTCCCACCCACCCCAAATGATATAAAGCAGCGCATGAAGAGTAAAATGGCCACAGAAGCCAAACACCAGAGGCAGACCGGTGCCGGATCCCCCTTCCAGTGGGAGTGGCTTGAGTATGAAGAGCCATTGCGCTCCATCATCCTGCCAGAGGTGGATCAGGAGGCTGTGCATGTCCACAGCACAGATGCCTTGCCCAAGCAGAGTGAGTAATATCCTAATCATTACCTTTGTCATATCATTTTAATGTGTTTATGGTGACATTTTGATTCTTAGCAATGATATTTAAATCCGGTCATCATAGTACTTAGCAAACAATGGGCCTGATTCAGTAAGGATCGCTATTGCAATCGCAGCACCGATTACGCACGCAGTCTCACTGCAAAAATATGCTAATGATTGCAATCGCAAAGCGGTCACAGCCTAACATAAGAACGCCCACTTTACCTTACACGCATCCATTATACTTAGCAAGTCTGCAAAACCATTGAGAACATCGAGTACAATCGGAGCCTCACACACACTTGCACAAGGTCTGACCTTACTCAGGAATGCACGCAGTGAAAGCCGTGAAAGCCCAAGTTGCATTTGGCATCGCAGTGGCTAATTTATGCACACCCCTGTAACGGCTTTCAAATGCATTGGCACGTCTGTGTTTCGCCGACCACCCCCCAGTCACCACCCCCAAATGGTACTTCCTGTCAATCACTCTGTGATGGGTCTGCATAGTCACTGCAATCGCAGTCCCGATCGCAGAGGAGTCTTTGTGCACTGTGATGCATACGTATGCTCAGAACGCAACAATCGGCCTATGCATAATCGCTGCAGGTCCAATGTCCATTGTTTTGTGCGTACCTGGATATGTGAATTATTGATGTTAACTATATATGTTACCACACGGCCATTTTATTTTGCTTGCACAAGTTGTTTGGTAAAAAACTCAAAACATGAACTTTAGTAGTGACAAAGAAAAGGGTTGGTTTATTGTTTGTGCCATTTATAAATGCATTACAACTGTGTTGACATGTGCAAAAGATAAAACATTAGGTCGATACTAAGTACAGTTGCTTGTCTGCTCTGCTGTTTTGTACAATGTACAATGGTTTTCTTTTGTTCTTGGTACAAATGTCCGTGCAAGTGTTTTTTTTATGTCAAAAAATGTTTTACAACAATGCAATTTGTTCTCATATCACAATATTACAGTACAAGCAAAAATGATATTGGCAAGAAGAAAAGTGTCAGACCGCCCATAAGGCAGGATGGTGAAAGACCAGGTAAATACATATTTCATATTGTGCCCTGGTCAGTGGCGGAACTCCCGGAGGCAGTGGAGTCACTGGCCTCCGGGCGCAAGCTATCAGGGGGGCACCAGGCAGCAGGGGCACACAGGTAAATCCATCGATAACTGCTGCCAGCGCTTATAGATGGATCTGTTTATGGGATACATCCAGGCCAGCGCAACCCATTCAGCAGAGCCTGCACTGCAGGGAGGCGCCAGGCTGAAGAGGCGATGCATCTGCTGCTAAGTCCTTTGCTGCCCCTCCTGCAGCGAAGCACGGCTGAGCCTGAGCAGCTCTTCACACAGTCTCACCCTTTGCTGTGCTCCTCCTCCTGGCCAAGTCTCTCCCTCCCTTCCTCCCTTGGCACCAGGGACGTGTAGTCAGGGGAGGCAGAGCCTCCCCTATCGTACTCCCTCCCCTATCATTCTAACTGTCATACTCCAGAGTTTTGATAAAAAAGCTGTGTTTTTATACATGTGTGCCTCCCCAGCCATTGACCTCACCGCACATCACTGCTTGGTACTGCCTGTCAGTTTAGATTGTGGGGCCGGCTGCCTTGATCACAGGGGAGAGTGAGACGACCACCCTTGCAGGAAGTAGTAGTCTAGTAAGAAGTGGGGCACTGAGAGGATTCCGGAGCAGCAGCAGGAAGTGTGCCTGCATTGTGCAATAGTGTGTAGATAATGAGCTGCCATAAAAGGTGATCTATACACTTTAGCAAAAATCCACTGCCGATCCAGTCCGCTATCGAGGAAAACCTCTCCCAAGCAGCAGTCACATGACCCAGAAGTTACCCAGGAAGTGGAGATGCCAACCACATCGACGAGCCATAGAGGGCCAAAGAGTGAGATAAGCAGCAGCGCGGCAAGAGTCCGGTGAGATCCCGTATCAGAGAGGGGCTGCCCGGCGGAGATCGAGAGATCAAAACTGGTCTCATCCCCTCCCTAAGCAGAGGAAGACTGTCGCGCAGTCTGGACCCAGAGCCGTGTCACAACCAACACCGCACTGGCCCCAGATGCCGATCAGCCACCTCAGCCAGGGACCCCTGACACACTGTCCTGCAGCTGCATACTCCCGCCTTGGAAGCAAACCGGGCACCGACACCTCCATCTGCACACTCTGCTATTGCGGACTATCCGAGAGATAGTAACGGGACTCTGTTACTGGACCTCATCCTAGAGGACAATTGACCTTATCACCACCAGCCTACATGCACTTGCTCTATCTGAGTGCATCCCCCACACCAGTCAACACACAGATGCAACACTTTAGGGTTTGTCATAACATCTAGACAACCCATTATTGTTCTGTGATTGTGCACAAATTTTCATCTTGTTGTATTGTTACTGTCATAGCATACTTTTTCCTCTATTTTTTTTCATTATGTATCTAATGATCTATAGTGTATAGATCACCTATTATTTAAAGCTCATTATCTACAGTTAACTTTTGACAATTTTGATCATATACTAGTGTAACAGTTCTTTCTTATCCAACACCACATACTAGTAATATACCACTGTAAGGGGTGAGTGCTGTATTTCTGTATTTGATACTGTATCCCTAGAGAATTGGACAATTCTCGGACCAGCTGCACACCCAATACAGACACACCCACTCCAGTGCGAAGCCTACGAATTACTTGTATTATATAAAAGTTACAGGCAGGCTGAGGCAGCAAGTGCAGTAGTGTCATGGACGGACCTGGCAGGACGAAAATAAGGTGTGATCCAGGCGCCCGCAGGCATAAATTACATTTAAATTCAGGTGGATCGATGATCTGATTAATGTATGGTCTAGACTTTGCCTGAATTTAAATGTAAATAATTTAGGTCCATGACTGCCTGGTCAGGAACTGATTTCATTGCCTGGCATTGTCTGCCCCTGAGGATGGAGTCGGGGTGTAAAGTAAGGAGAAGGGTGATGGAGGATAGGATGAAGCCAGGGAGCCACCTGTCAATGTGCTGTAAGATACAGAGAACCATGAGAGCCTGGGTATGGCCCCGATATCCTAGCGCCCCTTGGCTGTACTGTGCTACACTTCCGCTCTCCCAGGATAATCCGCACGTGCACAGGGAATCGGCCTGGCCGACAACAGCAGAGTTCCCAGCAGCGGAAGCCCGACAGCACTGGAAATCCCGATCATGGATAGGTAAGTATTCTCTAACCTAACCCCCTAACACTAACCCTCCTTAGGGGTGCCTAACCATAACCTCCCCACCAAGTGCCTAACACTAATCCCCCCTGTAAGTGCCTGACCCTAAGTCCCCCGGGGGGATGCCTAACCCTAAGTCGCCCCTGGGGGTGCCTAACCCTAACCCTCCCTCCCCATAGCCTAACCCTAACCCTCCCGGGGGGTGCCTAACCCTAAGTCTCCCCCGGGTGCCGTAAACCTAACCGTCCCCCCCCCACAGCTGTCCGTTCGTGGCGCCCGGGATCCTTTCGATTGGGATGCTGGGCGCCGGTCTCCCAGTGTCGGGGAAATGTCAGGTGTCTACATCTAGATGCCCGGCATTTCATCCCTCACTGGGATATGACAGTTGGGAGGCCGGCTGCCGGTATTAAGGCAGCCGGCTTCCCGATTGTATACCGTGCACAGCGGGTCCGTGTTACACTGCAGACGGCCGTTTCGCTATTTGCTTCCTCAGTGTGCTCTCACGGTTCTCTGTATCTTACAACACATTGACAGGTATACATTTTATCTCTTTCAGTGGACTCTTTGTTTTCCCATTAAGTTGAGGTGGGTGCGGACCCTGCGATGTCTCTTGATATCAGAGTCCCCCCACCACCTTAGGATACTGGACTAATTGCTCATGTCACTACCAGTGTTACACTGCTCACTCCCTACCTAGGCTAATATGCATATGGGGAAGCAGCAGCTTGTAGTACTGTACTATTTTCTCTTAACCACTAACCACTATTAATTTTTTTCAAAACCTCTCTTTAATATTCGGGGTACTGTCATTGCACCACTTGTATTGAAGGTCCTTGCACTGTTTCAACAAGGTCCACCGTACAATGAGTGCAACGGCAGATGCTCTTATACTGTATGGGGTACGGTCACTCCTTGTATTAATGCCTTGCACACAGGGAGCAGCATCTGTACCAGAGCATGCCCTAGAGCAGGGATGGGGAACCTCAGGCCTTCGGAATCATTTGGTATGGCCCTCTGAGTTTTTTTCTGCTAGCCTCATCTGGCTAGCAGGGTGCCTAGAATGGCACCCTGCAGCCAGAGTCTATGCAGCAGTGCCACCTGGAGCATCCTTGGGATGCTTCAGACGGTCATACCACTGCCCTTACAGCTCGGCAGAGCATCCTGAGGATGCTTTGGGCATTGCTGTAATCACCGACGATTGTGGCCCCGCCCCTGTGTGATGTCACATGGTGGGGGCGTGGTCTGCACTGGGCCCTCAAATAATGTTCTATATATCAAAATGGCCCTCGGCAGAAAAAAGGTTCACCACCCCTGCCCTAGGGGGATCTGTTAATTTTCTATTTTTTCTATTTTTTCTTCCACTAATCTTGATGTATGTACTAAACTTTGACAAACTGTGATACTATTGTATACCTCTGATTATCATGAGGAACTTGCCACTATATTCTGGTTGATGTCTGTTTTTCTGTACCAAATCCCTAATATAACTAATAACATAAACTAGACCTTAATAGAGAGTATGTTGTAGATTAGACACCACACTGTGATTCATATAGGGATTTATGACACTCGGCGCAGATTTCTGCCATATTTCCTGTGACTACGCTGACTGCAAAATGATGGAAGTGTTTGTACTTCTAGAACTGTATTATACTGCTAATAATATTTTTGTTACTTCTCATTAAGCTGTTTTTACTCTTATATGTTGGTTTGAATATTTGTGTATTTTAGATGGATTAATAAAAGTTACGTTTACAGTGATTACATCCTGAGGAGTCACAAGACGAAATGGTGACATTACACATGTTTCCGGTGAGACCACAACTGCCCCAAACACCAAGCCCACGCAGCCCTGACTTACAACAAATATGGCTGGTGATACTGCCTCTGCATTCCTAACATCCATGGCAGCATGCCATGACTGTCATGTGGCCCCCAATGGACAGACAAATGGGACACTTGTCACAAATTACAAGGCATTTGAGTAAACGTGACAGCAGGCTTTCTGCTTTAAATGCAACTTTGTTGAGCATAAATGAAAATATGAGTAGGCATAATAACAATGTAACTGAGATTTTAGAATTGTTGACCAGAATACTTGATATACAAACTAGTGCTAACACTAGTTTTAATGATAGTTTTTTTTTACGAAAGTTCTAAATTCAAACCAATAATGGACATGAATCAAAACATGGTGACTTTTAGTTCCGTCATTATGAGTCAGTTCCCTGAGGCTACAAATAGCAACGGAAGCAGTTCAAACCCCTTACCTGCACCAACACCACCTAGTCGTGGTGGAGGTGGAGCTGCAGGTCCAAGCCACTCATCACCCTCCCCTAGTCAGCCATCTAAAAGGAGACGTGCACAATAATGTAGATTAATATGTTTGTCAGTTTTATTTGTATGCTGAAAAGAATATTGTTATTTTTGTATGTTGAAAAAAAATAGAGCTTTTTATATTTATGTTTGTTTCCTTTTGGAGGCATTTTTTTTCTCAAACAAGACGACTTGGATAAAAAGCCTGTAACAATGTTATATGCAGGTGTTGACATAATAAAACTTGTTAATTAAAAGTTCATAGTTTTATTATTTTTCTATTAGACTATAAAACCTGTTATCATGTACAGTACTAATTTGCATTTTGTATCTAACACACCTTAAAATAATGACTAAGGCCCTCATTCAGAGCCGCTCGCTAGCGGCCGTACGCTCGTTCCGAGCGATGTTCGCACATCTGAGCATGCGTACGGTTTTTAGTACGCATGCGCGAACCAGTCAGTGCGGCCGAAAATCGTTTGTACGCTATATAGCGAGTGCCTGCTATTTTGAGTGACAGAATGAGGCGTATGTGGGTGGTAACAGGGGAAGCTGCTTGCAAAAAGGGGGAGTGGAATTCGAACGCAGGCGTGCTTAAAGGTCAAAACGGGCATTTTAAGGGAGTGCATAATTAATACAGCAGCGTCATTGACCACGTCACTTGGTTTTTTTTAACTCAGAACTGCTCGCAAAATAGCGGTTGAAAAAACCAACCACAAGAATAGCGAGCAGTTCATACGCTGTACGATGTACTCGATTAATCTAATAAATAGCGGACATGACGTATGGTGCGAGCGACCAGGGGGCGTTTTTATCAAATAAACGAGCGTATGTTTTGCTCGCTCGTTCAGACTTAGAGGTGTGAACAGACTGCATTTTGCGAACGGATCATTTGAATAGCCACCCCTTGTTTTTGATCGAACGACCGCAAATAGCGAACGGCTCTGAATCAGGCCCTAAATGACTAGGAATACTTTTTATGAGAAAAATGTGTAAACTAGAGATGTGCACAGATCCGTGTTATGGTTTTGGTTCTAATTCGAAGGTGGGTTTTGGTTTTGGCAAAACTGCCCGAACGTGTTTTGGTTTTGAATCTGTTTTTTTTTTTAAATGATAAAAACAGCTAAAATCACATAGTGTGGGCCTGTTGTTGTTCCTACAGTATTAATAACCTCAATAACATTAATTTCCAGTATTTTCTAGTCAATTTTGAGCACCTCTCAGCTTACAATATTGTTTTCATCCAGTTTAAGCCAAAAAGTTGCACCAAGCTAGCTGGCTGACTAAGCTAAACGATAGCAGACACATGGCTGTTCAACTTCCAACATGGCACATCTAAGATACGGGGTGGCAATGAAGTGGCAGACAGGATGGTAGTCTTATAAACTATATGACCCCATATTAGAAACCAAGAATGTTTTCATTAATCAAGAACTATATCAAAGGCCCGGGGAAGGTGGAGGCAGGGAATAAAAGGATTTATTTGTTTGGAAATTTGATAAAAAATTTTCATACCAAAGTAAATGTTTGAGGGAGGGGGGGATCTTTTGGGATCTGAGCCTTGGCTCGGGTTTTCCCACTGGGTTTGAATTCCATATAGGGGCAAAACATCATAATCCCAGTGTCGGATTTCACAAGTTTTTTAATTCAATTTGCATCTTCTGAGAAGCTGCAGAAAATTAGGCCTAAATATCTGGATGAGAATCTGGTGATGGATGGCATTGTTAAATGCAAATGGACATGAACACCCCAGTAAAGTACAGTAATATACAGTACACTGCCTATCAAACACACACAATCATGGAAAAGCCCATAATGAAAAGTGGTGCAAGATGGAATTGGCTCTACGGAGGCAAGATTCGTTGCCATTGTAATCCTCAACCTCACCAGTGTGTACATCATCTTCACACAATATTAATTCATCCACTGGAATCCACCATTACAGGTGCCTCTGGACTTTGATGTAATTGCCAGTAAAGGTCTTGCTCGTGGAATTCGTAGTTCATTTTGATGAGCATAATCTTTTCCACATTTTGAGGAAGTTGCCTCCTATGTCGATTGTTGACAAGGTTCCCGGCTGTGCTGAAAACTCTTTCCGAGGGTGGCCATCTTAAGTAAAGCAAAGTCAGTTTGTACAAGGGCCTCCAAATTGCCTATTTTTCCTCCCAGGAGTCAAAAGGACTGTGTGACATGCCTATTTGGATTGTGTCATTAAAATAATCCTTCACCATTCTTTCTATGCTGACTGTATCAGATAGAGTCGCGGTAGAGGTGTCACTAATTTTAGCCAATTCTTTTAGACCCGACCAGATGTCAAAATGTTGTGTTTACTCATCTGCATCACCAGTTTTTTCCTGGTAGCCGCAGTTGCCAGAGAAACTGAGGGAAGAGATGACATTGTGCCAAGTTGAGCTGACAACTTGCTCGCCAAGAGTTCTTTGCATCTCTTAAGATCTATGTCCATTCGAAAGAAAGACACAATGTTTGACTTAAACTTACAGTAGGATCAAGCACGGTCGCTAAAATGTATTGATCCAATTTCAAGATGCTGCCAATCCTTGCATCCCGGTAAAGTGAATAAAGGAATTGATCTACATAGTCCGACATACTTAATGGAATCGCTTTGTTTTATCTCTGCCTTCAATTGCTTGAGCTGCTTTTCCAAAAGGGAATTCAATATGAAACGTAAACTTCGCTGTCGAAGTTTACGTTTCATATCAGAGTTTTTACCTGCGTTAAAGTATCGGGCGTGTGCCCGCTTATCCCCGTATTCAATATGAAATTAAAGAAAACGGGAGCCTGCGAAGTTGGATTTGCGTAAAGTTACGAATTTTTCCTTAAAAAAATTGTAGGACCCCCCTAAAGTTGTAAAAACATGGGGGATCACTATGGGTACCCCCGTTTTAGCCTTTAAATGAAAGTCGGGGATTTAAATAGCAGCAGCAGGTGTTTTTTCCCAAAATTGAAGAAGTGATGCAGAAGTGCACTTAGGTTATTTTTTTCGTTTTTTTAAGTGGTCCCATCAAATTTGGGGTACATGAAAATGGGTACTAGCATATTTTTAAGTCCCTAAAGTAAGTTTTTAAAAATTCTGCAATTGTGCACCTGCTGCTATAAATCTATTCTAGAAAACACCTGCCGCATACTTGCAGAATAGCCCTGAACCTAATTCCCTATTGTTTAACAATTTTTCCCATTTTTTTTTTCACCCCAATTTTTAAATCAAATTTTTGGGGTGTCCCTATTTTTTTAAAAACTTTTTTTGACACAGTTCTTTTTTAAATGTCATTCCCAGGGGTGCAGGCTATTTTTTTTAAGCCTGCACCCCTAAACCCCAATTCTGCACTTTTTTTCGACACCTATTCAATGGTGAAAAGTTATCCCCGTTTTTTATCAAAGACTTTTCAAAACTTTGATAAGTCTTTGAAATTCAATACGGTGTAAAAGTAAAACCTGCGATAATGACGTCAAAAGTGCAATATTAACGCAAAAACGATATTTTCGCTCCCATATTGAATACCCCTATAAGTACTGTAAGTCTAATTAGTGGAATCACCTGACTCAAGCTGGCAGTGTCTGAACTCACTTCACAGATGACTACTTCAAAGGGTTTCAGCACCTTGCACAACACGGAAAGTATTTTCCACTGCGTTGGAGTAAGATACATTTTCCATAAGTCATGGCTTGTTGTGTAGCTCTGGATGGCTTTTTGCTGTTCCTCCATCTGCTGAAGCATAGAAAGGGTGGAAATTCAACTCTTACTTCAGTTGGTGTGAGGATAAACTGAACTGTTCTTGCAGGTGCTGCAATCTTCTACATGCAGCTGCTGTATATTGAAAATGTCCCAAAATTATTTGGGCCACAGACAGCATTTCCTGCATGCCCCTGTCATTTAAAAAAAAAATCCTGCACCACCAAATTGATTGTGTGAGCAAAACAAGGGACGTATTTGAAATCACCCAGCTCTAATGCTTTTACAATATATCAGAAATCGCAAATCCCGAAGAGAATCCAAGTGGGGTAAGGCATTTTGCAATGACATCCCTGAGTTTTTCTAAGAGGTTGACACTGATATGCCTCTTAGTGAATCCAGGGAAACAGAGAGTAGCCTGGCTCTGAATGAGCTGGCATTTGTTAGATGCTGCAGTTGGTGCTGTTGAAGGCAATACACCCACCCAGTAGGCTGTCCTAGTAATTTAATCTTTAGTTTGCCCAGTTCCACTTGTCCACATATCTGTGGTTACGTGGACAGTGGGTACAACAGCATTTTGAATCCCAATAATTAAGTTTTTTTTAATGTCTATGTACAGGTGGAGAATTTCATTTCTAGTAAAATGGAATCTAAATGGGTTTTGCTAGTGGGGACACAGGGCCTCAATGAACTGTCTAAAACCCATTGCATTAATGGTGAATATTGTATGCAGATCTAATACTAGCATAGGCATCATGGCGTCAGTGATCCACTGTGCAACTGGGTGGTAGCTGTCATACTTGCTTCCTCTAGCAAAGGATTGCTTAACAGTCATTTGTTTTTTAAAACTACTGCTAGTAGTCTTATTGGTCCCTTTCTGGGATGAAGATCCACCCCCAGCAGCAGCAGAACTGGCGCTCCAGGATTCTTCTGAGGAATCCTGGATAGAGGAGGAGTCAGTTAGCTTTATCAAATTTGATGCAGGACTACTTCTGATCATTATTGAGGATATTGATGATGAAGGTGTTGGTGGTGGAGATAGCAGGTGTTTGGATCTAGCAGAGAGAAGGGAGCTAGCTGACGCTGGACTGCTTGTTGTTACTTTTTTGGTTTCTGATTTTGACAAAAACTTTTCATGAACGTAACAGGGAGGAGGTTCCTAGATGGTTAAAGTCCCTACCTCTTCTTAGTGTGGCTTTACAAACGCTACAGTTGGCAAAAGAATTGTTGTCTAGATTTGGTTAAAAATGATTCCACATATAAGAGGTGGATCTTTTAGTCTTATACAATGGCCTTTTTCTTATCACAGATGAGAACTGTTTCCAGTGGTGCCTCACTTACACAAAAACATCCTTGTCATCAATATCCTCATTAGCGCCAGTGTCAGCTACACATATATTATCCTCATCCTGTTGCACTTCCATCGTAGAATCCTCAATTTCTAGGTCAGCATCTTCACTTGTGTTGCTCATCCCCACATTGGCAGAGGGTGCAGAAATGGTGGAAGAAGGCTTCTTTATGAGTACAGTATCAGAAAGGTCAGGCTCACACATAGCACTCGCAGACACACTTAGGGGTATATTTACTAAAGTGCAGGTTTTTAGAAGTGGAGATTTTGTCCATAGTAACCAATCAGATTCTAGCTATTATCTTCTAGAAGGGGCTAGATAAATGTTGAGTTGAATCTGGTTGCTATGAGCAACATCTCCATTTCTAAAAACCAGCACTTTAGTAAATATACCCCTTAGGCTCTCCTCAGGGATTTGTGACGTTTCTGAACACACAGTGTTCTACTACCTTAGTGTTTTTTTTTACTACTGATATTACAGTTTTAATTTTTTTGGCACCTCTTCTAGACTCAGAGTGAGATGGTCTTCCTCATCCTATGATGTCATACAGATGTTCTGCCTCAACTGCAACAACTTAATGAACCTATATGACCTTGTCAAATCTCAGCTTGAGCCAGACACTGCATGGTCACAAGCCTTATCAGGCCTACACAAACTGCTGGCTGTTCTGCACTTCCTTGCTACTGGGAACTTTTAGTCAGTGATGGGTAGGGTGGCATATCGCAAGCCACCTTCTGCTACCTGGGCCAAGTACTTGCCACACTCCAGACCCTCTCTTACACCTATATCTGCTTCTCTAGCTAGGAGTCACAGTGGTATGATGACAGGTTAGCTATTTATAGGATCGCAAGCATGCCCAATGTCCTGGGTGCTATAGACTGCACACACATTGAGACCACCTAAGGCATGGGCCCATGTATATTTAAACAGACACCACAGCCATTCCACCAATGTCCATGTGGTTTGTGATGCAACCCAAACAATCATGAGGGTTTTGTACCGCTATCCTGGCTCATGCCATGTTTCCTTTATCCTCAGTCTATTATCCCTATGTGCTAACTTTGAGACAGACTAAACGCCAGAGGGATGGTTGATTGGTAAGTACACATTCCTCTGTTTATTTACGCTCTACAGACCTATAAATGTTGGCATGTTAACCTTCAAATACACTTATTTATTTGCATCACAGAGGATTCGGGGTAGAGATGTTTCTCCTGGCTTCTTACTCCATTGTTGTTTCCTGATAGTCCTGCTGAGCACAAGTACAATGAAGCACATAAGTCCACTAGAACTGTGATAGAATGTACATTTGGGCTATTAAAATATAGGTTCTGCACTCTTGATAAGTCTGGAGGGACTAAGGGCCTCATTCAGAGGCAGTCGGAGGATGCAAGCGGTCGCTCAGAAACTGGGCGGCCGCTTGCATCCTCACCGGCCGCCTCTGTTTCGGTCGTTAGGCTGTGGGTTTACACCCACAGCTCTAACGACCGCTAGGGTGATGGTCGCGATGGTCAGAGACCATCGTGACCATCAGGGCTTACGACGAGACCCTAGGGTAGGGTCTCACTTGTTGTAAGCCCCGGAGAGCTTCTGGCTCTGTCAGAGCCGGAAGCTCTCCACTGACATCACTAGTGATGTCAGTGGGGCCTCCCCCAAATGGTAGGCGTTCCCATGGGAACGCCTCCGTTTGTGCTGCCATCCCCCTGGCCCGCCTTCCAAACGGGACAAGCTGTCAATCAACATCGACAGCTCGCCCCCTTTGGAAAGAGACCCGCTACGACCGGCGCTGTCGGTCGTAGCGGGTCTCACGCATGCGCATGAAGGAGCCGGCTCCCTCGTGCGCATGCGCACTTGACAAACATCGAGGCGGCCGTGCGGTCGTAGAGCGTACAGCCGCCTCTGAATGAAGGCCTATGTTATATTCGTTTGATAAGAGCTCTGACATTGTGCTCTGCTACTGTGTGTTGCATAATCTGTGCCTAAATCAACTTCCCCCACCACATTATGGAATGCACAGTCAGCAGGCAAGTCTACTGGATTCATCTAACGACTCTGTAAGCACAAAAAGTGGGAGGCAGGTTAAGGCTTTGGTCTTTTCCAACTATTTCACTGTTAGTATATTTTACCTTTAATACCAAATTTTGACATAAAATAGAACAAAATAATTTTAATAAACCAAAATGTAACCATTGCAGCAAATGTTAAATTATCTATGTGTGTCTTGGGTTCCCTCTAAATCAATGTATTAACTTGCCTGTGGTCAACTTATCCAAGGTTTTTAAACTCAGGTGATGTCTTACTACATGAATTTTATAAGTACATGTGCAAGTCTTGGATCAACTCCTGTAATGTGACCTGTTGCCCGTTCTCAAAGAATGTTTGACTTCTACATTTGTAATCATAGTAAAATAAAAGCTATTATAAATTAAGGTCAATGACCCTTGATACATAAAACATTACTACCATCTGTCACTTTAAATTTCAATAAAGCATCAGCATACAATGTATTTGATAGAATACATCTCTGAAAAATACACTGTTAGGGTGCCTCGGTTTCTGCAGCATATAATCGGCATGCTAATTAGTGACATTGTTCAAAATAATCACTTTGCAGTTAAGTACGTTACTCTATTTGGCACACACCTTTTAAATTAGATGTCAGTGTGTTTACAATAGCTTAGCTAAAAATTGTTGGAAAAAGTGCTTCAAGTAGACATTGGTGGCATCAAAATGACAAAGAATGTATATACAACCATATATCATAACTTCTACTATTATAAAATTACCTTAAAGGTCATCTATAGTAGAGGAAACCTCTAGTTGTAAGTGCGCTATGACAGAATAGCCACTCCTCGGGCTTTGGAGGTGAAAGGTGCAGCCAGGGCTGCCGTAAGGGGAGGACTGCCGGGCCCGGAGAGAGCGGAGGCCCGGGTCACAGCAATACAGAATATATGAATCGGTAGCTGGAGAGACACAGCGCCACCAGCGGTATTTGAAATATGACGCCAGCTGCAAGACATTACAGCTCGCGGACCGGCAGCCAATCAGGAGCAGCCGTTGCGGCCGCTCCTGATTGACTGCCAGTCCGTGTGCTGTGATTGGGTCACGGGCAGCGTCATATTTCAAATACCGCCAGCAGCGATGTGTCTCCCTGGCTGCCGATTCATATATTCTGTATTGCTGTCACCCGGGCCCCCACTCTCTCCGGGCCCGGAGGCCCTGGACCCAGGCACATGAACAACTACAGCCCGCCCGACGTGTGGAGGATAAGTGCTGCAAGGTCCACATAGCCGAGTCCCGCTAACAGCACAGCCACAACCCCGGCACACAAACACCGGATCACAACCAAGAGACACACAAAGACTCCCTCCGTGACAGCTACTATGCTCCAGCACAGGACCATTGCTTCAGAGACTGAGACTCACGCTGGACTTTATTGTTTAACAGCATCAAACGCTGTATTAAGTCCATTACGTTTTTTCCCCTATAAGACTAGGACCTAATCCTCCTAACCTATCTCTCTTACCTACCCTTACCCTTCACTATACACTTATGTCCCATTCTGTCACACTTACCCCACACACACAACCCCCTCTGTAAAGTCCAGTGTGATCCAGTATGTTTTGTCTATATGTTAAACAATTTCTGTATTTTCGCATTATATACTATTAACACAATATGGTATTACATTGAAGAAACAAGGTAGGAGTCTCTGCACTGTTCCCCTCCACATAGTGCAGCAAGCCTTCCCTGCCCTATCCCTCTACTCCAGCCAACTTTCCCTGCCCCGTGCTCCCCTAGTCCAGCCATCCTTCCCTTTTCTGTGCTCACCCTAAACCAGCCAGCCTTCCCTGCCCTGTGCCTCCCCCCTAGTGTACCTAGCCTTCCTTATCCCCCCTAGTCCAGCCAGCTTTCCTTGCCATGTGCCCCCCAATTAAGGTCCAACCTTCCCTGCCTTGTGCCCTCCCAGTCGAGCCTTCCCAGCCCTGTGCCCCCATGCCCATCCTGCCTTCCCCACCCCAAACTCTGAGTATTTTTAAACTGGGTTTAGCACTAATTGACGTCCAACCCCCCATGTAGCTCCTCCCATATTATACATAGCTACACCCACCTCTGCGCCATCTCCCGGGGGGCCCGGCCTTCTTTGTCAGTACCGGGTCCCACGATTTCTGATGGCAGCCCTGGGTGCAGCTGCAACCAGAGACCAATGTAACATCTAAAGTTTGGCAGTTTCTACTGGGACAAGATGAGTTTCATGGAGGAAAGCGAGATTATGTTTTGTTTATACAAAATTGTGACTCCTAGCTAGGGAGTTAATACCTCCAATGTTTCAAGAACCAATTTTAATACTCATCATGGCTCAGCAGAGTCTGGGATTATAAAAAATACCATACGTAATATCAGCAGTGGGAGGAATGAATGGGGTGGGAAGGTCACAATATAAGGGGAAACAAAACACAATAGTATGCATAGTACAAAGCAGTGTAAGATAGAAAACAACAGAGTGATTAAGTGTTTTGTAGGTGGACTATCAATAAAAAAGAAGTTATAACAATAATGGTAAAGTAATAACCGAGTGCAAGCTCCTAAAGCTGTCCAGCCAAATATAGCAAAGAAATACACATTGAAATGCAACAACTAAATATAGGGAGCAAAATGCTAACAAAGGCTAAGAATGGGACATGTACAATAGAAAATATTAGACAATAAACAAGGATATGAAGGAGATCAGAGATCGAAGCATCAGGGTGATTATGTTAGAAGTAAAAGATGGGAAAGATGGAAGCAGTCACAACGTACAATCAATACTGTCAAGAATCAGGAATGACAGTGACATTGTAGATCAGTGTGCTGGAAACTTCTGCGAGATGTGGGCCATGGGTAGTAAGGGTGGGTCAGCAATATCAGGAGATGGGTCAGCAATATCAGGAGATATAGCTTGCAATTCCTCCCGTAAATAGTCTTTGGCCGAGTTGTAGCGGAGCTCAGGGATGGTACAGCTCATGCCATCCAAAAGGAAGTCTAAAATGTGTCATTTTTAATAGCACTGGGAGATGTACTTGTAGGATAAATAGCTGCTCTATTTTGGGCCAACTACACCCCTTTTTGGATGTTTTATGGGCTTAGTCTGGAACATCAGTGGTTTTATCATCCACAACATAGATCCAAATCTCTCCACAGCCGTGATGGCTTCATTAACTGTTTGTGAGTAACCTTGCATAACCCATCTCTGAAGACGGGTTCTGCAAAACCTGGAAGAATCAATCTATTACTAGAAGTTCAGTGATTTACATGGGTCAATTTGCTTCAGATTTGAGCCATTTCTTAAGGAGGTTAGCTACACCAAACAACTGCGTCCTAACTGGTTACTCTACCAAGCATACAGCTGTTAAGCTCCATCTGCAGTCATAACTACAGCCTGAGACAGAATCTCTAACTATAAGTATATAGTCCAATGTATCTATTTAATCTAGGGGTGTGCACCGGCCACTTTTCGTGTTTTGTGTTTTAGTTTTGGATCTGGATCTTTCTTCGTGTTTTGGATCTGGATTGGTTTTGCCAAAACCACCCTTTCGTGTTTTGGGTTCTGGGTTTTGTGTTTTGGATCTGTATTTTTTATTAAAAAAGCATAAAAACAGCTAAAATCACAGAATTTGTGGGTTTTTCTGCTCCTATGCTATTATTAACCTCAATAACCTTCATTTCCACTCATTTCCAGTCTATTCTGAACACCTCATACCTCACAATAGTGTTTTTGTGTCCAAAAAGTTGCACCGAGGTAGCTGGATGACTATGCTAAGCGACACGAGTGGGCGGCACAAACACGTGGCCCATCTAGGAGTGACACTGCAGTGGCAGACAGGATGGCAGTTTGAAAAACTAGGCCCCAAACAGTACATAATGCAAAGAAAAAAAAGAGGTGCAAGATGGAATTGTCCTTGGGCCCTCCCGCCCACCCTTATGTTGTATAAACAGGACATGCACACATTAACAAACCAATCATTTCAGCGCCAGGGTCTGCCACACGACTGTGGCTGAAATGATTGGTTCGTTTGGGCCCCCACAAAACAAGCTAGCAATTAATTTGTCCCTGCACAAACTGGCTCTACGGAGGCAAGATGTCGTCCTCATCCTCCTCATCCACCGATTCCTCACCCTCTTCAGTGTTGTGTACATCCTCATCCTCACAGAGTATTAATTCGCCCCTGCTTGGAATCCACCACCACAGGTCCCTCTGTACATTCTGGAGGCTGGTCTCCCTTGAAGAGTTGATAATTCATTTTTATGAACATCATCTTCTCCACATTTTGTGGAAGCAACCTCCTACACCTTTCGCTGACAAGGGTCCCAGCTGCACTAAACACTCTTTCGGAGTACACACTGGAGGGGGGGCAACTCAGGTAAAATAGAGCCAGTTTATACAGGGGCCTCCAAATTGCCTCTTTTTCCTGCCAGTACAGGTATGGACTGTCTGACATGCCTACTTGGATGCTGTCACTGATGTAATCCTCCACCATTCTGTCAATGGTGACAGTATCATATGCAGTGACAGTAGACATGTCAGAAATTGCTGCCAGGTCCTTCAGTCCGGACCAGATGTCCAAACTTGGTCCTGCATGCCCTGCATCACTGCCAGCGGGTTGCTTAGGATACCTAAGTTTTTTCCTGGCAGCCCCTGTTGCGGGAGAAAATGAAGAAGGAGCTGTTGACATGTCACGTTCTGCTTCAGCTGACAGTGTTTTCACCAGCAGGTCTTTGCACCTAAGCAGGCTTGTGTCGGCCGGAAAGAGAGACACCACATAGGCTTTAAACCTAGGATCGAGCACGGTGGCCAAAATGTAGTGGTCTGATTTCAACAGATTGACCACCCTGGAATCCTGGCAAAGCGAATGAAGGGCTTCATCCACAAGTCCCACATGCTGAGTGGAATCGCTTCGTCTTAGCTCCTCATTCACTTTCTCCAGCTGCTTCTGCAAAAGCCTGATGAGGGGAATGACCTGACTCAAGCTGGCAGTGTCTGAACTGTCTTCACATGTGGCAAGTTCGAAGGGCTGGAGAACCTTGCACAACACGGAAATCATTCTCCACTGCACTTGAGTCAGGTGCATACCCCCTCCTTTGCCTATGTCATGGGTGGATGTATAGGCTTGAATGGCCTTTTGCTGCTCCTCAATCCTCTGAAGCATATAGAGGGTTGAGTTCCACCGCATCACAACCTCTTGCTTCAGGTGATGGCGGGGCAGGTTCAAGAGTGTTTGCTGGCGTTCCACTCTTCAGCATGCAGTCGCTCAATGGCGAAAGTGGCCAGAAATTTTTCGGGCCACCCAAAGCGTCTCCTGCACGCCCCTGTCGCTTTTCAGAAAATTCTGCACCACCAAATTTATTGTGTGAGCAAAACATGGGACTTGTTGGAATTTGCCCAGATGTAATGCCTGCACAATATTGGTGGCGTTGTCAGATATCACAAATCCCCAGGAGTCTAAGTGGGGTAAGCCACTGGGCGATGATTTCCCTCAGTTTCTCTAAGAGGTTGTCGGTGGTGTGCCTCTTACTGAAACGAGATGGCATTTCTGATATGCTGCTACTGGTGACGCTGCTGTTGTTGCTGCGTAAGGTGATACATCTACCCAGTGGGCTGTCACAGTAATATAGTCCTTAGGCTACCCTGTTCCACTTGTCCACATGTCCGTGGTTAAGTGGACATTGGGTACAACCGCATTTTTCAGGACACTGAGGACACTTTTTCTGACGTTTCTGTGCAGTCTCGGTATCTCCTGCCTAGTGAAGTGGAATCTAGACGGGATTTGGAACCAGGGACACGCTACCTCCATCAATTGTCTAAATCCCACTGCACTAATGGCGGATACCGGACGCACGTCTAACACCAACATAGCAGTCAAGGCCTCAGTTATACGTTTTGCTTCAGGATGACTGCTGTCGTACTTCATCCACCTCGCTAAGGACGGTTGGAGGGTCAATTGTTTAGTAAAAGTAGTGGTGTTTCTACTTCCTCTCTGGGATGATGAACGACTCCCAACAGCAACAGAAGCAGTGGCAGCAGTATGCAGCAGTATGCGTAGCAATGCAGAATATTCCGGAGGAATCCCAGATAGGGGAGGAGTCAGTCATGCCAATGACATGGCCTGCAGGACTACTTCCGATCCTGACTAAGGAGGAAATTGATGAGGAGGGAGTTGACGGTGTGGTTTGCAGGCGCTTGGATACAACAGGACAAAGGGATTTAGGTGTCCCTGGACTGCTTATGGTCTTAGCCAAAGTTTCTGAACTTGACAGTAACTTTTTATGAACGCGCTGCAGGTGACGTATAAGGGAGGATGTTCCTAGGTGGTTAACATCCCTACCCCTACTTATTCCACCTTTACATATGGTACATATGGCAAGACAGTTGTTGTCCGGATTTGGATAGAAATATTGCCAGACCAAAGAGGTGGAATGTTTGGTCTTCTGCCCAGGCATGACCGTGATGGGCTTTTTCATCCCACGGACAACAACTGTCTCCCCCGGAGCCTGATTTCAACAAACCACATCACCATCAGAATCCTCATCGCCAACTTCCTCCTCTTCCTGTTGTACTTCAACAGTGACATGTTCAATTTGCATATCAGCAAGTGGACTGTGGGTGCTCCTTTCAGCACTTGCAGGGGGCGTGCAAATGGTGGAAAGAGCCACCTCTTCCCATCCAGTGCTGGGAAGGTCAGGCATCACAACCGCCACCACACTTGGACTCTCCTTGGGGATTTGTGATGTCTTCTTAGAACGCACAGTTCTTCGCTGCACTTTTGCCAGCTTAACTTTTTTTAGCGGGAGGAGGGCTTCCATTGTCATGTGAAGCTGAACCACTAGTCATGAACATAGGGAAAGACCTTAGCCGTTCCTTGCCACTCCGTGTCGTAAATGGCATATTGGCAAGTTTACGTTTCTCCTCAGATGATTTAAATGTTTTTTTAAGGTCATTTTCCTGAACTTTGTCATTTGGGATTGTATATGCCCTCTACTATGACATTGGGCATCGGCCTTGGCAGACGACGTTGATGGCATGTTATCGTCTATGTCATGACTAGTGGCAGCAGCTTCAGCACTAGGAGGAAGTGGTTCTTGATCTTTCCCTATTTTATTTTTATCGGAGAAAGTTTGGTCCTCCATTTATGTTATACTGATATATACGTGCGGCTAAGGCGCACACAAACACAGAAAATAATTTTTTATTTTTGTTTGAGACTAATGCACTTTGTGGGTTACACCACACTTTAAGAAATGAGCCAGCCGGCTCTTTACTTATGGGACACAGGCGCACGCTTGGCGCTGCTCCTTTGTTGATGCACGTGCAGCTACAGTGCACACAATTCAAAAAGTAAGAAAAAAAGAATTTTTTATTTTTTGTGGAGCGCACTTTGATGGTTACACAACCCTTTAACAGACAGACGCACGCTTGGCGCTGCTGCTTTGAGGATGCACGTACAGTGCACACAATACACAAACACAGAAAAAATATATATTTTTTGGAGTGCACTTTGGGGGTTACAGCACCCTGTAACGGTCGAGCCAGCCGGCCCTTTACTTATGACACAGGCGCACCCTTGGCACTACTTTGTTGATGTACGTGCGGCCACAGTGCACACAATTCACAAACACAGAAAATAATATTTTATTTTGTTTGGAGTGCACTTTGGGGGTTACAGCACCCTTTAACGGTCAAGCCAGCTGGCCCTTTACTTATGACACAGGCACACGCTTGACGCTCCTTTATTGATGCAAGTGCAGCCACAGTGCACACAATTCACGAACAAAGAAAATATTTTTTTATTTTGTTTGGAGTGCACTTTGGTGGTTAGAGCACCCTTTAACGGTCAAGCCAGCCGGCCCTTTACTTATGACACAGGTGAACGCTTGACGCTACTTTGTTGATGCACGTGCGGCTACTGTGCACACAATTCACAAACACAACATTTTTTTTTTTTTTTGGAGTGCACTTTGGGGGTTACAGCACCCTTTAACGGATGAGCCAGCCAGCCCTTTACTTATGACACAGGCACACGGTTGGCGTTACTTTGTTGATGCACGTGTGGGTACTGCGCACACAATTCACAAACACAGAAAAAAAGAAAAAAATATTTTGGAGTGCACTTTGGGGGAGCACCCCTGATGCACAGATCACCCCCTGGACAACACTACAGCACCCCTCTAGGACTACAGCCTTTATGGGACACTGCACAACACAATCCAGCCAGCCCCTATAGACTTTGGAGTGGACACAGCAGCTGTGACTGCAACTGACTGCACAACACAGCCCTGCCAGCCCCTATGACAGCAGCACAACACAGCCCAGCCGGTCCCTATGGACAACAGCAGCACAACACAGCCCAGACAGCCCATATAGACTGAGTGGTCACAGCCCCTATGGACAACAGCAGCACAACACAGCCCAGCCAGCCCTAGCTACCACCCTCCCTCTTCACTGTCCACAGCCGGAGTGAGAAATGGCACCGACGTGGGTAACTTTTATAGAATCCAAAACCCGCGAGATCCGGAAGGCGGGATGATGACGTTTTGCCTCGATTTCAGATCCGAGTCAGGCGGGAAAAGTCGAGCCTGACTCATATATGACTCGGATTGGGGGGGCTCGGTGGGGTTTGGATTTCAGAAATTCGAACCCGCTCATCCCTAATTTAATCTAAATCATGTTATCTTGTTGGGCCTAGCGATACAGAGAAGGCGTTGCATATTAGCCCAGCTCTCCTTTGGCCATTTAGTGGCGTTCTCAAATGCTATTGTGCATTTCACAACATTGTCTTCAGGTGTTATTTTCTGTGCTGTACCACTTTGTCCTACTTTGCCTGTGTTAAATGATTCAGCTGGGATTACAACAGTCAAGTGGCCTCCTCTTGTACCGTAGCTAATTGCAACCCATATGCTTGCTATGTATCAGTAACTTGCAGCAGGCCCTAAAACAGCATTTCCTATATTTTGTCCTGGGTGGAATGTGGAATTTGTGTAACCTAATTATACCATAATTACACCACTTTTGTCACTGCCATCTCCAAGATGATCTTCACAAAGCATTTCTGGTATAACAGACCTCTGTTTTATTATCAGAATGGCAAACAAGATTGATAAACATCTGATTCAAATACCGCCTGATTTCTCCTTGGTGATCCTTTGCATTGGCCTAAACAGTTTGTAAAACCCTGAGCAGTGAAGGGATTCTTGTTCTCTTCATGTTTAATAAAATATAATGTAATTCTGTATCTCCCTATGGGCGGGATGCACTATTGCAAATATTGTGGTCAAACCTCTGAAAATGAGGTTTGACCACTCACCACATATGCACCAAGTTCCAGAATGCGATACATTCTGGGGATTGGATGCGGTGGGCAACGCCATCTTTAGATGGCATCATGCCGTAAGTAGGGTGGTGCAACATGTGCCACGGCACAGGGCACAGCAGGGCAGGGGGCGCTGTTTGGGCCTGTCAATTTTTTTACACTGCATAATCATAGTGCATCATCACTGTAGCCATTGGATTCACACTGTATTTGGCGGTGACACCTGGATAACAGTGGTACATAAGGATCAATACCCTTTTATTATCATACGGGACAAATAAGATTTGTCATGGCCCCTACCCATGAGGCCACTCCCCTTTTTTAGGCACGCATCTTATGCCACTATTTGAAAAATAGCGGAGGGGGGGGCACCAATGTTCTTTCTGGCACCAAAAAGTCTAGTTACAGCTCTGGATGACATTGCCCAATAGAAGCCTAGGTGCTTCTGTTAGCGACTCCCCCAGAGAGGGATCCAATTGCAAAGGACAGTTCTTACCGGGAGAGCTGTCCTTTGTGATTTTAATCATGCATACCAGCATTATTTATGCCGGCATTCAAGTGATGAGTTGCGGGATGCAACGCTACAAAATGCAATGTGTCATGCATCCCGCCATATATCTCCTCATATATGCAATCATCTTTCCATCACACTGGAAAAGGTCTAACTGCTTGTCCTTTGCATCTATTGGGAAGATCGTGTCCAACTTGGCCTCCTACACATGTGGCCACATTAAACACTGTAGTGGAGACGTATCATACCTTAGAGAGATATACAGTGGATCAATATAAAGTGCCAACCAATCAGCTTTTGACTGACATTTTACAGGCTGTGTTTGAAAAATTACAGTAAGGAGCTGATTGGTTAGCACGTTATATCTTTCCAAAGTTTGATACATCTACCCTGTGGTTGGTGTGTGGCCTAATAAGGCTGGCATTATTGTAGCTTTGCTTGTATAGTTCTCTTCTCTGATATGATGATGTATCATCCATAGACTTTGATGAGAGTGCCACCTGGTAACCAAAAAACAACCTGCATGGCATTACCTAGTTATTACTGCTGCACAAAGAATTTCACTGACTTGGGAAAATACTTGTTTCATTCTGCAAGAAGACAAGTCTAGATTCTCATAATTCAGTTTAATGTCCCTTAAAGGAAGGTAAGTGTGAAAGCATGAATTAAAGTATTAGCGATGAAGGCATTTAGTTTGTCTTTATGGCATGATAGTAAGAATTGATTTGAATGATACGATTACGTCTAGTAAAATATACAGTTTCATTATTACATTAGATGTTGGTCATTGTAACTGTAAAAGAGAAAGCACTTGTGTCAGATCTGGGAGGAGCATATAAAAACCTACATATGTAATTTTCCATTTACCAATATATAGCTACATATTTGTACTTCTCAAGTTGCTTGACAGACGTAGGGAAAATAACATGGTAAACGGTCCTCCCCGGGTCAGGCAAATGAGGAAAGTGGTTTGAACAAAGGAACGAGAAGAGGAAACAATAAGAAAAAGAAAATGCTGCCCTTTTTTCTCCCTTCTGAATGTATGCTGGTGCAGAGCTTAGGGGATTAATCTCTTAAAAATAAGTGCCATGCAAGCAGACAGCCCGTGATTAAGGTTTTAACTGATCAGTCTGCATCTGACAGGGAACCAGCTATTATCTTAAAGGAATCAAACCCCCATTCAAAGCCTCCGCTCAGCCCGAACATGAAAGGAAATGTCATCCACTGGCAGTTGGGAAAAGCCGCAGGGGGAGCACAAAAAAAAAGAGAAAGAAAGAAAACGGATAGAAAGAGAAATAGGAGGGACACTAAATGAAAAAAAGGAAAGCAGAGCAAAAAGAGGAAAGAGAGACAGCAACAGTAATGTGGGGAATGACCGACAAAAAAGTGATAGGTATATCCACAGATAAGTGTGAAAGAGAGAGAGAGAGAGAGAGAGAGAGAGAGAGAGAGAGAGAGAGAGAGTAAAGTACAATGGACTTCAAGAGAACAAAAAGATGTTCTTTAGATACAGCCTGTGAGAAATCTAGAGATGGTACTTATGATAGTGAGTTAATTGAAGGGTGTACTTTGTAGGTTTGCAGTGTAAAATATAAACACATTATATATAAAATATCATTTCATTCAGTGTAAATGCTGACTACTTTTGTATGTAGCCTACAAATACCGGACAGTTTTATGTTTGCACTGAAAGTTAGATCTGAGTTTGGACATGGCCCTCCAAACTCTAAGGGAGGAATTCAATTAGTCGAGAAAAAGTGAAAACTTCCCGTTGGAGATGTTTTCGCACAATTTGCATGTTTTGGTGCAATATTTGCGCGTCTTTCATCTGTGCGCATGCACTTTTTTTGCCCTATCCCATTACAAAAGACTTGAAAATGCATTTGTGCGAAAGCTGCACATGGTGAAACCAGCGAAAAGTACAGCACATTTTAGGGAAATCAGTCTGTACCACATAAAAAGCCTAAATGACGTAGGAAATCAATATAGAAGTGTATTAGTGGACCTAATAAATGTATTTTGGGTTTTTAAATTGTGTCAAAAGGCTGTTATATGCATATTTGTATAAAATAGGGATCTTGCACAACTTTTCACCTGCTCTGAGATGGTGAAAACAGTTCGCCGTTTTTTGTCTATAGAGTTTTCGCACACGCAAAAACTTTGGCAATGGGATTGCACGATACGCATTTTTGTGCAAAAAGTTCACACCTGTGAAATGTTTTCGCCAGACTGTGACTTTTCGCGGCTAATTGAATTCCCCTATAAATCTCTCTGCACATTGTACAGCTGCCCCACCTGCAGTGCAGCATGGTTTTGCCAAGGTGCAAAATTACTTGCTTTATTCTTTTTGCTTTGCTCCCACTTTAGAATAAGCCCCTATGTATTTTAATACTCTAATCATTAGTCTGAGCCTTTGGATATACAGAGTGGTACAATAAATATAGCTTAAAGCAAAATGTAACTGGAAAAAGTATTTTTAGATATGAAATACATTATACCCCTCTAACTGCACCCCTTCTGAAACAGGACCTCCACAAAACAAGAATCGATGAGTAGAGCTTGCCATCACCAAGCAGTGCACCAAAAGTAACCACACTACAGCTTTCAGATTTTATTAAGTCTATTGGCTGAAAATAGTGGCATGATGCGATTGAGAATAGGCAGATAATGCGGGAAGCCAATCATGCCCTTCTTTGTGGAAACTCAATTTCGGCAGATCCCCAGGCACAGAAGACAGAAGGATGGGGTCTCATGTGAGTGACATTCATTATTGAGGTTTAGCGGTAGATGGTTCAGCTGTTGCAACAACCTATATGTTTTGAAATGTGTGATGTTCACTTGTCTTACACTATTTTCTCTGTATATTTTAAAACTTTTCAAAAAGTGAAACTTTAAACATAATAATAATAATAATAATAATAATAATAATAATAATAATAATAATAATAATAATAAGTGCATGTCAGATGTCCAAGCTGAGATTACTGAAACCAAACTTCCATTAGATTTATATCTTCAGAAGAAAACCTTTTGTAAACCTATTTACAGTATATAAATCTGTGTAAGTGTCTCTACTGACATTAAAGTACTTAGGGCCCATAATATTATCCTTGTGGAGTAAATAAGAGTTAATTAGAAACATCATGCTTGAGATTTCATTATTACTTAGAAAACATTTCAACAGTGGAACAGTTAAAGCTGGCAGCACATTGGGGAACCCTGTAGAAATCAGCATGACGGCTCTTTCTTTTAAAAACTCATCTGCCACAGCTTCGCTGGCCCCTTCACTCGGCTGAGCCTTCTATGTCCTTTCTCTTTTCTCTCTATTTTAGACTAACAGCTATCTCCCAGATAGAGGCAACCTACTAGCTGCTGTTAGATCTTGTACACACAGGCTTTGATTCTACGCATTTAACCCACATTCTTAAAGCTTACTAAACACGTTTTGACTATGGAAGTGTGAAAATTCATACAAGAGATTGGATCTGTACACACACTTTCTGGCAAGGGCTTGCTTTGCATTGCTTCACATCTATTTTGATGTTGCCTGCAGCGTACAGAAGCATTAAGGCTTGATAAAATACATGGAAGTTCAGAGGAATATTCATTAAGTACATAGTACATTGTGCTGCAGGGAAGTTTCGAGAACATGCCTAAAATGCTCTGCTCAAGGCAAGACAAAGTACAAGGATTTGTGTACATCTCTAGCTAGTATTGTTTATCAGTGCCTGTGTGTACAAGCCCTCACAGTTTCTGGAACAAGACAACCTACAATAACCAGTTTTCCATCACTGTTGCATTTTGCTGTAAGGCATGTATTTTTTCCTTTTTACGTATCACTTACACTGTAGACATGCTTATAAAGCAGCTTATAGTGATACCTTGGTGAATGGCATATGATATGTACCCCTGTGTTTTGGTTTTGGATCTGGATTTATCTTCGTGTTTTGGTTTTGGTTTTGCAAGACCACCCTGAAGTGTTTTGGTTTTGATTTTGAAACTGGATTTTTTTTCTTTTAAAAATTATAAAAAGTTTTTAAAAATTACTAAAATCATGGTTTTTTTCAATCCAAAAACCGAAATTTGGATTTAAAATCCAAATTCTGACCGGTGGAAGAACATAACCGTGACTCGGATTTATCCAGATCTTCTTAGGAGAGAAGAAACTGCGACTTGGATCTGTCTGGATTCAGGAAATTCGGATGGATTCAGCTTTTTGGAGAACTGAAGCATACATCTCTATTGACATTGTAATAGAACTTTGTAAGTGTGTTTGTAAGACTAAAAAATTATGTCAAAGTGGAACTAAACCCCTAAAAAATATTCTGATTTGTAGAAGAGGTTGGATTGTGTGTTACATTTTCTTGAATGTGAGAACATTTTTTTTTTGTTTACGCTGAAGATAATTCAGAAACTGTTCATTGATTACTGTTATGTATAGTGATGGGAAGCTGCCTGTCATTGACTCAAAAGATGCACTGTATGTCAGCAAGAATGCTCTCACAGTTGCACTACAGACAAATGAAAAAATGGGCAACGGATTAGGATGTGGCCCTGGGTAGATGACATGTCTAATTTGGTGGGGAATGGTCATTGTGTATCAGAGTGCCTAAAGCTGGGTACACACTGTACGATGTAACAAACAATGCGATCATTCATTTCAATTTCAATCCAAATCCCAGAAGAGACAATATAGAGAAGGGGTGGGCAATAAGCGGCCCCCCAGCTGCTGTTGAACTACACATCTCAGCATGCCCTGCAACATTTTTAACTGGACTAAATAGCAAACCTGTGGCAGGGCATGCTGGGATTATTGCCCATCCCTGATACAGTGTCGGGGGATTGTATCCAATGAATTGTTTCTTCTATACACTATGTGCAGTTGTGTGTAGACACTGCATGATGTTCATCGCATCGTTCACTGCATCATCCTAATGCTGGGTACACACTTAACGATGTGTACCCAGCGGCGTATCCCAGCAGGGGTGCTGGCATCGGCAAGTATGTACACACTTGCCGATGCCGGCAGCGATAGAACAACAGCGGGGTCCATTCGGCAGCATGGCCCCTGCTGACGATATCATCCGTCCGACCTACATCCAGGTCCAAGGGGCGATATCGCTGATGACACATGGGAGCGGGCATCGTCAGCAACATAGTGCGTACACATTGCCTAACGTGGATGATATGTCGTCCAATCTGCCAGATCGGATGACATATCTACTAGTGGGTACCCAGCTTAACTGATGTGCAGCACATCAGATGGGATGATGCAATGAACGACGGTGTGTACAATGTTACGATACATCGTCTCCATCCACTTCAGAACTATATTTTGGAAAATTGATCATTACCCAGCTTTAGTTTATTTTCCAATATAATTAGCTTGGAGAGCAAGCAGGAATGGAAATGCAGGGGTGGAACCAGGAGCATTTTAAGAGAGGAGGGGGCCTGTGTACAGTCTTCGTCTGGGCCCCCTTCTTTTTGTCAGTGCAGTAGATTGTGGCTTAATGCCTGGGTGGTGTTGGTGCAGGTGAGGGGTTCAAACTGCTACTGGTGCTACTTGTTATCTCAGGGAAGTGATTAAAAATGTGTGCATCCAATGACATCATGTTTTGGTTTATGTCCCTAAGTATATTGGGTTGGAACATGAATAAAAAAAATTTCATTAAAATGAATGTTTGTATTTGTTTATGCCTCTAGTATTCTTGTCATCATTTCAAAATTCCCAGTTAAGTTGTTATTAAGCTTACTTACATTTTCATTTAGGAGCAAAAAATTGCATTCATGTCAGAAAGCCTGCTGTCATGTTTATGCAAATACCTGGTAAATTGTGACAAGTGTCTCATTTGTGTGTTCATTAGTGCCACCTGGCGGTCATGGAATGCTGCCATGGAGGAGAGGAAGGCAGAGGCAGCATCTGCATCCGTATTTGTTGGTGGCTCTTGTAAGTCTGAAGTGAGCGGGCTTGGTGTTTGGGGCCATTGTGGTGTGACTGGAAACATGTAAAATGTGAACGCTCCATCTTCTTGTGTTTCCTCAGAATCACCAAGTGGCTGTAATTTTGTGGACCAAGGATCTTGAGTGTGTGGATCTAAAGGAAAACTTTAGGTCAGTATGAGTGAATAGATGAAATACAAGGTTACACACAGCAGAATAGCCAATTGTGGATACTGGACCCCAAAAAAACAAAGTTTAAAAACCAGGAAGCTCCTAAACAACAGCAATCAGCTTGACAGTCCAATATGCATATGTTTGGTTTAGTGCATCGAATCTAAACAAGATGTATGACTTTTGGCTTTTTACAAAGTCAAAAAGATGGTTATTTGTCGAGCTGAGCAAACATGTAGCTTAACAGAAGCATTTCTCAAGGAGAGTTTCAAAATTTTTCAGTACATGCGGATACTTTCCTATGCAAAACTTCTCCACTGTACTACTTTGCCACTTTTTAAATCAATTTAGACATGAAACCCTAAGTTTGACATTTCCAAAGTACTTAAGAAGACATTTGCCTTGACTAATAATGCTAATGCTTTACATTCTTCCTTGCAGATACTCACCAAATGGCTGTGCACAGGGAGGTCTCTGTGGTGTCAGCCAAATTTGGGATTGATGTTTGTTCCTACTCCTGACAGAAGGTGGTGGATGCTGAAGATGGCCATTAAAGAAATGAAGCATGTGCAAATTGCAAGACAACAATGTGTTTAGTCAGTTACCAAAACATAATCTTGGAAATGTATTTTACGGGCTGCTCATCATCCTGCCTTAAGGGAGGGTGGACTGTTTTTTTTTTTCACTAACACTTTTGCCTATAATGTTTGTAATGACTTGGGGTAATTAGCTTGGTAGGGTGTCAGTGGTGCACTGTTAGGTGCTTGAATCAGGGTCCATACATAGCATTTCAGGTTATAAATAAAAGAAAAGTGCTTTACTGTCAGCATAAATCTGGAAACAAAAATAACAAACACCTAGCCCCATTCGGGCACTGGCTCACTTCTTCGCCCCTGACTAACCTTGGGCAGCTAGTCTGCAAATAAAGTCAAAGTCTCTCTCTGCTTCCTGCAGAGTCTATCACAGGCTCCGGCCTGGCTTTCACACAAAGTTTCTTTTGTGGTCAACCCTGCCTGCTGCAGGTATGGACACTGGCTTCCTTAGCCTGCAGCTTAGCTTTTTTTACATCACACAGTCGGAGAGGTCTGTGGTCCTCCCTGCCTCCTGCATGTCCAGACTCAGGCCCCCTGGCCCCCAATGGATTGGCTTAGCTTCACTGGGCTCTCTGGCTGCCACAGTCCCACTTACACTTTAACCAACAGCAGCCTGACTGGTCTGCCTTCTCATCAGCCCACACCTGGACTCCCTCCACAAGGCAGGCCCTAGGTGTGGCAAAACTTAGTTTAACTACCCTGTGTGGGCAGATCCCTCCAAACCCACACAGAATCCATGGCTCACCATCGCCATCTCTGGTGATCCTGTCACATGTTATATTGGGATATTAAAAAAAATGCATTAAGAGAAAAAAGTTTAACTATAAAAATAAAAGGCTGCTAAGGACATTTGTACCAAGCAACGAAAGGAAACCAATGTACTTTGCCCTAAGCATTAGTTGAACAGACAAGCAACTGTACATAGTATAGGCCTAGTGTTTTGCCTTTTGCACATATAATCACAGTTGTAATGCATTTAGTAATTGTAAATACAAATAAACCTGACTTTTCTTTGTCACTGCTAAAGTTCATGTGTTGTGTTTATTCGAAACCAAATACAACATGGGCAACAAAAAGATAATGCTTGTGTGGACACAT